>VZTA01012470.1:0-165666 GCA_013398855.1 Mohoua ochrocephala | reverse complement strand
TCTAACCAAATTAATTTCATTTTGTATGTATGAGTGTGAAGTTCAGATATATATACCTACCTCCTTTATAAGACACTTCGTGATCTACTAGTGAAAATGGCTATATATGAGCTGTTTCTATTTGAGAACTTTTAAGTTAATATTAAATGCCAGAAAGAAATAAAACTGGTTCTTACTTTCACTGGGAAATTAATGTACTACTCTAGTGGTTGTTACCTTTTAATAGTAGCTGCTCTCCTTTAAATCCTAAGTCATTGTGTAATAGCATCCTATGTTAAGATTGTTTATTTTAACAGAACATTGGCAAACACACAGAGTTTCTATAAGTTCATCTTGTCAGATTTTGCAAATCTGTTCATCTTTTAAAGGACTTTACCACTTCATAGTATTTTATAAAAAAGGTATGCAATTTAGCTTTTTCTTCCTAGGCAGTGGAGTTCATACCTGATGTGGGAATTTATAATATTTGTATGTAGTATGCATGACTAATTCTAGAATGCAAGAAATGTGATTCCACTTTCAAACATTGAAATACAAGACTGACTGTCACATTTGTAGGGCGAACCTGGAAAATGTGATACAAATAACGGATCCAAGTGTTCAAAAACTGAAAAGGAGTATAAGACCAGTGTTCAATGGGTACAGTGAAATCAAAGATGTACAGGCAAGAAGGAATAAACAAGAAAATCAAACATACACAGGCATAATTCATTTTCCCCATTGGTTTCATTATTTTTGAGGCTTATTCTCTTGATTTTTGAGTCCCGGGATTGATATGACTGGAGTATTTTGTCTCTTTGAAACTTCCAGTTCCAAGTCAGATTTTTTTTTTACTGTTCTTTATTTCCTACAGTCTATCAGTTGAAGTTAGAAGTGCAATATATTGTGGATGTCACAAGAAAAGTGAAAGATGTTTTAACCACAAAATAGAATTGTCCACCTGATGGAAAGCAGTCATCTCAGACTTCTACATATTTGTTGGTCATAGTTGAATATTAGCCTCATGGACTATCTTTTCCCTTCTCAAGGAAGTATTTGGCCTCAACTGGTGTTAGTACATGGAGGCTTTGGAAAGTCTTCAGCAAACCTCTCTGGCTTCCAGGTCTGGTTGGAGGCTCCAGCCTTCTTCATCTTTCCCAGCTGCTCAGTGTGCCCTAGCACTGTCTCTGGCAATTTTCTAGATCCCAAACTCTTTTTTTTATTTTGAAAGTTGTATGGCAACAGATATATGAACTGATAAGAATCGTCATTCTAAAAATATTATCTCACAGAATCACAGACTAAACTAGGTTGGAAAAGACCTTTGAGATGATCGAGTCCAACCTGTGACCTAACATTACCTTATCAGTTAAACCATGGCACTGAGTGCCTCATCAAGGATTTTTTAAACACCCCCAGGGATGGTGACTCAGCCACCTCCCTGGGCAGCCCATTCCAATGCTGAACCACTCTTTCTGTGAAGAGTTTTTTCTAATATCTGGCTTAAACTTCCCCTGGCACAGCTTGAGGCTGTGTCCTCTCATCCTGTCACTGGTCACCTGGGAGAAGAGACCGACCCTTGCCTGGCTATAACCTCCCTACTGGATTAGAAAACATCTTTCACCTAAGTCATTCCTTTCTCTACACTGTTTTCTCTATTAAGTGACCTAGGGGTTTTGCTGGAAAGGGGGAGCTATTTTATTTGTCACACTGGCCAGCGTCACAGTCATTTCCAAGGAACATGCTGTGCAACAGGAAGCTGGGCTGCTGGTTCCTCCTCTGGGTCGTTGTGTGTCAGGTGGGGTCTATCATCTTTCCTAGAGGGCAATTGAAGAAATGGTTGCATTTGCTGGGGGAAGTGGGAAGCAGGAGCAGGCAGGAGGGCTGAGAGCTGTGAAAGGGTAAGAGGAGGGCTGACGTCCCCGCAGAAGCATGGCACTGCTGGGAAAGGCAGCCAGGTGCCAGAGACCACAGCAGAGACCTTCCTGAGGAGCCGTGTGGCCACCAAAGAGGTGGTGGTGCCTTGGCTGAGCTGAAAACGAGCCCAGGAGAGCGGTCCCGAGTGACAGTGACAGAGCCGGCAGAGCACAGGGCTGCGCTAACACTCTCCTGCTCTTATTCTGTCTCATTTTGATTGGGGCTGGAGGGGAATGTGGAGGTTAACAGAGGAACTGTTTTCATTGCAGTATTTATACAGATGAAACCTGACATTTAAGCTTGAAGGCCTTTGCAGTCTCTCTGAGGTACTTCATACAAGGAGGAGACATCTCAGCAGCTTCACTTCCTCTCTCTGGCTGCTTCACCATCCTGTCTCATCTGGAAACTCCTGTCTTGCTTTCTCTTGCTTTCTTCCCCATGTGTCTCAAGAGACAAGGGGCAGAGGAGCTGATGAGACTGAGCAGTGAGGAACTGGAGGAGAGAGGGAGCAAAACACATTGGGAAGAGACAAATAATTGTGCTCTGCAGAAAGAAGATACAGTGTCGGGTAATTGTGTTTTACCTTGACAAAGAACATATCACATGCCATAAAAGGTGAATTAATACCAGCAGTAATAAACATAAATGACCTGCAAATTACAGTAGTAGGTGTGGTTTTGCCCTCAGGTAAATATCTTAGTTCTTTTATGCATTTTGACTTCCAGATTTGTGAGCATACAGTAGGCACATCATATTCTCAAACAGCCCAAGCACCTCGGCTACGTTTGTAGCCATATCAAGGATTACTGCTAAATTCCGTGTGGGTTTATTTGCAAAAATGGAACGTTCAGTCCTAGAAATTTTGCATAATTTTGCATGGTAGTGTCTAAAAAGCGATAGCCAGGGGTATATTCAGTCAGTGAACCCATCTGATCAGTGTACCTCCACAGACTGTTTTGCATGTGGGGAGCTTTCACTGTTAGAACATACCTCTTTTAGTGGAGTTAAAGGCTTCAGTAACTTTCATAAACTATTCACAGGGAGAGTCTTATGCAACTGCACATGCTCAAAAAATAAAGGGGAGAAATACAAGCATGAGTGTATTCATTAAGTTATTTAGTAATGGTTCTTTCTAGTGATGGGTCAAAGGTAGCACCGTGAACTTTAACCACAAAAAAAAAGTTGCAGTAAATGTAAGAAAGTAAAAGTAATATTTTGCAAACATGCTATTAAAACAAGAGGTCATACATAAGGGTATCTGGGGTGGAAATGTAGCTGTATAAGCCTGAACGCTAGTATTTAAATCATCAGTATATGCAAGTATGTGTTGTCAGTTTTTGTCTTTCATGAGTCATTTTACCATGGATCAGCATTTTCTTTTCTTTGCGTTGATGACCTTTGTATTCCTTCTGCTGTGGTAGTGGTGTCTTTTACCTGGGTCCTTGCTTTCAGGACATTTTCTATAAGAAACTTCTAATGAATGTCAAATTGATTTCCAGAACATGGTCTCTGGGGAATTTCTATACAGAAAGTCTGAATATGGCTATATATGGAATTTGCTCACTAATTGGAAGCTGTAAGTGAAAAAAGTTAAGATAAAACTGTGGTTTAATAAATTAAAACTGCGAGTGCTCCCATGTCAGGCTACCAGGGCTTTAGATGATAGCAATGTGCTTCACATACAGCTGTTTGGCAGTTGCAGCCTCCTGTTAAGCATCATGCCCCCTCTGAAACATAGAGTATTAGTATTTATCAATTCCAGCATGCTATGGACCTCTTTTGCAGAATAATATGGAAGCTGCCATCATCTGATAGTCCTTTGCTGTCACAAAGAACTATCACAAAGTCACAGTTTAAATGAGGCTGCTTAATTGATTAATTGGGAATTTTTGGTGAATAGTGGTTTTGGTATGGAAGTCTTCACTTTTTAATTCAGCTCTTCTCTTTAGTTCTTCATTGACCTTCCCTCTTTTTGGGTTCTAAGTTAGCAGAGTTTCATCTGACATTGCACATAGGAAAGAAAATCATTAAGGCTAAGGATTTTATTCTCGTTCACAGACTGTAGCACTTTGGTGCTGTTACCCATTTTGTGACTTCCCCCTTAAAGTCTTTCCTCTGCAGTCAAATGTCCTCCGAGGCATTTGATAATTTTAGATCATTGAACGGAAATGTCAGTTTTAGACCCAAGGCCTGTACCTTTCCAAGTATTTTGTGTAAGGCCAAGTAAGGATGTCTTTATATAAAGGACAAAATAATTTGTAATTCTTAAATTGAATAACTCAGTAATACATCCTTTCCTTTGAATCTAGCATGCTCAGAGGACCGAGATTTAATGACAGGCTGCGACACAAGCTGTACCTGGTGCAGCTCAGTAGAAGCAAGTCAGTGAAATGAAGCAGTCCGTCCTGAGGACTCAAGGTTTCTGAGGGCAGTGCTTTGGATTAGGTTCACTCCCATGGGCCAATTGCCTTTTGCAGTTGGAGCACCGCTAAGTGACCTCTGGGAACGTATATTCCCACTCACTCCATTGTGCCCTCGCAGATCGCTGCAGAACACGAGTACAAGCATGATCTATGGGCATGGTCTGGAGATAAGCCTTGTAAACACACTCCTCCAAACTAAAATGACAATCTAAGAGCATCACAGCTGCTTTATTTGTGAAATGTATCAAGTGCATCAAATGACCCACAATATGCACACAACTCTGGCTGGCATTAGTGGAAGGAAGCAACAGAGAGGGATAAGAGAGCTCAAATTTAGCTGCATCCAAGTCTGACTGATGTTCAGCATGAGTGAAGTATGCAAAAGTGGCACCCAAAAATGCCTTGAGTTGACACATTCCTAGAGCTTACTCCTTCCAGTACCCTGCTATTGCCCAGGAGCAAGCCATGCGTTTCTTTTTCTCTACACTGTCCTTCTGCATATAGGCTTCATTCCTGAATTTCTGAGTAAAGTCCTAGAGCATACTCTCAATTGGATCAATAACACTAATTCAAGACCTTATTTACTAACTGCTACTCAGCAAATCCCCTCTTATAGATTTGTCTTTAAGAGCTTTGTAGAATCACCGAATCACGCAGACATTCATGACAGCTTCTTCAAAATAAGTATTTTGTATTTTCTCAGAGGAGTAGGGAAAAAAAAAATAGCACTGAAACACCAGAAAGTTTACACACATATTAATTATCCTTAAACCAATAGCTTTTACTTGGTCGGGTGGGTAAGTATTGCTTGTTTCAAAGCACCCCCTTGTGCAGGCAGTCGGTAAGACAAGTTGTACAAGAAGCTGCTGGCTCCCTGACACCTTGATCCCTGGGTCAAGATCTGCATTTTCCAAGTCACCCACTCTGCTTCATCTGCCACAGAGGTCTTCTGTTCAGTAGTTCATGTCCAAAGACCTCCTGAGATTTCAAACTGCTGAACCTGATCAAACTGGTATAATATGGATGGAGGTAGTCTTCAAACTGTAGGTTCCCACTCTTGTCCACTGGTAAATTACAATTTTTTGACAGTCTGGTATAAGCATGGGTAAAGTCCAACTGAAATTAATCAATATGGATCTTCAAAATGAGCCACTGCATAAACAGAAATTTCTTACACTGTTGATAAGATTTTTATAGATACTAGTCACAGTTGGTAAACAGCAGCCTGAAAAATGAAAGGCTGCAGACTTGAGTCTTCCAAATTGGCTAGTGACTTCAGTCACTTGGTTCTGGTCTGTCCACCTTGAGGTGACTTTACAGAAAAGTAGCTTTTAAAACCTTACCTTTTTTCGAAGTTAAATCTCCTCTGGCAGCATCATAAATTGGGGGGCACAGGTAGAAAAACTCTCCAAGTCTTTAGTAATTCTGGAAAATCTTGTTGATATTATGTAAAATGATTTTTTAAATATTTATATCATGCTTTTGAAAGGAAACAAACATCTCTTCAAAGCCAACGATAACTGTATGTTTCACTTGTCTTAAATCTATTATTTACATCCATCGATTGGGCGATCTCTGTCGATGGCAATGTTCAAATGAGCCATTTCCTTGACAGAGACAGTACACTTTTATTGGGAACAATAATCCATTCCTTTTCGTTTTTTCAAACTTGAATTTTGAAGTGGTTTTGTAAATACGCGGATTTTGTGCCACCCCAGTTTCTTTGCTTTGGTGCTTATTCTTTGTTTAATAAAAAAAAAGGAAGCATATTTTCTCTGAAGAGATAAATAAGGAATTCTGCATAACTCTCGGTGTCCCAGATATTAATTCAATGATCATTTAATTGCATCACAAGAGTATTGGGTGAAATTAAATTACAAACAGATGAGAGCAGAAAACACATTACAAAAAAGAAGCTGAGGTATCTGCAAGTGTTTCAGATGTTCCCCAAGGTATCCTACATTGTTCATGCTCCAGAGAACCAAGGCAGCAGTGCCGGAATACCACTTGATACAACACTTTCGGCACAAAGGCACCTGAATTCACTACCTACACAAGCTTTTTCATCTGCAGGATGCATATGTGTTTATCCTATTAATGCCTACATTCCCTGTCTCCTCAGCCCATTGGTTCTCACCGTTTACCTGCACTCGATGTGTTCCTCTTCTCTTACCTCACACAGAGGCATCCTGCTGGCAGAGCCCTATCCCGTATTCTTGCTGCTCCCCATACTCATGCTTCAGGCACTGCTGACAAATCAGTGAAACAAAAAGCTGATAAATTTGGGCACATCATTCATTTCCTTTTGGCACAACTCCTGTGGATTATTTTAGATACAATGTTATGTAAATGTTGTTTGAGGTGCTAAGTGTCTAACAGACTAAGTACACATGTGAAGTTTAGAATGTGAGTAGAGAACATCGTTCTTGTGGAAGATGATGGTTTTATATTTGTGAGTGCTGGGTGAAAAAAAAATGTAGAAGAGTCAGTTGTGCTACAAAATGTTACTACACCAGATTTGAAGAGAAAATTAAATACTAATGCATGAAATAGAGGTATTAAGTTGTGATAAGTGCAAATCTAATGCAACTTTAACTGCAAAATTGCTGCTGCTGACTTCATAAAATACATCCCATAAACAGCTGTTGATCTGTTCACCATTTGTCTCTTACCATTCATTTGTTTAGTAATCAGTTCTCATTTGTTCTACATATGGTACAGCTTCCCTTTTATAGCAGCTGCATTTAATGAACAATTGCAGGCACAAAGGTATTACAGAAATTATTGTTTAACTATTCTCCTGCATTTTTTTCTGTCATTAGGGTCATTTGAATAAAAGGTAGAAAAGAAGTTCATTAAATATAGAGTAAGGAAGGTGTAGATGCTCTGCCACCTTCCTGAACTGGTAATTTGTAGTGGAAGTTCCAGTGACTATGCTTTGCACTCCGCTTAGCTCCTTTAGGCAATTAATTTTCTCTATTTATACTGTCCATTCCCTTTTGTGATTCACTGACGTCAACATGTCAAATTTGATTCACTTTTTGGCTTTGCTCTGTAGCTCTGTATCATATTAGAGACCTTTAGGTAATGCACTGAGTGTCTTGCAGACCGACTGAGTGCATTTCAAGATTTCTAGAAAACGGCAGTTTACGAGATTTAAAATTTTGTCAGGTGTTCTGGTTAAACGTGGGGATCAGTGGTCATTAGAGCTGATTTGTGTGAAGATAATTGCCTTCTGGAGTACTTGTGTTTAAGTGTCATCTTAATTGTTTTTTTCCCAAAAATTCCGGTCTTTAACAAGAACATTTTATCCTCGTAAGTGTCCTCTCTTATTTATTCATGCTTCAGCCATGTCCTGCTGCATCCTGAACTGAATGAAAAAATGTAACACGATCTTTTGTTTATAGGAAAGTATAGGTGAGAATATAGCTGTGTGCTAAAACTTTGCGAGTGTTAAGGGCATGATGCCAAATAGGGCAAATGCCCGTGGATGGAACACCCCTTTGTCCTTTGTCAGTCTTCGCTGGTGACCTTGACCTGCAGCTATTGCGAGGAATCTGCGAATCTGTCAAGTGCAGCAGTGGGCAGAGGAAAGGGCTGTTCATTAGAACTGACTGCTTGGATCAGATACCATTCCAGAAAAGGGAAATTTCTAGTCAGTTCCACCCGATTCAGCTACAATGCCAGGTGGGTCGGGGAGATGATTAAAGAAAGAAACGAGTAATTGCTTAAATGTGCCGAGCATTTTACAGATTGCAGAGTGTAAATATTTTGGATATACTGTTTTCAGATGGTTGGTGAATCAAAATAGGTGCGAGTTTGATATGTGTCACCAGGCTTGTATATAGATAGATGTGTTAAATTGGCATTGTATGGGCAAATGCTCGGTTGGGAGAAAGATATAAATGATGACAGGATATTTTAGAAAGGATCTCAAGTATTTCTGCGAGGCATTTCCATTGAAAAAGGCTTATCTGTGAGAGAAATGTGCTTGTTTCTAAATTTAACCCTACTAACAGTTTACCACCTTCTCTGTGTGTGTGTGTGTCTTTTTCTCTTCCAGTGCCACCTTGGGCCTTAATAGCCATAGCCATAGTTGCAGTCCTATTAATCCTCACCTGCTGCTTTTGTCTCTGTAAGAAATGCTTGTTCAAAAAGAAGAACAAGAAGAAGGGAAAGGAGAAGGGAGGGAAGAATGCTATTAACATGAAAGATGTTAAAGATTTAGGGAAAAGCATGAAAGATCAGGTAAAGTACCTCTCCTTTTCTTGAACTTTTGGGTTGCATTTGAAGGTTTCTGTTTGATGTGTCTAGAAAAAGTTGTGCTTGTTGTCTCAGTAGCGGCTCCGTGAAGAGTGAACTGATTGACAGCATCTTCTCAGTGGTATCACAAGGGATGAACCTGGGTGTGGCATCACTGATGAAGCAGTCAGCCAGTTTCCCTGCTCTGCTAAAAAAAAACCGTGAGCAGGCATATAATGACTCATCCTTAAGGGGCAAGTTTATCAAAGGTATCCTGCTTGCTTCAGAAATGGAGCAAACGTGTGCAATTTTCACCATACTTTTTTCAAGACCTAGTACAGTGTTTGTATATCTCACTAACAGTATTTCTGAGGTTACATGATAAAGAAAAGTAGTTTTGAACTCTAAATTTCTTTTTACACAAAAGTTCAGCTGAGAAGGAAAGAATAGTATGGAGGCAAAAATGAGAGTCGGAAATGGGAAATAATGAGAAAGGAAAACCACAGGGACATTCAACACGGTGATGTTTGCAAAATTCATTTTGTATTAGAGACGAGATGATTAAAGATAACAGGCCATACTTGGAGCTGTAAGTCAACTGAGTAACTTGGAGGAGGAGATGAATATAATGCCCTTTGAGAGCAGCATGATTTTCATAAGGGCAGAAAAACGTGTCCTTCAGATCTGCTTGGTGGAAGGGAAGCAGAGGTTGCAGGACTTAATACTAAGGGCCACAGACTTGACTAATACATTCCTGAGAGAAAATAAAGCTTTTTTATTGACAGGGTTTTTAGTATTGCCCTTCCTGGAGCAAACTGGAATAAGCAGTAGAATGAGGAAAAAAACATGAAGTATCCGTTTGTCCTCACAGCTCAGAGATTTCCTAAGCTAAGAAGACAAAAGGCTATATTTTTCAAGCAGGAAGGGCTGAAGAAATTTAGAGAATTGCTTTGCAAACCCTCATAAATAGGAGCAAATAACTGTAAAGGTATTGCAAAGCCAAGTCTGTGTTCCCAAGACTCCTGGGGAAGTTGAGCTAGAGCAGTACAGGGACAACTACCCAGCCAAAAAGAGAGGATAAAAGCATGGTCGGGAATAAGGAGATTATTCCACAAGTTGGAATCTAGCATAGAAGAAAGCTGAGCCAAAGGCAAGTTGATTAGAAATACAAGTCAAAGCTGGGAGCCTGAGGACTGGGGCCAGCTGGTCTGGGACAAGATCCAAGAAGAGACTCTTAGAGCACGGTAGCTGAAGAGGCCCATGGACCAGTCCAGAACAAGTGGTGAAATGCCACTGCTCAGTGATGGAGCAGCCACCAGTGTGGCTCATCAGCCGGTCTTAAGAGTCCTGGAACAGGCTAGCATGCTTCTCCAGGCATGTAGGATGTAGTAGGGGACGAGCAAAATCAGGAGAGTGGGTGAGGAAGCCTTGCAGGTCTGATGACCAGCTCCAATAGATCACACGAGTGGAGTCAGAAAGGAGCTCTGATAAGGGGAGGAGAATAATGGATAAGTTTCAAAGGTGTAGAGCAATCCGAGCTATTTCCAGTTTCAGTTTCAGAGGCAAGAGGACAAAGAGCAAATTTTGGAGACCCTTACATCCTCATTGCAAGTGGAGTACTTTAGATACCGCACTGGTGCGCAGTTTCAGCCTTTGTTCCTTCTGGAGATAAGATGCTTCATGTGCCACACTGGTGTACTGGAGTGTGTGACACCAACACAAGACAAATTCACACCTGAAAAAAACGTCCTCAGTACACAAAATCACTAAGGTAGATGGAGGTGTTCCAAGGTTAGAAAGATTAGTGAGACTGAGCTCAAAAAACATCAGAGCAGAAATTTTGAGTTCTTTGAAGAATTGAAGAAGATATTATGTGGGGGCAGGGAGGGTTCTCCATATGATGAATGTGAAACAAGCTCCTTCTCTTAAAGCACTTTGATTTAGCATTCATCCCTGTGTTTGATTTATAGACTTTGTTCTGAGGTATTAATATTAAGAAATTGTGAGATATTTCCCCCTCAATGTATGGAAAATCAGATCATCAGTTGTTGGGTTATCGTAGGCTACTATTAGCTAACTTCTCCCACCCATTGAACCAAGAGTAATTTGGAAGAACTGCTTCGATTATGCTGATGGAAAAATTTCTTGAGAAGTTTGTTATGTTCTGCTAATGATTAATGATAACAAACCTAATGCTTTGTCCTAGGATAAATAATGTGCAATTTGTTGATTGATATTTATGTGGAATTTGTTCCATATCGTGTAAGGCCTCTGTTGTATTTACAATATATTATTTAGTGTTTTTAATTATATTCATTAGGACCTGGATAAATGACCATGGATTCTTGAAAAATAGGTATTTTAAATGCAAAATTACATTATTTTATTAATATTGAGTTCCATTTGTATCTTTTTAATGGGAAAATTTGATAAAAAGCTAAATCCTGCATCTTTTTTTCTACAAAAAGAGCTCAGATTTTGAAATGTTGCACAGATAGGTATTTTAAGATGATTCCATTCAAAATACTTGGTATAGTTATTTAAATTTACTTTTGCCCAGATGTTTTGGGATTTAACTAGCATGTTTTGTTTTGCACAGTTAAACCTGAGGAGGGTAGATTCACAGTTGATGTAAATGTCAGACCTTTAAGAAGTAGATCACCAACTCTCCAGCCACCTCTCCTCACTGTCTGGGATTTCGAATGCAGGCTAAAAGCTTCTTAAATTAGCACCTTAAATTCACTCCTAGCAGTCTGACAGTGTACAGATTTTAAGTGCTTGGCATTCAGGAACTTTTGCCAACTTGATTCCTAATGCAACATTTTGGCTGTCATTTTTTTCTGTATGATGTGGTTTTTATTCTAACAGTTGACCGTGACTTACCAGTGCAGGTTTTAATATACCTAGCTGAACTCAAGGCAATGCTAAATGTAGTGTATTTCAGCTAAGAGAATTGAAGCACTTCAGAGGCTCTGGCATAAAATAGAAAGGGGAATAATAAGAATGCCTTTTAGCTCTTCAAAGAAGCAAATTGTTAAAAAAGTAATTGGAGAGTAAGATGTAAATCTAATGCCATTATAAAGGGCAACATATAGTACTAATGTTGTCAAAAACTGAAAAACCTACTTCAGTCATTGTTAGGCCTGAACCTGCAAGTGCTAATTACTTCTGCCTTCAGCTAAGACTGCATAATAGCAGTTGCTAGTCATGTGTCATCCTCATCTTGCAGGATCCTAGTTCCCTAGGCACGTGAAGTTGAAAGGGAGTGCCATTTGGTAAATTGAAAGCATCGGCTCCCTGAAATACAATTTTTGTCTTAATCTGTATTTTTTTGTTGAAGAGAACTTCTGACCTACTTTTATTCATGCTGACCTGCCCATCCATGCCAAATCATTACAGAGCCATGTAACCTGGCATAGCTGAAGATCCTTTTGACATAGAGACACAGTCAGCTCAAAAGTCACACATGATAGCTAGATATCACAGAATGGGGAATAAAATTTTTGTCTCTGTTAGAATATTTGTGCTTCAAAATATCCGCTTCCCCAAACACAATGTCAAATGAGAAACTGTCTTTATATGAAGATTATCAAAAAATGTAGCTGAGGTAGAATCTGAGATGAGTTGAAAATAAGGTTAGGTTTTCAGTCTGGAGACCCATTTCCATTGCAGGCAAGGCTTACTTTTTGAAGCCGAGTATTCGGCTCCACCAAGGGCCACTGGGAGGATTAGATTCCTTCTAGGGAAGGCAAAACTCTTAATGAATGTACAACTCTAAAAAAGGTCATTTCTCCATGTTTTTTACTAATGTTTGTGTGTGGATGTTTTAATTTTTATTTCTTCCTCCTATGTCCTCCTTGTCTATGTTTTGTCTCATGACTGTTCTGGATTGTCACTGGCGGTAGGTTTATTTTGCTATTTGGACGCACCTAGACTTAAGCTCTCATGCATAGTCTCCTGACAGCTCTGTCTCCTTAGCAGAGATGGACATGTAGTAGCTTTGATACACACATCAAGAGGCTGAACTAAATTGATTGGGTATTTTTTGGTTCGATATATATTTGGGGGGAGGCTGGAGGAGGGTGGAAGAAAAGAGGTTGTCATTCTTTCTATAGTTAAAATATTAAGTCAAACTGTACCAGAAAGCTCAAGTTTAAAATTGATTGGCACATAAAAAGAACTTTCTAATTTTATTTCCTTTTTGTATAAATGTCACCGTATCAAAAGTAGACAGAAGCAATGTGTATTTTTAATGTCTTAGTTTCTAAGTGTTGCTAAAATGACTGCTACCTCATGAAACTTGCTGTGGGCTCTCGCATCATCTCAGTACAGTGCTCAGGCATTAAATTCTTAGTGTTCCATACCAAAGTCTTTTAAGTGGTCTTAGTACAGATTTCTGTTGATGCAACCTAGTGACAACTGGCACTAGTGTTTTTGTGAGATCTTCCCATCACAGTTTTCATCTTTATAACTTTCAGTCTCTACTAATGCCCCTGGTGGCTCCCACTACTTTTTTTCTTTGAGGGGAAAAAAAAAGGCCCCGAAGACTTGGCTCCAGAGATGCTGTAATACCTTCAGATTTATTACATCCGAGTTTAATGCATTGGTACAGCAAAATTCTTGATTAAGGTCAGCCTGTGGGCTAAGAAAAGGAGTACTCATTTCAGTCATGAACAGCGGCGCTGAGAACTTACTAAAATTTAGTCCTACTGCTTGGAGAATAATTGTTGTGGTCTGAACATTTTATTAGGTCACAAAGCATTGTAGAAAGGGAGATTTAATAGTTTAGCCCTTTCTCATTTCATCAGGCTAAAACACTGTAACTAGTGAAGAATTTTTGGCTTACAATGAGTGTGTTACGTGAAACAGGAGATTTGATATTAGGTATATGTACTACAGCCTGGAGTATGAGCAGTATATTCTTGGCTCTGCTGCTGACTTACTATGCCCTTCAGTCAGCCACCTGACTTCTCTGCCTGTTTGCTTTTCCTTTACACAGGCCTCCCTTTTACGTTGGGGTTATGTACTAACTTAATCAGAATATTCTGATTGATGTTCCTCTCTGAATAGCGAGTGTTATAAAGGGATATGACAGTGAGCTGCAATTGCACCCAGCTGAACTTCAACATATAATGGTTTTCCTAGGCTAGTTCATCTTATGATTCTAGCTGTTGATCAGCAAACACCCTTGCCCTCATGTAGACAAAATACTGAAGGAACAAGATTTTTAGCTTTAGGTGCCCTTAAATGTTTCAAAGTAGAGTGCATTGACCTGGCAGCATGAAGACAATAGCCCAAATGAAGTTAGGATAATCCACACTGACATCTAGAGAGCCTGGATTTCATTTGAAGCAACTCAAGCCTTTATTGCCAGAAAAAAATGCAGCAGGATCTTTCTGCGGGAGAGGAGCTCTGTTGCTGGCGGTGGTCTTTTCCTCTGCGATGTTTGGTCATGTGCTGGTTTGTTTTCCCAGTTGAATGCCTAGAGAATAGCGAGTGTATTTATTGCACAGTGCTACCTTATCTTGGTGTCAGCGTGCCAGTTCCCATTTGGTGTCATCTTCAGCCCATGGTGGCATTAATGCTCGCTGTGGCTTATCCACAATGCAATGAGACATCCTAATCCACACTCAGAAAGATGACGTGGAGAAGGTTAGCCAGAAACAATGGGGACAAGTCTTCTTAGAAAACAAGCCCAGTAAGTTTACTGTGGCAGTCAAAATGGGTTGACTGAGTCCTGTTTGTACATTAATTCAATCTCAGCCTTGACCAACTGTCCTGCTTTTTCACCTGCCTCAAAGACAACTGTGCAGTGTGCATAAAACTTCCTGAAAAATGTGAATAACATGTTTATGAAGATAAAATGTTATAGATGAGTGTTTGTGTTCTGCAAATAGGTTTTCTGTAAAACTCGTTTGAAATTTAGATTTATATTAGACTTCAGAAGCCTGAAAATATGGGAGCAATAGCTGTGAGACACAAGAGTGGGCTTATTTGCATTCCTGTCTCTTCCTCTCCGTCACTCCCAAGAAAACAAAGGAGATTGCTTTGCATGCTTCCTGAGTTTGTTTTCCCTCTTTGTTAAACTATGTTTTTCTGTAAAGTAATTCATTTGTTACTTCTATTGTAACCTACTGTACTGTTAAGATGATACGAAGATGCAGATCTTACTCATTCTTTTTACATATCTTGTTTTCTATATTGGAAGTCTTACCACTGGAAGCTTCCATTTTCAAGGACGATTTTGCATTTTCTTGATTAACTGACCAAAGTTTGATTTCTTTATTCAAGATCAGAGTCTTCAAGTTCCTAATGAGTGACATTTAGGAAGTATGCAGTTAGTCCCTAAATTAAGTGACTCGAATCAGACTCTCAAGACATTTACCTACATCCACAGACTGTATAGAGAGCTAAACTCCTACACTATGTCTGAAGTTAGTGGGTATGCATAACCTACAACGGGAGCAGCACTTCATGTTGACGAGGTATACATTTCAAATGTATATGTATACATTTTAATGAGGTATACATTTTTTTAAAAAATTAAAATAAAAACTAAATATTTGGGAATATTTAATTGTTTACTTTTTAAGCAAGGGTATTTACTCTTTAGAAATTGATAAATAGTAAATATGAATGGCAAACAGCCTTCAAACATGAGACTATCAGGTACTTCATAAAGTCCTATTTAGAGGATGGTCAGAGGATTATCTTATCTCTTTTTAAGGAACTAAGCCAGTAGAACAGGTCTGTGCCAATTTTTTCTCCATAGATCAAAGTGGCACTCAGTAAGTCACGTCTGGCTATATTTAGGTTAATTTTCACTATCAAATACATGTAGTCCTAATTATATAGGATGACAGATTTTTCAAACAGAAATAAATGTAGTACTCTGAGTGGTCCTCCCAGGTCAAGGAGCCAGCTCTGTCCCAAAGCCTGCTTCCATCTGGCCCGCTGCCATTCATTTGGGGAGGATGAAGAACAATTGATGGAGCAGCACGCACTGGCCAAGCAGCCTAAAGCTGCCTCCCACTCACAGCCTGCTGCTCAGTGCAGGCGAGCGCTGCCTGCCATATGGCAGGTGGGGGCAGAGCACGGCAGCGCGCTTGCAGGAGCGCCTGCTACTTTTAGTTCACGCACATGGGCCCTGCTTTCAAAGCAGAGCCCTGACCCACAGGGTGAACTTCCAAAATAGGCTCCCGGGTTGAGATCAGCTTCGTCTTTTTTCAGCCTATAAACACTGGCTACAGGTGTTTATGAAACATCAAAACCAGGTTGATTTGTGAGCTCGACAGCCCCAACCTAAATGAATGTATTCAGATTTTACACTGAACACCTGCAGCGTTTTCTGTATTCTTCTATTGCACCAGATTAAGTTGGTATTTTAGGACCCAAACAATTCAGCAAGCTCTTAAGCTGAACATGATGACCTCATGTCATAGAGCTCCTAAAGAAAGAAAACCTTTTGAATAACCCAACCAAGACCATTTAAAAGCTGGATAACAAGCAAGGAAGTAATGTCAAGGCATCGCATGCTGAACCCAGCAGGGTTTTTCTCATTGTGTGCATCAGTGTGGCCCACTGCTGGTGTGTGAGGCCAACATTCTTACAGCAGTAATGGCAAAGTAGATTTCACAATGGCCAAAGCCTGGCGCAGCCACTGGAAACCCAGGCGCAACATGCTCTTTAAATTAATTCATGGAGAGAAAGCAGATGCTGAATGAATGAAATGTTGCCTTTCCTTCTGAGGGACTCTGATAGAGAGCATGTTACAATTGCAGGCTTGTCTGCTTTGTGATAGGGAACCAGATGGGAATTTTTAAAGGCTTTTGTTTTCCCTTGGGATAAAAATTGGCCAGATCAGAATTATGGTGTTATTGAATGTGAAAGAAATTGATAAGAGGTGCATCACCATTAGTGGAAAAGCAGTCATTTCTAGTTGTGGAGGAAAAATTGCCTTTCCAATAAATTCATTGTTGGACATGGCACAGAACATTCTTGCTGCAAAATCTTATTGTTTTCTTCTTTCAGCTCACCAGGCATTGCACAAGCCTGAGGACTGAGCATCATTCAAACATTAAAATAGTATTTCCTTCACGATTCCAAAAGGAATGATGGAGGGGCAGGTGAAGATGGAAATCAGGACAGCAGCATGCACCATGCAGCAAACAAATTTACAGGCTGCAGTCAGTGTTTTGATTTGCTTCCCAATGTCCCTCCTTCTTGCTCACTGGTAACTTGTTCCCTTAAAAGTGAGGCTGTAGGCCACCCCATGAACAGGAGGAACCCTAAAAACTCTGTTAATGAAAGCATTTCTTCACATACAAAAGTGAAAGATAATTTGCATTTTAAATGGTTTGTTTGACATAAACTAGTCATTAACAAGATGTGACTCAGACATGATTGTGGCCTCTGCCTCTCCGCACAGGAGGCAAGCAAGTACACTTGGTCCCCCAGCAGCTTTGTTATGTGAGTCTCCCATCACTTTGCTTTCCTGAAGCTTCTGCACACGTGGAATCTGGAGCCAACCAGCAGAGCAACTGCCCTTGCAGACCATCTCATTTTCTACGCATAGTTTGGGGAGGGATTAAAGTAAAGTTGCTTTAAGCCCCAGAATCTCGTTTGTGGTTTGTGGTTGATAGTAGTGGGATAAACCTGGTGAGAAGGTGCAGGGGTTTTGGTGGAACTGAGCTGAAAGCAAGGGATGTTTGCAGTGTCAGGATGCAGAGTCACCGGAGAGAGGCTTTTGTCAGCTAGGGGAATGAGAGGAAGAAAAAACCCAGGAAGTGTAAAAACCCTCTCCAAGGTGGGGAGTTTCAAAAGGATTGAAAATTAAACATTTTCTTTAACAACTCAGAAGAAAAGAGGAGGTTGCAAAACTGCTCTTAATAACGTATTAGAAGTGAAGATGCAACCAGCAGATGGAACAGTGGATCCCAGATTGCTGTAATTTAGCCCCTTTTGTTGTAAGAACCACTGCAGAGTAGTGGTTCTGATTTCAGTAGACACAGATGTATCACCTTGTAGTGTTTGTGCTGGATTAACACTTTCTTGGTACATTCCTACACCTGCTTACATACAAGCCTACATTTTTCAGATACTTATACACATTTGAGAGGACATAGATGTTTCACTGTGGTGTGTTTCTGCATATGTTATGCAGAAATGAGGAAACTGCTTGAGTAAAATTCCTGGTCATCTCAAATTAGAAAAGATAAATCCAGTCTCCAGCACAATGCAATTATGCATTTCTGTGTTGCATATTTCACAGAAAAAGCATTTAAAGTGTCATGGAGTTAAAGAAAATGTTAGAGAAGGCAAGGCTTACATTCCTCTGCATCTAAATCCAGTCCTTCCGGGTACGGTTTATCAGTTAAGAGGCTTGAGGAAAAAGCTGGCTTATAATTAAAAATATTTCATTGTTTCTAAAGCAAATAAAATATAGCTGCTTATTTTAATCGATTGTAGCAATGCAACAGTGAGATTCAATACAGCGTGATACTGTATGCTATAAATTGAGGGTTGTAGTAGTATTCCATTAAATATTGATCTTTCAGAGAATCTCAATACAAAATTAAAATCCCTGTGGGGTGTTTCAAGTACTTTGAAGCAATCCAATTCTTCTTCCTCTTTGGAACTCAGCAGCTAAATCAAACATGAGAAACTTCAGTGCTTCTTTTGACTCAGCTTCTTCCTGAAGCATTAGCCTCTAGTTTGAAATCAAATTCCTCTCTTAGCTGTAAAAACAATTATTTACAGACGGCTGTAGAGATAATAATTTGTCGTTTCTCCCTCCCCCCAATGCCGCAAACTTGTCCCTATCCAAACACTATTTCTTTCTTAGTGTTTTTTCTTAGTGGTTCAGTGTTTCTGAGTCAAGGTCAAGAAGAATCATGTAGCTCCTCAGCTGATGTCAGTAATGTACAATGTTTTCCATCTCTCATGGAAATAGCTTTCACCTTCCAGTAGGCTTCTCATAACCTGTGGAGACGAGTTTCTTAACCACACAGTGTTTTCTGCCTGCTCTTCAAAAATCCCTTGCAAGAGGGATGTTAGCTCTCCATTTTATTTTCTGTAGTCACAGTAAGAACTTTTTTCACATTGAGTTACCCACAGCTCTGTCATCTGGACTGATCAGCTTTGCGGTAGAGTATGTAGTTTTCCCAGAGAAAGTATGGATATATAACTACTGCTTTGGTGGACTGTTGACAAATTCCTCTTACTTGGGAATTAGCATATAAGGTTCTTTTTGCATTCTCACTTTTATCCCTGGGGAATGGCCATAGGATATTTCCTCTCAAAGAAAATCCAGGTCAAAAGTAGATGGAAAAGCAGAAAGTCCAGTACTTGTCCCAGAAACAATAATATACTGGAGCTGTATATTACTCTTTTATCATGGAGTCCTCTTTTAGGATCATACCGGGATGATTCAGAGCAGTGGATCTTGGCGTTAACATCCCACTCTGACTTACTGTTTCCTGTTGTCTCCAGGCATGGATAAACCTGGTTGCTTCAGATGGATTGAGTCACATCTTTTTTTGTGATCACAAAACCTTAAACTTATTTTTGTTACCAAAAGCAAGAGTGTTTGGCATAATCACATCACTCCATATCCTGAAAATCCCATGCATGGTCTGCCAGAGAGCCTATCAGTTTTCAAGTGTCACACTTCTTCTTGTACTAACAAAAGTATTGTGCTACAGTCAGGGAACTTACTAAGAGCTCAGTGATAAAATGCCTCAAAACAAATTTCATTTCAGGCAGTTCAGCCCTTCCAAATAGAAATGGTTTAGTTCAAAAAGTACTACTCCTCCAGTCTCACAGGTGATTCTACCCACTACCGACCTTTCCCACCAATCTCATCCAGGTATACTGTAATTTATGTTTGTAGTAGGGAGTCCATCGTTCACTCACATTCAGATATTTACGCGAGACCCAGCTCTGTAGCTCGCATAAATCAAAGTTGTTGGATTGGGTTCAGTTGAGCTATGCCAGCAGAATTTCTAGCTTATTTCAGAAGTAGAGAAATAATTGCTTAGTATCATACAGTTTTCAGTCTGACCTTTTGAATTTAGATCTGGCTTCTGGAGAAGAACATTTTCTACTTCAGAGATGAATCTTCCTTCTTTCCAAACCCACACAACTGTTGTGTGGCCCTCACTGTGTTCAAGGCTGAGTGAGAATGTTAATGCTTTCATGTTTCTTCTTTTCCCAACCACTGTCAGCTGTGGATATAGCTACTTTCCAGCCTTGCTACCTCTTCAGACAGAGAGCTCCAGCTACTACCTATTGTTAAGAAATGCTGTAGGTTTCCTACAGCACAAAAAATCACAATTGCAAAAAATCACATTGCAAAAAAGAATAAATCTTATTCTGGCACTTTGTCTGTGCAAGCAGGAGCTGCATATAGAAAGAACCTTGATCGAGATAGGGCTCTTACAGACAAGTATGCCGTTTACTGTAACATGCAAATAACAATTCTGGATGAATGCTCAGTATTGATTCTTTATTTTCACACTCTCAACTTTACTTTCACATTTTCCACAAATTTTCACTATTTGTCTCATCACTTTTGTCTATTTTTCACTTCTTACCCAGGTAAGAATCTGCTGGAATAAGATCTACATCGTCATAGTTAATTATGGTTCATATGGTTTAATAATTTTATGAATTACCTTTTCCACAGTGAAAATACTTCTGCTTTCTGGTACAGGAAAAAAAAAAACAAAAAAAAATCACCAACAACAAAAAACATCATTTAGTGTTTTAATTATGTATAAAATCTAAGTTAACTGCTGTGTCCTTTAAAAAACAGGTTTTATGCGATAGACAAAGCTGCAAGCAGTTCTGTATTTCTTTATTTTTGTGTTTCTTTCAAAGCAAACTAAAATCAACTTGCAATCAATTTGGTTCAGCCAAGCTTTATTGCGAGAATGAATAAAACGGAAATTGGTCTCGGGAGGGAGGGAAAAGGAGGAACATGCATTTGCTAATGGCATGGTGGAAACTTTGCTTCCATATTCATTCTAAAAAACATGAAAAATGTTTGGCATATGACTGTAGAAAGAGCTCATCCACAGCACATGCTCTTTATCACGGTAGTCCTACAGAAACGTGTTGCCAAATGCAAACAATGCACAGCATGTACAACCAGGTTTGACATTGCCAAGATTCTTAAGTTGAATGAATGCGTGACTTTGCTTATTTAATAGCATGTTTGCCTCCTTGTGCCTCTTTAAGAGCCAGTCTGAGCCCAGAAGAACTATTTTTTTACATCGAGATGATACTTTGTTTCTACTTCCAGGTTTTATAACAATCCTTGCTTGTTGTAGTCCAAGGAGCTTTCTTCCTACTTCCATTGCTTGCTTGCTGATTTATAACGTCTTACTGAGCAACTCAGAAAGTAGAGATATATATGAAAACTGCATATTTGAATTTCTGCTGTTATGCTTGCTTTTAATGGCTCTAAAATAGATTTGAGGATCGTGTCTATTTTAAACTGCTACTTAACAGTTTGCCTCATTTATGAATATTACATTTCTTCTTTCTAGGCTCTTAAGGATGATGATGCTGAGACTGGGCTGACTGATGGGGAAGAGAAGGAAGAAGCCAAAGAAGTTGAGAAGCTAGGGAAAATCCAATATTCTTTGGATTACGACTTCCAGAACAATCAGGTTTGAAACAATCAACCTGTAACATTTCATGTCTGTGTGTGCAAGTGGAGAATGAAGTAATACATTTAGTTAAAGTAGATATTTCTGCAATTCTTACTACTTGCATGGAGTAAAGGGAGAAAACAGGACAGAAAATTCATTACAGAGGTACTACTAAATTGGTATTGAATGCACTTGGACTTTATATTATTACACCTTTAATCAAAAACTGAAGATGCAGTTTTATCTAATGGTTGTTTATAACTTAAAGCATCACCAACCAATGTCAACCCACACCATATTATGGAGTTTGCATGCAGACACTAAAATGTAGCTTCAGCCTTCAAGTATTTAAAATGCAAGCAAACACAAATGGGAGGAAAAATGGAGGGACGTAAAGGTAAGTGGATTCACTGGGTCTTTTAGAAGGTTGGTAAGATTGCCAGGAGTGACTTTCTCTCACCTCACCAAGTGTGCACTTTGCTGTAATAACTAGCTGCATCGGGTTCTGTTGCTCTCCATGAAAGTACACTTCGTAAAATTCTACTCTGGAATAAAAGTTCAAATAAAAAGGTCTGTACTCCAAGAAAACAGGAGAGTTGGACAAGAATTCAAAGACTTATACTCCTTCAGTACTCTACTCTGAAGCTGGTAAGACTAAACTTTTGCATACTTACCGAGTTTTCAGAATTAATAGACACTATAACATGGTGTAGACCTAGAATCGACCAACTTAGCAGGTCTGGTCACATGCTGAACTAGCTCATGTTTTGTTCCCCTCCCTGGCCTCTTTGCTAGGGATTAGTTTTGTCAATTAAATCGATTCACAGCCTCATAATAAAATTCTCTGTACTTAATTTTGGCCCAAAGTATACCAACACACATCTGAGTTCTCCACTTCTACCACGTATCTTTCAGTAAGCTTGAGAACACATATCCTGCATTTAATTTTTTGACAATTTCAGTCAAAATCACATCATTCTTTCCTGTTTAGGGAAAGAAATGACTACTGAAGGTAAATCCCAGTTAATTCCTGTTCATCGCCTGAACTGCCTTCCACATGAACTTGTGCTTAATTCCACATTCATATTCTTTATTTGATGCTGTTCCTGGAATGTGGTACTCTTACTTGTTGCAAGACAAAGATAATAAGAGAAATTAAGAAAAATTCGTCTGTTAGCAGGAAGGTATTTGTACACAGCTATGACCTGGCATAATTGATAGTATTTACCTGTATTTTCAACAGTCTTCTGACCGGTGCTTGTTTTACAATGCAAGAGCTAAAAAGAGTTCTGAAGCCTTTCAAGAAACTGTGGTTAAAGGAGCTTTTCCTCAACTCCCAGAGCAAATTTCCTGGCCCTGTGATGAGTCACACTGATCGCCCTTGAAATCAGTATGAAATCAGTATGAAGTGTAGACCCTTCAGAAGCAGAAGATTTAAAGAGGGGGAAAGGAAAAGTTGCAAATGTGTTCTGACAAATGGATTTCAGTTTTCTTAGACTATGAAAACAAATTTTCTGTGTGAATTTTATTAACGAGAATGTTGATTTTATGAGCCATATTTTACAAAGGGAAGTAGGATGGAGGAGCCACAAATCTGTATGTCAGTATTGTATTTAATTAAGATAATAAGTTATCTGAGTGGAGGATTTCTATTTTGTTTTGCTGCTCTAAACTATGTTGCAGCTTAAAATTTGTCAGAGGATAGGTAATATAAAAGAGTGGGAGAGGGGATTCAGTTAGGTTAGTATAGTGCAGTGGCATGAAACTGCAGTCCCAAAATTTGGCTAATACATTGCATAAGGTTAAGAGTACAAGATGACCAATGAACTCTCCAGAGCACCGTGCCTCAGTTTTAGAGAGAGAAATTGTAAAGGGGAATTGAATTGCTTTTCCACTCTGTTAACTAAAAATCATAACTTACTTTTCACTCTTTGATGTGAGGAACTTGATGTAGATCCTGAGCCTATTCATATATTTATGAAATTTTATGCATCTAGAATAAAAATGAGACACAAAAGGAGAAGTGTTTCATACAGCAAAAGGAAAATGTTTCATGGAACTTAAGAGTCCTATCAGTGGGAAAGCATGCAGGCCATACTGTGAATTTAAAACTGGTAACAGTAAGTCCAACTTAGAGGAATCTCTCAGAAGCCAGAAGTTTCTTTCACAGATTGACTATATTGTTCTGTATTCCAATTGTTAGAGTTCCTGTTTCCAATTTTAAACAATTCATCCATGAGAGAAGCAAATACATTGTGATTGAAGCACTGATTTAGAAGAAAATATTCTCAGATTTCACTCCCAGTTCTTAATATCTTCAGAATGACTTTGAAGAATCACTTCAGTGTTTACTTTTGGTTTTTATCTCTAAAACGAGATTAAAAGTATTTTCTTTTTCTCAGCTTCATTATGCTGATGAGGCCTAATACAGTCTGGGGTGTCTAGATTACATGACATTACATGATGTAACATGACGTAACATAACACAGCATAAGCCTTCATTTATAACACATAAAAACCAGCCAAGACATTTCCAAGTTTCATCTGTGCTTCAGTCTTATTTTTAAAGTGCGTAAGAGATTTAAAAATCTAATTTTTCTGTTTTGCAGTGAGATTACAAATTTTTATTAGGATTTAGTTACCAAAGGTTCATTTTCATGGGGTATTTTTTGAAAATGCTGTCCTTAGTTTACTGCCTGGGCCCGTTCATATACATAGCAAGAGAACGTAAATATAAGGAAGACTGCAAGATTAATTTGTTTTCAATGAAGCTCTGCCTGATTATTTTCATTTGATTTTATCACCTTTTGTGTTTGGTTGGGGGAAGGTAACATGTTGGGGGTTTAGAATACAAATTTTGTAGTCAAAATTAGACATTCTTGATTGTTTAATAATGTGATTTCTATTCATGGTGCTCAGCATAGAAAAATAATGCACAAGAGGAGAGAGCAATTGAAAGTTATTTGATTGCAGTCTTTAAAAGGATGAAGTCTGTATTTAGCTGTAATCAGCTGCCCTTTGAAAACCTCTTTTCTGCTTTAAAACAGCCTTTGTACAGTCTGCATCTGCCATAATTGGTTTTCTAAAGTCAATAGTGTTGCTTCATTTGCCTTCCTTAAGGAGGGGGGGGGTAAGCGGGGGAGGTATAGTTTCTCCTAGACCAGAAATAGAGTCTGCATATGCATTCCTCTGTTACAGAGTTTTTATAAATATCTATTTGAAATTTCATTTTGCTGTTTTTCTCTCTTTTCAGCTTCTGGTTGGGATTATTCAAGCAGCTGAGCTGCCTGCATTAGATATGGGTGGTACATCTGATCCCTATGTGAAAGTCTTCCTGCTGCCTGATAAGAAGAAGAAATATGAGACAAAAGTCCACAGAAAGACCCTTAACCCTGTTTTCAATGAGCAATTTACATTTAAGGTATTTTTTGGATAATTATTGATACTTTTTAATTTAACCACTACATATCTCGTGCTTGGCTATGAACTTAGATGTCTTAGTTAATTGATAACTGCAGCAAAGTGAGTTTTCTTGTTGTAGAAAGCCGTGATACTCAACCTTGCCATGATATAGGGTTAGATAGTTTTAAAAGACGCAGTTTGATTTTAGGCACTCCGGTTATCCTGATAGATGACAATCCGATCCATATTTTATGGCTGGATAAAATGTACAAGAAATTCAGAAAACAGTGACACTTTGACAAGTGTCATGTAAATTTCACTAGACCAACGTTTTCTTTAAATATCTTTGTAGTCTGTTTTATGAAATTCAGGATAACATTTCCTCAAATATAAATTAAAACTCAAGGGAAGTAAATGGGTAAAGGACAATATGGCAGATTAATCTTGCTAGACCTTGTCATAGCTGTTCTTTGCCATTCTACTTTATCTATGAAAAGAAATCCTGTCTTGGGTTTAATAAAATGTGAATTGAATAAATGTAGGTAAGCCTTACATTGCAGTATTGACATCATTCCAATACTGTCTATGAACAGTGTTTTTCTAAAACTGTGGCCATATTCGAACCCCAGTTACATAGAATAAAGGAACGCTGTACAGCCTGTTTCACAGGGCTTCTCCTAATATACATTCCTCTGCTGTTACTTTAGGCCTTTCTCTCTGTGCCCAATCTTATAATGACAGCTACAGACTGAAAACAGGAACAGTGAAAGACTCAGGCTATGAAATCATTCAATGAGAAAGATATCCCTGTAGGCCAGAACTACTACTGCATATATAAGCTTATTTTTTCCTTGAAGATGTTCATAAAAGTAAGCTTTTGTGGGGAGTTATTTCTTTCTCGAGCTTTCCTAAGAGGGTATTTAAAAGAAAACAGAGTACTAAATTACATATTCCCGTGCAGCTCACAAAAACAAAGAAAGAACCAATAATGCTGTCATCTAAGATGGAGACACAAGTTATAAATCAGATCAGCCACTTCTGGGCTATAATGTCCACTTGTTGTAAGTCACATCTTTAATATTGAAATTTTATGCTCCAGAAAATAGTTTGTTTTCCATGCCAGACCTGACAGAGTGTTTAGGTGCATCTCAGTAAGGTACTGATCATCCCCCGTGGCCTGTGGTCTGTACTTGAGAGAAAACCAGCGGAGCATGCCAAGGACTGTCATTGTTCTGAGGACTGCGGTGACCATTTAACTGGAACTGCAACTGTAATAACAACTTCCATGGGAACTATTGACAGTATCTCATTTACTTGTGCAGAGCTTTACTCCTGTGACCCACTTCACGTGGTGCACAGCTTCTGTTGGCATCCTTCCCATCTCTCTGGCAGTGCTGCCCACCACACAGCCCAGGCCTGCGCTGTTGCCTTCTCAAAGGGCACAGCTGTGAGCTCCCTGCCTTCCTCCCGAAGTACGGCAGGGAGCTCACAGCTTGTGTTTGGCTTGTGTTTCTGCTGCATTGCATCTTGGGCCCTGAACCTTATTCCTTCCCTTTCTCATTTCTTCTTCCCAGACATCCATGGTGCTGTCCCAGGGTGCAAGTGTTTGTCAGACTGCAGCTGTCTGAATATATACCCACACTGCACTGCCAAAAGGACACCGAGAAATCCTAGCTGGACTACACCAGCCTGGCAGAGGGAGGTGTTCCTCCTCAGATCCAAAGTGGGAACAGGGTCCATGTCTAGAGGAATGGCATGTCTATGCCAGAAAAACACTCTCGTGTGTGTGTCCTTCTACCAAAGTCTCACTTGCTTTAGGTCAAGAGACTGATTATGTCTGAGCAGAAAGCAGGGGGAGGGAGCAACCCTTCACAAGAGCTGAGGCCATCCTTGATAGTCCAGAACAAAGCTGGAGACTGAGGCTACTTTAGAAGTAATAAATGAAGAAAACATTTAGAAAGGAAGGTAGCTAAAATGAGCTTTACTGAGGTCAAGTACAAAAAAGTAAATCATGATGCATGTAGTCTTTGCATGCTTTCCAAATGACCAGGATCCATTAAGTGGTATTGTAAACTAACAGAGAAATAAATGTTAGAACATTTTTCTTCTCCCGTTTTTGAGGCTGTGTAAAAATAAAACTAACATTATTTAGAATTTTTCCTTCCACATACATTTGCCCTTTCTAGCTTTTTAGCAGCTACAGATAATTTACAGAATGAAAACAGATTTTGCTGTAGTATTTACTGAAATACACAACCATATACCACTGAAACTATTCTACTCAATAATGGAAGCTAGATCTGGCTCTCAACTTTATAAGCCTATTTTAAATGTTATATAAGATGTTATGTAAAGGGAAAATTACTACTTATTAGTAAGTATTTTAATAAGCAAGTGGAAGCCAAATGGTAACAAAAGACAACAGTCCTAGGGTTTAAACAGACCAGAACACAGAGGTTAACAAGGCCAATGGTAATGCCACGCTTTCACTTCTCTTTTTATATAGATAGTTAATAAAGAAATATTTACTAAATTCCATGGAAACCATCTATACTTGCAGACTATATTCAGATTGACCAAGTTTTCACAGGAATCCAAACGATTCCCGTATCAGACCTTTTCAGACAGCCACTCAGGTGTAGCTTACCTGAACTGCATATCTCCATCTGATTATTAAAAACATGACTCATAAGCATCCTAACCCACAGCATCTGTCTGAACCACATGAGAACAGCTGGAGAATTAGTCAGAACTTGGCCTTCTGCCACCACAATTTCTAGTTACACACTGTGACTTCGAAAGCACCTCGGTGTCTGATGTGTGAAAGGTGTAGTACTGAAAAATACGCCTTGGTAAGTAATAGGTATTGGTCCTGAAGAGAACTATCCAGTGTCTAATTACTTCGTGTCATATACAGTAAGCCAGTTCTGGTTTTTTCATCAGTCTGGGAGCTAGCCATCTCTGAGTGATGACAGGTGATTTATTGAGGAAAAGACACCATTGTGTGAAAAGTTCATGTGTCTTCAGTGCAAGTAATTGGGCTTCTTGTTTCGGTTTCATCACCCACAAAATGATTTGAAGTAGAATGAGAAAAACCCAGGAGTGATGAGTGAGCTGCCACATTGTTCTATCGAGTGCCAGAGCCTTGTCTCAAGAAATACTGCATCTGGTGACTCTGAAACAAATACACCTCATAATTTTCTCTGCAGTTCAATTTACCTGAGATGACAGCTGATAAACCAAAGAAATAGATTTGCATTGGAGTGGACCAATCTTTATTGTCTCAGATGCGGAGTTTGTCATTTTCTTGTCTTTGCAGGTGCCGTACTCTGAGCTGGGTGGAAAAACTTTAGTGATGGCAGTTTATGACTTTGATCGTTTCTCCAAACACGATATCATTGGGGAATATAAAGTTGCAATGAACACAGTGGACTTCGGTCACGTCACTGAGGAGTGGAGGGACTTGCAAAGTGCGGAGAAAGAAGAGGTAAGAAAAATCAGACTTTTTTTCCTCCCGGAACACTTTTGTCCTCACCTAGAGAAACAGACAAACTAGCAACATTTTTTTTTGCCGAGACAGCTCCCATCTGTTATCAGCATTTCTCAGACTTACTTTGCCTGATAAATTTTTGATAAGCATCTTTTCCAATACTCATTGAATGCGACATTCTCCTCTGCTAATTCAGTCGATCTTTTTGATACTTTATGCAACATATTAAAAACGTTTTCATGAGTTTGACTTTTTCTTGAATTGGTGCATTTTGGGTACATAGCATTTGCATTTGCATTGTAAGTGGTGTGCATTTAGGTTTCTTGGTGATTCTCGGGGTTTGCATCTCAAGACATCTTATTGTGCATGGTGATAATGGTAGGATTCCATCGAAATACCGTACAGTTTTATTGAACTGCTATGCAATAATATCCTTTGATTAGAATTATGAATTTTACAAAAACCTTGGAATGGCATCTTACTCAAATATTTATCACCTTTTTTATTTTCCTCTCATTGTCAACATCCCTTGGATTCATTATTTATTAGGTATAGTGCTACATGTACACAAGACACTTCTTGGAAATATTTCATCACCGGATTGTGCATCCTGTGAGATTGTTCATACTGATACATCCAACTTTTTGCTTATTATAAGACCATTTTGTACTCATTTTTACATTACTTTTCCTTTTGATTGATAGACAGTACTTGCCCACTCAGAGTGCATAGCATGCTTTAATTCTGTGGTGGGAGGAGAAGGAATCATGAGTCTGAGTTTCTCATTGTCTAATTCAGCTAATAAACTGCTTTGGATTCAAACCTTAGTTTCGGTAATTAAAGGAACAATCTCTGAATGAAATCTTTCCTTCTCACAAGTGATGAAAACCTGAGTATTGATTTAGACTAAAAGTGGTGAACACAGCAGCAGATGCAGAGCCATCCAGCCTTCTCAGATTTTCAAAAATGGTGGATTTCAGTCTTGCATTTTTGAGTGTTTGTTTTTAAAGACTGTATTTTTGGATTGCGTTTTTCAACTGCTTATTGATTTGAAAGCCACCACTACATTGAGACTGTTCTGCATGGCATTGTTTCATAGTGGCAATATTTGCAGGGCTCTCTTTCTGCAGGTGACATCAGTACCCTTGCCATATGGAGTATTTTTCTTCCACTCTTAGAGCTAAATATTAAAATGAAAAAAAGAGAAAAAGGAAGTTTGTAGTTCAAGGACCCTGTTATTTTAAGTGCTCAGCATATCAGAAAGCTGGAAATGTGAAATTGGAGTGTATTAGTCCTTCGAAATTTTATTAATTAACAGATTGGTCTTTTATTACACTACTGTGTGAATTCAAAGTGTTTCATGCTTTTCTGTTTCAAAACACATAAAATAAGACAAACACTCTGCAAAAAGGAATTGACACTTTGCTTTTGTAGTATAACTTTAAGCTTTTAAAACATAAACGATGGTATCCCTATATGCAGCTTACAGATAACATGTCATAGATCAATGTGGGGTTTCATCTGCCTTATTGCATAGCAAGTTGCTTCTTAACTGTTCTGGCTAACATTCTCAGTAAGACCTGACTCATTCGCTTGGTTGCTTTCATAAAGTTCATACCCTGCTAATACAACATGATTAAAAAATTGCTTGAGACAGATAGTGAGCATGTGAGCTACTTCCAGAAATGCATTGTGACTTGGAAAATACCATTTATTAAAACAGAAGGAGGGAATTAAAATAAATAATTCTGGAAGTATTTGGACATTAAAAGAGTATTGAAGAGCTTTGAATAGTTTGCTGCAGAGACAAAATCTAGGTTGCTCTCACCTTTCTTCAAATTTCAGGTACTGTATATGCAGGAAAACCACTGTTATTTTATACTCTTTTTGATGGAACCTTTTTGAAGTTGCTACCAAAACATGGCTGTTTTGTTTATAAGGAGCTAGGCATTATGATCCTATGAAAACATAGTGAAAAACTCTGCTTATACCAACTCCTTAAATATTTTTTCATACTACAGGAGATCTCCTGTTTTATTTTTGCAGCTCGATGCTCAAGCATGCAAAGTATCCAGTCAATATGGAAAAATATCATAACTTGTGTTATATGTAGACTTTTTAATCTTAGTTTTCTATATACTATGTGCAGCTGGTCTGTAACAGCTCATTAGCTCACTGTACAAATAAAAAGTGGTCCTACAAAAACCACTTACTACCTAGCCAAGTGTATTTAATCCAAACAGTCTTCACTTATTTCTGCTCCACTATGGAACCTCTTCTTCTGTCATATATATGTTAAGCCAGATTCAAATAATTGCTTAGCCCAATTTGGAAGAGAAATCTCTACGAAGAACCAAGAGAGGTGCACCTGTCAGCAGTTTGGGAGTTGTGTTTCACATGAAATGTCATTCATATTCCATATTTGATTCAAGTACCTTACCGTCTTTGATGTTCCAGTCCCTGCTCCACAGCAAAGATTCCAAGGAAATTCTAGTATATTTTAAGTGATAATAAGTAGGGATGGGAGAGATCCTATCTGCATAAAGAGATTGTCATCTGACACAGCAGATGTTGCAGAATTCACAGCAGATATAGCTGCAATCAAGAAGTACCCTGGTTTCAGAATTAGCAAATACAGCACTGTGTGTATGAAGACTAACATGATTTACCTATATGATATGTGTAGAGATGTGTAGTAGTAGACACATGTTTGTCTCTCGGTAGTGATCATGAACATGGTATGGTGGTCTGGCTTACTAAAATAACAAATAAAAACCTAAGCAACTGAATCCAAAAATTTATGACGGATGTAATTCTATTGCTAACAAAAAATCCTTTGTTAGACATTACACATTATAATTGTGTAATGAATTTGTCCTTAAAAAGCACATCCGCGTGAGATTTGCAATATTTGAAGAATGACAGGCTTTATTTCCCTTCTTGCCCTTAGAACACTTAGGCAAGTTTGTCAGTTCTCAGCAGCCTAGTGCTAATTATAATTCTAAATATGTTTGAAATTAAGTATAAGTTGCCAAAGTATCCGTAGTGTTTTAATTACGACCCCTAGACAAGATGTATACCAAAGTGAATCAGTGGCAGTTCTTGCCAGTCACTTTAAAAGAGCTATCTAGGTGGCATCAGTCAAAGTGAATATAAAAATCTCAGTTTATGTCAAATTCAGTTGATGCACATCACAGAATTACAATTTAATTAACACTTCAATCATAGGGGGCAAAATAATTTTACAAGCAGTTACTCTTCTTTTTGCTCGTAAAGCTCCACTGGACGTTCTGTCCTTTTTTCTAAATGGGCTTGAAATTGAAGACAGAGGATGAAGGTTTAATGAAATAATGTTAAGTTCTACCTCTCACAGCCTAGCCATTTGAATGGCATCTCTCTGACGCTGCATTCTCTTCTGGGAAAGGTCTTATTAATATATTTAGGTTGGTGAAGTACTTTGAAGGTACAAGCCTTTATGTGAGCGTTTGTTATGACTGCGAGAGGGCTTTGGGAATGTGCAAAGACTGCTAAGCATTGAGGAAGCCACTACTAATGAGCTGCACACCTTGAATCCTTTTTCCTAGGCTTCTTTTAGCTCTGCTGTCCTTGTGTCTGGTAGTCCTTCAGTCTCATTTGACTGAGAGTGTGGGAGGGATGAGTGGTAGATATTGAAAGGTTATTCACTTTTACCAAGTCTGACATATAATGGTTTGGGCACAGAGTGTTAAAACGCAGATCACAGGAGTTTGCTCCTCTCTGTCATCTACCAGATGTCATTGCCATTAACTTTATCTGAGTACACACCGCATCCAATATCTGTTATCACTTCAGTACAGAAGGCCAGACAGACCTCTTCTTTGCTCACAGCGGTATGAATCATATTGAGAGTCATCTTCTGAATACTTCAGCTGATTTCCCTCCAGACATTTTGTTAAATTGGCACTTAAATTGAAAACCTTTTGTAGCAAACATGCCAAGAAATTTAAGAGAATATAAGGAAGAGCAGAAACAATTCTTTCCTCTGAAAGCGGTGGAGAAGCGGAGCATTATATCGTAAGGAGAAGGATCTTTGTTGACCTGGTAGTATCCACCACAAAGAGTTCTGCAGATCTTTCACAACTGCCATCCCATGAGACTCTATGCATTATCTGATCGGGCATCCACCATGGCTGGGTTACACAATGGATGCATGCTCATACCTCAGTGGGTGATGATGGGTATTTTTTATACAAGGCTTCTGAGTGGGAAGTCTGCTGGAAAACACCAGCGTCACTCCTACGTGATGCACAAACCCCAGTGGGAGAGATGCTTTGGCACTGCCTTGGAAAGGGGTGAGAGACAAGCATTCTGCAGCTGGAGAGTGAAAGAGCAGTTCTGTGGAACTTGACTGCTGTTCGTGAGGATTGTTCTTTCCTTCCTTGTCAAAAAATAAAAGGTGAAGGAAAGAGGTGGAAATGTGGGCCTGAAACAGGTATATTTAATACCTTGGTGTACTTCATAGAAGTTGGAGACTGACAAAGTTAGTGAGCCACCCAGCTTATTGACTCTTCAGAACTGAAACTTGCAGAGTTCTAAGAGGAGAGGACATTTTTACAAAAGTCACTGTCAAATTACAGCAGCAAATCACTGTTATTTTCTGTTGGAGTTATATGAGAGATGGACAGATGATCTAATAGGCCTTCCCCATCTCTGGTAATAACACTTAGTTCTTTTACAGCTTTGCAGATAGCACAGTGCTTTGCAAAAGAAAGTATCATTATCCCTATGGAGATGCTGTCAGAGTGTCAGACAAATTTTAAAATGTGAAGTCTCCTTTATTTAGCTGCGTGTTATATTGGAACACAATGTTTTCTTCATGATGTTTACGTTTTCTCAAGTTCATTTCTTCTTACACCCAATTAAAACTTTAACATGTTAAATCTAAGGAGGTTTTAATTTTCAGGTTTTGTGAAGAGTTTATACAGTAAACAGAGTGTTGAATGCCTGTTCAACGTTTTAAGTGCAGCATCTGTCCTGCCAAGGAACGGAATTTCCTGCTGAAACAGGGAGCAAAACAGAGGTTCTCAAGTTGGAGAATTAGCAAGCCTGCTTTAAAATTCTTCAGCAGCTAATTAATTGGTTTTCATTTTGAAATTGAAGATGCAAAAATGATTTTAAAGGTAGAACAATATGATTCAAGTAGAACTGTTCAGGTACTGTTTCAGTTCATTCGAATTATGCATTTCTCTTCTCGCCTTTCATACTCAAAGTGATGACAATCCCACTATATACCTTTGCTGAGTGTTCTCTTTCTTAACTCCCTCTCTGGAAGAGACACCTAGGAGGTCAGAGACATTCTTGTGTTATAATAAAAAGAATGTAATTGGCTTACTTGAAATCAAAAGGGAACTTGTCTTGATTCATCTCAGACTGTCTGGCTTTACAGATATTAAATTCAAATACAGAGGACAGTATAAAAGAAGGAGAAGCGCAGTGATAGTGTTAAATTCAGGCTCTTCTGGGGCCTTTCTGTTCCTGGACAGTATTCATTCTGAGATCAGGAAAACATGTCTTGCTTGTTTGTCAAAAACGTTCTTATTACCATTTTCCTTCCAAGTGTGGAAGGGCATCTTGAGGTTAAACTGTGCTGAAATAGTAGGTCCTACACTTGGTGCTAAGCATCTAATGACCCATAATACACAAAATAATAATAATATTTGTTTCAGACAAAGTATATTGCTAAGAACCTTGTAGAAAATTACAAGGTTGAAGGAAGGCACAGTGGGTAATTCCCAGCCTCCACATGTTAATGTTATTGTGTGGGGCTTTATTGCTCAAGCATAGGACATTTTAAAGTTCAAAGACACAGCCACAGCCATTGGAAAGCAGTGTTCTGAATAGTGTTTTTGTAGAGTTTTGAGAAAGCTACTGAGAGGGATCAAACTCATCTGAAGCTAGAGTATTAAGAGATGTTTTGGATGGAAACTGCAGAAGGAATTCCAGGAAATACAGATATAATCGTGGAGTACTCCCAAGTATAAAGCTCTGTACTCTGGGAGAGATTGCAAATGGATCTGTAGGATCAGCTGACAAGTGTGAAAGGGCCACAGAACGTGCTATATCTGGAATTGTTCAGCATTGTTCTACAACTGGACTTTTACATACTTACTTATTTTTCTGACTACCAGCATGAGTGAATGCATAATCCAGAGGCAGAAATGGCCTCACTGGGATTCTAGGCAGAAGCTTTGCAGTAGTCCAGGCTAATACCTTATTTCCCTTTCTCCCCTACTTCTGCAAACCAACAGTGACAAAAATTGTTATCTGATTGCTATTATAAACCAGGATTAGGAGCTAAGGGAAGCTGTAAAACAGCTGTATCAAAATACAGTGTCATTAGAAGGACCTTCAGGACAGAGAGCCGCATTTTTACAGTCACGAGGGAAGAGCAGGTCTCACAAAGACAACAGCATTTTCATTAGAAGGTTGAGGAGTTGTATGCCACTCCAGACTCTTTGCTTTGTTGTGCCCACTCCATGTAGAACTAGAAGGCTTCGGTTTCCAGAAGCATCAGAGAAAGATGTATTTTTGAAAAGGGGAGACAGAGGTTTAGGAATAGTGGTCCAAGAAAGAAAGAGATTAGCCATTCTCTTTATTTTTTTTCCTCTATCACCTTTTAAACACTGATTTAGACCATGTCAGAGATTACCATAGTAACCGTTCAACCTCTTTTCAGAGCCTATTGTGTTTCCTTTTAGTTCAACAATGGGTTTAACTGGTATCTGAAGCACTTTGCATTGTACCTGTGACAGGAATTAGCACCAAATGCCCTAATCACACTTAGAACCCCGAACATAAGACTGTATTTTCAGTTCAGTGGTATTAGACTTTTATTTAGTTTATGCTAATGTTTCAAGAGGTAGAGTACATGAATTTAGGAAGTATTACCAGATCTTATTTCTAGGCTAAATGGATGACAGACAGCAATAACTCAGTCCTGCAGTTTCCTGTTCAGTTGTATCATACAAGTCAGGCTTCTACCAAAGGCCAAAGAAATCCCTCACAGTGGCTGATGTGTTGTTAAGTGTGTTACAGGTAATGCAGCAGGGTGAGTTTAGTGCACCTGTACTTCTCTCCTCTTCCTTTTCTGTGGCCTTCTGCAGCTTACCTTATGATTGTTACCATCATAACTAGGGAAACACTCAGGGGCTGCCTGGCTGGCTCACTCACCAAAGGGATGGAGGGGTACTGTAGTTGTTTAGTCCCTTCCATTAGCAGATTTTTCAGAGTATGATTTTTTTTCTGTATAGAGCTGTAGTGTGACCACTGCAACAGAACTACTATTGCTGTCTCGTTAGAGCAGAACACAACTCACTTTGAGCTACAATCATCAGTGAGCAGAGAAATCCATTTCCGGTCTCTTTTTGGACTCGGATATGTTCTGTATGCGCTTCTTGCTGGCCTAAAGGTAGAGTAGAAGATGTACCTGAAACTGAATCCAGTGACATGGAGGTCGAGATGTTTTTCTCTACAATGATGTCTGCAATAACAATTATAGAAATAATGTCAGAGGTAGAAGTTTCCTAGCTAGCAGTGAGAGAGTTGAAAGCGGTGTTACTGCTGCTCGATGGGCCGCACGCGTCCGCCTACAACAGAACGGAACTAGGAGGTACTGCAACTTCCACTAACGCTGATAAAGGCAACTAAATTTGGGAACCCTTCTCTGTGCCTTTCTCCACTTGTGGCTGACCTTGAGTTGAAATCTCTTCTTCTTAGCCAAAGAGCTTGTCATAAAGTTCTGACTCGAGTCATTCCCTGTACGATTACCATTATGTGGGGTTTATAACTTGCTTTTGGTGCCACTGGTATAGAACATGGCACTGCAGCTTCTCAGTGCTATGGCCAGCAACAGGCAGACAGCGCCTGAGCTCCCCATTTCATCCTTAATATTAGGTGCTACTTAAATTATTTCTGATTGTCTGGAATCCAGTTATTTTACCTCTGTTTTTCCGTATCTTCTTCAGTAACTGTGAAAATTAACAGGAGGATTTCTTGTTGATGAGTGGAGCCTGGGCTTCAAAACTGGCAGCAGCTTATTTTTGTGGGAGTGCCCTGAAGTCTGCAGCTGACATCCCCTGTCTGCTAATGCCCAGCCCAGATTTAGAAGTGGACTATGGCTGAAAGTGGTTTTAGTCACTCAGATTTTCACAATAATTATCAGGACAAACATTAATTTTCTGTGATGTTTTAGAGCAGACAAGTTTTCTATGACATGTGGGTCATTTGTATTAGCTAACATTAAAATTTGCTTTCTGAAAAAAGTCTCCCATTTCAAAAAAACTTTGTTTTCTTTAGAAATAATGCTATTCCCTATCAGTTCATTTGGGCATTTCTCTAAATTAGGTGGTGGTGTTTGCCCTAAATCTGGAAGACTCCTAGATCTTCAAGGAACATTTCAAAGAACCTCCTGTAATCAAACTCAGTCTAGGAAACAGGCAGCATCCTGGAGCAAGTAGTGTTCTCCCAGTACCAAGCTGGGAGGAAAGTGGCACGAGGAAACCCCCTTACAAGCTTGGAAGTTAGACCTTGCTTGGTTTTGGAGCAAGGAGCTAGAAACTGTCTGATTCTCAGCCCCTGATGTTTTGTCCTGGCTGCGCAGGATAATGCAAACTCTGAAAGCTCGGATTTCCTCATGGCATCCTGACTTGCAAAAAAAAAAAGAAATCTGTGTGAGACCTTACTGGCAAAGGATACAAAGAGGAGGTTGCTGGGAGTACACCCGTGTTTGTTATAGGCAGCTTTGCACCTCCACTGGAAAACTCTTAGTGGGTCTTTAAACCCATGAGTTTGAAATTTTCTGATTTTAAGTAGACGAAGAAAATAACACATCCCTTATAGCTTCAGCAATACTCGATCTCTGTTAAAAATGTGTACTTTATTTGTTACTTGGATGTTGCTGGTTTCTACTCTGTTGCTGATTCTTGTTATGCCCTTCTTCAGTGGATTCAAGCCATTTAATGCACGATGCTTCCTCTTCCCTACAGTACTTATGCACTGCAATCAAGTCACGTCCAATCCTCTTTTCAGAAAGCTGCAGAAATGAATCTTTTATGTTTTTCAAAATCAGGTTTTCATTTTTCCAGTAAGAGTCGTGACTTTTTGCTTTCTTTGTAGTTTTCAGCATCTAAGAAGAAAATTAATGTGTACACAAGAACTGTGTGCAGTATATGCTTTATTTCTTTTCTAGGCAGACAAAGCCACCAACCTCTTCTGATCACGTCTACTGTTGATTGTTTTGCACAGCATTACACTAGCAGTTCATGGTCTGTAGCTTATGACCCTGAATCCTCAGCAGGAGGTATTGCCTTGAAAGATACATTTCCTGATTCAGGAGGCACTTACAAAAAGTCTTGAGTTCTTTGTCTTAGAATGTAGAAAATTTGCTTTTGGCTGTATGAAGATGTCTTCTTTGTGACTGGTTACAGGTAATTGATTAAGCACTTTCTTTCTGACCAACCTGTTGCATTACTATTTACCATTACGATAATTTTTATATCACCTGCCTCCTTTGTCAGTAAAATGTCTTCCCCATCTATAATAACAGCAGTAGACCTGGAACAGAAAAAAGAAAAAAAATTTTCATGCTTCCTTCATCAAGTAAATTTCCAATCTTACCAAAGAGGGAATCTGGTTTTAGTTGAAAAGACTTTTTTTTTTCCATAAAACAATGTGTCTTCACATTCATTATGTTTTATATCCTTTAAATCAACATTAATACAAACTTTTATGAATTCTTCTTTTGTTTCATCTGGGTTTGATAGAAGACAAATGACTGATAGATAACACCTTCATCCTATTTGACCTTTTTTGAGTGAGATGAGCATAACATTAGCACTGCTTCAGCCTTATTTCCCCTGTGGTCTAAGATTTATTAAAAATGAACATCATTGAGCCAGAGATCTTATGATAAGTGCAGTCTTCTTTCCTAGATTTTTAGATAACTGCAATGAACTCTTTTCTTTTTACTGAAGAGATTAGTAAAATTGAGTGTGTAGTACTGATTGTTACAATACCCTTTGATGAGCTGCCTTGTCTTCCTAAAGAATGTGTTAGGAGACTTTTTCAAAGTGAAATAGTCAGGAGAAGTAGAGTAACGAAAGAGGAGTTTGCCACTAGGTATTTATCCACCAACGTGAATATCTTTCAGTAGTTTCATAAAAATAAATGTTTGAATGCTTAGTTTAAGAAGTGGATATAAGCCTGGTTAAGGGTAAGTCAATAGATTTGAATATGTAGCACTAGTTTGAAGGACCTCATTCTTGAACTGAACACAAATATTTAAGGTGCTGAACTTAAGACATATAATGCAAGGCATTGTAGTAGGAGACATGCATAAGTTTCTTCATTTCAAGTGGAACCAAAGACAAAAATACTGAAATTATCTGAGAGAGTATTTTACAGATTTCTGACTTCCCTCAAACTAGGGAGCACTAGAACAAGAGCTTTTCTGAGGGTTTTCAGCTTGCCTCTTTTCCAGCTGCATATCCTTTACCCCACCTCATGTTTAGGCAGTTCTGATGCTCTGGAAAAATCTCCAGTACAAAAATCAGTAAAAGTGAACAATGTGAGAGAACCTTCCGAATGAAAAGTAATGATACAGAAAGGGACTTCTAATCCTAGATGTGCTTGTAGCACAGAAGCAATGAATGGAAAAAAAAGATGACATTGGCTTGGGTGAAATTTTACATGAAAGAAAATCTTCACCTTGATAAATTACAGTTGGAGAACTGTCTTGTTTTAAGTCTTCACCTATCAGCTATCAACTTAGATCAGCTGTCTGTGGTTTTCCCATTAACAAATCCAGTTCCTTTTCATCTTGGTGTGCTGTTCCTTGCTCTGCAGCAGATGAGGAGAGAAAGGAGGACATCAGTCAACATTTATTTATGATGTGGCTGAAACTGGTATGAGTGGCAAGGTCTTTATGTCTTTATATCTTTGTTAGCAGTTTCAGGAAAGGGGAGAAAATGGCTGCCTGTGAAGGTAATCCATGAATTCCACTGAATTTCTCTTTATGGTTTTTTGCAAAACAAATAGAAATACACTCTGTGGCTTCAGTAATGGAGGCACTGATTTTGCCTGATAGTCTTTCCCTGGTGCTGATGAATTTCAGCAGTAGTTACCAGCAGCCATAGATGATTACTCATTCTATCATACCAATTGTTCTTACTTTTACTGGTTTGTTCAAATCTGTTTGTTCTGTCTCGGGGTAATGGATAATGTATGGTTGTTGTAGCAAGGACTCTGTTCATGCCAGGTTTTTTGTACAGTACTACATGCAGTTGTACATCTTAAAAGTAAGAAACTGTTCATTATTTTGATTCTTAATTGCAGTTCTCTACTCTCTACTGATCTTGTATATTTTTGGATGTATGCTGTAATTCCAATTCATAGTCTAAAGCTTTTAATTCAATCTCCTTTGGAAACTAAAGACACTCTTGGTAGTAGACACTACATTAACTGGGCATTAAGATGCTCATACTTACTACAGGAATTTTCAAATCAAGCAAGGGTACTGTAGTGTGGTTTCCTATTACCCCATCACAGGAGGACAATGACTTTTTGTAGAGTGACTGCAGTGCATATATGATATTCTAATAATTAGAGAAAAGCTTTGTCGTTTGACTTCTCATAGTGTCTGATAAGCCAAGAAAAAAATCTTTCAAATGTATTACATTTCCTTTCAATGTTGTACTTAAACTACTCACTAGAAGACTAGCCTTGTGACATACTGTAGTTAATAAGTTTTCCATGCTGTCCAAAGTAATAATATTAGTGTGCCATTCAGTTAAATTAATTTTGTTTTGTGCACTGGCCTGCATAGATGTGAGTGACATTTAGAAACATGATCAGGCAGGAGCTGAGGAGAAGCCAAGTGGCAAAACATGCAATCATTAAAGCAGAGCAGCCAGCTGCAAGCATTTTTGAGTAGGCTAAGAGTTATAGAAAACCAGGCCATGATGTTCAGCCATATATGATTCTTTTCATTCATTCCTCCCTTTCTCATTTATTTAAGAAATTCTTTTTTTTCTTGTTTAATTAAGAACTTGGTATGTTTGGTAGCATGATCTCCTGTCTGGAAATCGAAGAGTGCAGTTTTGCTAATCATTGATTTCAGCTGCCTTCGGCCACAGCATTTTTCACTTTGCAAGAGGCATCTGATTGTGATGCTTTTAAACTGATGACTGTGAAGTATCATTTTCTACTAATAATAACAGTGTTTTCTCTTTCCATTTTCTCTGCTTTTTAGAAAGCAGTAATTGAAGTACTCTCTTGAAATAGTTAAAAATGTAATAAGAGGACTAAAAGGAGGAAGCTGACAAAACCTAGTTTGTTAATTTTTTAATAACATTGGCTGGTTCAAATTTATTGCCCAAATTGCTTTCAAGTCCAATTTACCATTGTGTTGGGGAATATTTCATAGTTATGGCAGTTAAAAGAAATGCAATCCACTTCTTTTTTATATTTATATATATATAGCGCAATAAGAGGACAGAGATGTATCACGAATTTCTGTTTCAAGTAGTGCTGTTCAGAGGGGGCTGGGGGGAAAGAAAGAAAAAGAAGTAGATTTTTTTTCTTTCCAAAGAAAGATCCTGATAGGTCTGTCCCTTTTAAGCAAAGGTAAAAAGTAGTGCTGGCATAAAAAAGTTGTATCACAAAGAGTCAGACTAGGACTGTGGTAGGGAAATCAATCAAAAGGAATATGCAATTAAACCCTTTCTTTTGGCTCTTCCTCACTTATACTTTATAGCATGACTGTATGCCCACAGATACCACCTCCCAATACCTTTAATAAATTCACTTCATTTGAAAGATTATTCCCTGTCTGCCCTAGAACTTCTCCCTTTTAAAACTTGCCTCATGGACCTTTGCTTCTATTTCTGTTTTCTCTTCGCCCAGTATCAGTCTCTTTTCCATCTCTTCTTTAGCCTGTCGTCACTGCTACTCCCTTTTCTACAGGGTCCAAAGTGAGCCCTCTGGATCTTTGCCTCGAGAATTCAGTTTCTTCCAGGGTCTCATGCTATAACCTATTTCACTTTGCTGCTTAATTTACTTGTTACGTGGCTTGTAACTGCACTTACATCGTCAGGGGCTTCCTTTTATGGCCAAGTGTGCACATTTGAAGAGGGCGTAACCCGGGTGTAACTATGAAGACTGTTCTAAAAGAAAAGTTAGTAAAAGCAAACAGGAGAGACTTTTGATTCTGTACTTCCATTTTGTAAGACAAAAGACAGACTGATCCTTGAGTAAGGAACCATGCAGTAGGGCACTTGTCTGTTCATGTTTTATCGTTTTAAAGTATTTTCTTTTAAGTTGCAGTAGGTACAATCATGAAGATGGTTCTGCCTTTTCTCCAGGGGCTTTTAGCACCTATTTACTTCCTGCTTGGCTGCTGTGTTCATGGGCATGAAATTCTTTTAGACAGCAAAGGAATTGCTCTGCTCGTCAGATTAATGGTATAGTTGTTAAAGCCCTTAGGTTTATACTGACTGGATATATAGATAACATTTTGCAAGTCTGAAACAGGTGCTTCTGCAATGAGCCTTTTGACTGAAAGGGTTGGGAGAGCTCTGCCTCTCCTGTCCACTCTTGATATTTTATCCCAAAAGTAATGCACAGACTTTGGGGTACAGTGGTACTTGGTGCGTATACATATTCATGTGATAGTCTCCAAAAGTGCCATAAGGGCTGACATGTTAGCTCCAGCTTTTCTTCCCCTTCCTTATCTTTCCCTGCTGCACCATCTATTTCTAGCCTACTTCTGCAAACTGAATTTTAGGAGCTTCTTGCTCACTTCCCACTCCTTTGCCTAATTGTGGCAGAATCACCTTCATATTGCGGGGTCATCTGGGCCCTGATTTGCAAATATAAGAGAAGAAGATTCTTTCTTTCCTGATTATACCTATTGCAGGTTTGAAATTTTCTGCTTTGTTCTTTAACCATGTATTTATCGAAAAATGCAATGCCTTTGTTAGCTGGTAATGTCAGACAGCTGTGGTAGCAATAAAATTTCATGTTTAAAGAAAAAAAAAAGGGTGCTCAACAAAACCAGTATTGCACTTCCCCACAGTCATTCCTGTTTGCTCTATGGGATGTGGAGGAACAATGCTTTCATATTCTAGATCCCAGCTATGTATATGGGTTGCTAATTCTATCCACTTGCTACCGTGGCTTAATTGAAGTTGAGACCAGTCCATGTCATCAGTTTCTGCATCCATGGGATTCTGTCACTAGTATTATTGTGGCACTTTTTGAGGCTTAGTGTATTCATACCTTACATGCCAAGAAAAGGAATTTGTTGGATTTGAGATCTCCATCTGCAGACAGCATGTGATGGCCTTAAAACTGACTGAAGCCCGTCAGTGCGGGAATTGGGATTAGGGATTCTGTCGTTGCAGTTTGCCTGGGCTTCCTGCATTTGAAAGACACTAATGTAGCTTATAACCCACCTTTATGCTGTCCCCGTTTTCTCCACAGAGTTTTAAAGCATTTCGGTTGCTGCAAAAACTACAGTGAACATTACAAGCTTTCATTGTAAATATTGATTAGGGTAAGATGGTATTATTTTGGGTCTTTACCCATAAATTGCACCATATTGTGTTTCTCTCAGGCTTATTGCAAACATTCACAATCAAAACCAGGAACCAAAGCTGGAAACCCACCTCACTGTGTTTATATTCTTCCTATACTGATTGGTTTTGAGTCTTATATCCAATTAGGCAAAAGCATATGGTGCTGTGGCTTGTTATTCTGGTATTGTTTTACTAAGAGAACTACAAGCATCAACTTTCTCATAATATCTTCCACAAAAAAAATGTAGAGAATGTTTACATTAATAAGATAGATGTGTCTGTTAGAGATTCTGCAGTATGAATGAGAGTAATCTGCATAAATAGCATTTTTCTCTGTAGCTCATTAGGAGAGTGTACTGTCAAGGCAAACATGATTGCTGACAAATAGGAGAAGAAGCACAAAACAGGCAGGAGCCACTTAAGAGTCGTCTCTAAAAAGTCCAGGTTCTCAACAGGACTTCAAATAGCCTTTCCTAAGTTGAAGAAGTGTTAGCAGCACTGTCTCTGTCATTTATGTTCTGCTCCATTGCATCCTCTTTAAATGTAATGAAGTTAGGAAGTTGCTTAGATGGAGAGAATCTTTTGATTGGTGTTTAGGCATTATACATGCATAGGTTAATGACTATGAACCTCCCAGCTGGAAGTTTCTAACACTAACTTACAGTTTCCATCAGAGATCAAAGTAATTTACTAACATAAATTATTTATACACAGGGCTGAAAGAAATTAATAATAACAATAAGGCATCTCCGTGGGATAATCGCCATACCAGCAGCACTCATCTGTACGGTGTAGCCCTGCAGGGGTTTGTAATTATCTCCTGCAAACCACACCTCTAGTGATTGCTTTTTTTTGCTTCATTGCAGTGTTGCCTCTTCCATTATTTTGCCTAACAAATACTTTTTGAATTAAAAGGAAAAAAAGCATGGCAGTCAAGCAAAGAGAAAAGGTTACAAGTACAAGAAGTATTGTACAAATGCAGTTGATATAGATTTTCATACCAACAGAAAAAGTACTAAACTTGATTCTGGAGGCATTTAGTGAGATGCCTATGCTTTTTCTTCAGGTTATTCACTGGAACGAGCCCATCATCTGCTGTCATTTCCCATGGCTTCCTGGTGATCTATGGAAAACTGGCTGTTTGTGTGATGCTGCCTTCTTTGTGTTTCCTGCAGCTTAAAAGAGGCTAAAAAGGCATTAAACGCCCTCTTAAAATTACTCTTCTGTGTAGACAATTGCAGTATTTGCACAGAAGCATAACATGATTACAAATGGAGAAATGCTGGTGAGAGGTGATGGTCTCTGTGGCAGTAACTGTGAGTGTAAAGTACTTCCTTCGGCTACTGCTGAAGCGCTCAGATCAGAAACAACAATCCTGACGCTATTTTATGCTTACTAAACACACTCGTCTCAACACAAGATTACAAAAAAAAAGCCAAAAAATAGCCACCAAAAAAAATTTTTAAAAAAATCAAAAATTGAAACAAACAAAAACTAAAAAAAACCTTTAAAATATCCACTGAAAGGATCAATTAGAAGTATGGTATTGATTTAAAAGGGTATAAAAGTTCCTATGCTGCTACAACTAAAGCTCTGCCTAATGAATCTGGAGGTGAGGCAGAGCCCTTGAATATTGGGTAGTAAGTGGGTACAAAGATCTCTTAAGATGGAGGAACTAAAATAAGCTTTCATATATACCGTGTTTCAGTCTTCTCAGAGTCCCATGAATCCACAGGCAAATTTAAGCCAACTCTACAATGTAATAGAGCAGTGACTGTGGAGAACACCAGGTGGCTGGGTGAGCTGTGATCATGATAACACAAATCAATAAGCAATTGATTTCTTTCATTCTGAATAACCTGCAAGTGATAGATCAACTTCACTGTTACCCTATCCAATATGGACTTCCAAAACCAAATGTCAGGTGAACAGGAGCATGTTTCGCTGTCACTGTGCCATCTGAAGCTCAGCTAAAGCCAGGCATGAGCTATGCAGATTGCATGGCTGAAATCCGTATTTTCATGGTCTGAATCTCTGCTGGGATTTAAGACAGTATATGCAGTCAGGGAGGAATAGTAAATTCTTTCATGGCAGTGCAGTCCATGTTGTGAAAGACATCTTGGGTTGTTCTAGATATGAGTTAAAAATGTAATTATTTTTTTTATTTGTGTCAGTCCTTTTGAACAAGGTAATAACATCATTCCAGCCCTTCTGGGTCACATAGAGGTCTCCTCCCTAACCACTCACTTTACAACCTGAAGAGTCCTAATCTGCTTACGTGTTCCTTCTGCAGAAACTGTCATATCCTTGCTTATTCCTGCTGCTTTTCTTGGAATCTGTCCCAATTCTACCATATCCTTTTTGAGGTGAGGAGGACACCATGAGTTTCCAAGATACTGGCACAAGTGCATTCTGACAGCATTTTTATACAATACACGCAGTTAACATTACAAGCTATTTTGTTTGTTCTGTGGGAGCATTTCTTAACTACATGTAACTATGTTTGTTCTGTGTGTTTCTTGACCACCGGTGGTCACTGAGATGATGTCTGGCAGGGAGCTATCTGTTGCAATCTCTGGATTTCAGTCCCAACTTGAAATAATCAGTTTAGAATCTGTTGCTTTATAGGTAAAGTCCTTTGCACATGTACTGTCTGTTCTGTAGGAAATATCCACCACATCCATGAGCATGTGAGTGAATTGCTCTCAGTAGCGTCTAAGAAAGCGCTGGAACCAAAGAGATACGATCATAGAAATGTACTTTATACTCTACTGTCAGAATTAATTGTGGAAGTAGACATATGCCATAAGAACTAATGCCTTTGAAAGAGAAACATGGCTGTCTGAAATTCTTTATTGGTCTGTTCGGTGTAAGCTCATCCTTCTTGTCTCAAAAGCATCCTTGTGAGCCCCCCTAGAGATACCGTGGGCCTTGAAGGAAAGGAGGAAAGCAGCTTGGATCATCCTAGTCATCATTTCTAAGCAATATCCTCTCTCTCTCATCTGCAAGTTCCTATCTCTTATTCATCCTTTTAAAACAAAGTTCCTGTAATTCTGAACATCATTCAGCCTTTCCCTCTTTGCCAGGACTGTTAGGAAAATATTCAGCGATGAATAGCAAAAGACTGCACTTGGCAGGATCTCAGATGATGGGCTGGAAAGCAAAACCAAATCCTTCCAGCTATTCCTTATGTGAGGAGGGACGTACTGTGTCCTTTCATGGTCTATATCTGCCTTTTTTTTCTCTTCTGACAGATAGGAGACAAGTCTTTTTTTATACTGAATATTTTGTACATTGTGGGTTTTTAATCCTTTTGGCTTTTGTGACAAAGTTTGATGAGAAAGATTCATGTTACTGTTTCACAGGAAACAGCCTAGTAGCTGTGTGTGCATGTTTGTTAATTGATTTCCACTGAAACACAGCCTGGAGAAAACAAAAAAAAATCCTGGCTTGGTTTAAAGAACAAACAGTATTTGTGGGACCCCTATTTTCAGGGGTGAAATCATGAGAAGTGTAATTCACTTTGTGGCCAGCACATATCTTGTCATTTGGTTCCATACAGGATAGTTGCTGCAACAGACTTGAGGTTATCAAGGATTTAATCTGGACGATTTGTGGTAGTTTTCTCAATATTGTTCATTTGAATGTTTTCTTTAGCAGTACAAGTCAGAGATGTAATCCTGCTAATATTCTGCAGGGCTTTCAAAACTGCATTTTTAAAAAAGTAAAAAAAAAATTATTAAAGTAAAGCATCATGTCTTGTTTGCTTTCACAGCAAGAAAAGCTGGGTGATATCTGCTTCTCCCTCCGTTATGTGCCTACTGCTGGCAAGCTGACTGTCGTCATTCTGGAGGCAAAGAACCTGAAGAAGATGGATGTCGGTGGGCTATCAGGTATGTGTGTGAAAATCTGCTTGAAGATTTTGTGGGCTTGTAAAGGCTGAAAAATCAACTAGTTTTCTGTTGGAGGTCTCTTGGCTGAGAAGGTAAGGGCTCTTGCTCCCTGTCTGAAAGATGTGGTTTGTGTTTTCTTGAAAGTTAGGGCATGACTGAGTATATCAGAACTAATTCTAGCTTAAAAAAAAAAAAATTCGCAGTACATTACATTCCACTCCAGTACAAGGACTGAAGTGTTACACAATCAGATGACAGTGCAAGCTCTCTGTACTTTCCTTCTCTCCTGTTGCCTAGAGATAAATACAGACTATTCAGGCAAGAGAAAAAAAATCTGACTACAATTCGTGTTGTCTGTTTAATCTCACAAAATGCGAGCATTTCACTGCAATGTTGCAGATAATGGGTAATAGAGGAGCTCGCCACAGGTTGCCATGCTGACTGCTGTTTGAGGTGCTAGGAAGATGGTCTCTGCATTTGGAGGGCTCAGGTGTGATTGCTTACACGTGCAGAGTTAGAGGTGCTCTGCATTTGCATGCACACCAGAAATCAAAGTGACAGTGTTGCACGTGCGGTGGGCAGTGAGGCTGATACATCCGACCTGCTCAGTGCCTGCAGACAGTCCTGGCAGCCCTTCCGTGGGGTGAGGCCACGCACACCGTGCGTGACAGGGCGTGTGCCACCTCTGAGGGACGCTGCGGTCGGCACGCGCGGCGTCTGGGCTGTGTCCCGGCGACCTGGTGCAGCTCCCCGGAGGTTTCTGTTCTCTGCTGCGTCTGGAATTTGGACACAAATTACTGTCTAAATTGCCAATTAGTTGAGACCAAATTAAATAACAAGATGCTTTATAAGGTGAGGTCTTTCCAGGAGAATTTTGTTTTGTATGCCTTCTGTTTAGAAGAAACAGTTGCTGCCCACCACTGAGAATGAGGTTATTTCCAGCACGGTTCTAGGACTGAAAACTTTTACAGCTGCCACTAAGGCACAGATGATATAATTGCTCATTTTTATTTACCAAGTGACAAGAAAAAGTGGTTTGCCTTTATTTTTTTCATAATCTTAGCACAAGGTAATAGTTATATGCAAAGGAAACAGAAATGGAAACTTACTAAAAGCAACCGTGAAGGTTTTATTTACCACTCTTGATGAATAATAACTGGAGGACCTTCACATAGTGAGGGAAACCAAGTCTTCTGTCAATAACCAGTTATTTTTCAGTTTTTGTTTTACTTGCGTCTAAAGTCATCCACTGCACAGCAACAGACATAAAAGTAAAGGACATACAAGTGTTGTTGTAGTCATTACTCAATAAAGTCTAGCCTTTTCTTGTCCACAATGGATGCTTGATTAGGACGCACCACTAATAGTTTCCCTAACGCTCATAATGAACAAATTGCAAATTAATGTTCTTAAGCACATTTACTCCTAATGGTTTCCTAATGAAAGATTAGATTCTCCTAATGACAAAGCGTGGGGATTTTTGACTGAGGGTTAGCTCTGACAGCCGGAGCATCTATATTCTTTTCCAAACTTGGTGAGAAACGTGGTGGACAATGGGTACTCAGCTTATAAGAAATGAAAGAGAGGGGCAGGGGAAGCACTAATGAACTGAAGAACTTCTACAAACTTGAGATGGAAAATCTAGTATATTGTGTTGGAAATAACTATGAGGAAATGAATGGGCTTACTCTTCTCTGTGTTCTGAGGCACATAGAGGACATTTAAATTTCTAGGGAAAGAGAGGTTTTGTTCTCCTTTTTTAGGGCCATGCCAAACCTGAAACATCATGTTCTCTTGGAGACAAACAAACCCGATGGGATACCATAGTTGTAGCAGGAATTGAAAAGTCACTGACAGTGATAAGTGGCAGTTAGTACAGTGTTCCTGAGGCAGTAATTATAGATGAAATAATGTTGGTTTAAAGTAGATCCAGTATCTTTCATTAGGGAATTTATCTTTTGAATAAATTATGCAGGAACAACTTTGGAAATCAAGCTGAGATTCTGTTGTCATTATTCACACTAAATAATACCTACTCTCTAAGTGCTAACAAAGGTGACAGGATTTTATCTCAATTAGCAAATATTTCCCCCTAGTTTTGTTACTTTCTCTAGATACTAAAATGGCTTTTCGTATTGTAAAACTGAAAATTTTGCATGACAGTGGAGGTGGGAAAAGGTTAACAATCAAATGTGAACTCAAACTGAATGTTACCGATGTGTTCAACAGCACCATTAACAGGAGGTGAAAATGCTGTAGTTGACACAGATGGGGGAAAAAAATCTTAGCGGTTTGTCAAAAATAGGCAAAAAATATCTTTTGTTGTTGTTGTTTGGAGTTTGGGATATATCTTTTAGTTATTCTTTCCTATTTTTGAGAAGACGCTGGACAAGCAGAATGCAGATGTTTGGAAAGGGTTTTCCTTTCTCTTGCACCCATCCTTTATGCCTCTGTGAGGTTTACCTGCCTCACAGAGAGAAGGAGCAAGGCCCTGGCTCCTGCAGGGGGCACTGAAAAGCATTCACAGCACAGTGGTGGGCAGCCTTGTGGCTTCCTTCTGGCTGCTTCTCTCCACATCTTGAGTATTACTGCTTCTCGTAAATATCTGCTGTAGCTTTGCACCTCAAAGATGCGGGAGGTTTCAGCATTTATGTTATCTTTAGTCGCAATACAAGGAACCAGTCGCTGTGGCTCAGTAGTCATCTGAACTTCTACTATTCTGTATAAATTTTTTAAATCCATAATTGTGGTCAATCAGGCTTAAATACATGCTTGATTTTCTTTTAAAATGTGTATTTATGTTATGCAGATAGAGAGAGCCCTGTTACAAAAGTACCCAAAGCAAGAGAGATTGAAATAGATTGAGAGCACTACCTTTCCTAGCATTTTTACAGGGCCTCAGCTGGTAAACCTTAATCCTCCTAGTCAGCATTTATATCACACTTAATGGTTACTACAGCTGTTTAAAAAAAAACCTTTATAAAAGCATTTATCGCCAGCATTTTTCATAAATTTCATTAGCAGTCAAAGGCCAAACATAAATTACTTTAGAAACAGACAATAGGAGACAACAAACTAATCATCAAATTCATTAGACTTCTTGTAGCAAAACCATATCACCCATCTGAGCAATAAATTCCCAGGTCTTAAACTTAATTTCAACATCAGGCTGCGACTAGAGCAAACCTTGGCTCAAACACTGAAACTATGTAGCCTGAGCTCATCAAGTCACTGCAACAAGTGGAAATTATTACTTCTGGTGAGCAAGGGCCTCTGGCAAGCAATTATGCATATTCTAAAATGGCACTGTAATTATTTAAATTATATTCAAATGCGTTGTTAATGAATCTGACATCTGGAAGGTGATGTGTAGGAATTTAGAATATAAAGCAATTATTTTTGTTTATCCGAACTTGGTGGTCTTGGGTGGCTTTATAAGCATTCTTCACCCAAAATGTCTATGAGACTTAGAAGTTTAGGTCTTACAGGGAACTTAGACTCCCAAGTTACTCTGTTGGTTTTGTTTTAATTTCATTTAGGTGATTTGCAGAATTGGAAGATTTCAAAACCAGTTTATGGTTTAATCTCTCCAAACAGTCCTTAGAGACATAATCCAGCTAATTCCTTGATAAGGGCACAATGCAGCTCACCAGTGCCATTCAGTTCACAATGGTTGACTGTTAGTTATGGTACTTCATTAGGTTTACAATCCCTTCTGCTCCAGAAAAGGGCAGCAGCTTCCCTATGAGATATTCATTTAAATCAAAGCAATACTGATTTCAGATACAGATTTAAATAAGTATGAAACTTTATTCTAAATTCATTTTAATCTTATTTGTAGTTGTAATTTTAACTTATTTTTTAAAGCAAAATTGCACTTGAGTGCACTTGAGTAGTAGCTAAATGTGGTCTGTGTGGTAATTATGGTGACTCTTCTTACTGCCTTGGAAAATATCACATACATCTACACGTTTGTGCAGGCAGTTCTATAGATTTCCATGTACTTAGTCATACCCTCCATTTGTATTCAGTTTTGTTCCTAACATAAAATAAAAACTTTCATTTCAACTTTCATCAGCTTTCCCTGCTTTGACTAAGCCAATCGTTGAAATAAATTACCTGAATACATTGAAAAGCATTTTCCCTCTAAACCTTCAGGAGTGCCTGGCTCCTAAACAGACTTGTTATAAGGTGTTTGGCCACTCAGGCCCTTCGGCTTAAGTGCCTTACTTTGGTTTTGATTTGGGTTTTTTAAGAACTTCAGTGGTTCTGTGTATATACTGGTTTGTATCAAGAAGTTGCCTTTTAGTAGCTGATAATAAGTGTAAGCCTTAACACATCTTGTCATCTTTTCAGGATTAATTTCAGTATGGTTTATTCCTTCTAAAAATCTTTGAAAGCTGATGTGCTTTTGTTCTCTTTGTATTACTGTAGTACGCTTAGCTTTTAGTGAGTCTGTTTACCAGGAATGCATCCTGGAAGCAAGCAATAGGGGTGTATTGCTTGTGTCCACGTATTGCTCGTGTGTCCTGCTTGTGTATGCTTACGGGTGTATCCCCTTATGTCCTCAGCACTGCTGCCTCTCACCACTCCCCAGTTTCGGTGGGGAGTAGATGCCCTACATGCCCTAGCTGGCATGGGCTAAGGTATTGCCTTAGGAACTGTTGCCAAGTAACAGATACTATAGCAGACCCTAAATGGTACTATTTAGCGCAAATAATTGCTTCGAAAGAACTGCAAGGAGAAGAGGATTGTCATTGGATCCATGTGCTCTTCCTTCTGCAGAAAGCTGCAGATAGAGTTGAGAAAAGAAAGCAGCCCATAATCGGGCCCATTTTGTGTGGAAGCTAATCTCAATATTTATGAGTTATAAATAGAAAATACACAGCACCCCTTTGTATCTGCCAAGTAAATACTCTCTCTGAACCATCTCTGGGGACCAAATGGTTCTACAGCAGAAATACAGCTAGTTTTCTGCAATTTGAAAGATTGCATTCAAATTCAAAAGGCTTGGTTCAATGTCTTAGAGAAGAATTGAGGAATTAAAAATTATTTAGAGACCAGCTCTCTTAAGACCAAGAGAATGCTCTTAAATTATGCAGTCAGAGCATTCACTTTAATAACTTCATTAAAACATAAGAAACCTTAAAAGCTGGCTAACATGAGTGCAATATTATGGGAAGAGAAATACACCATTAATGCCATGGTCTTGCTATAAGCCCTATTGTAAGCATAACTCAGCAAGTATTAAGGGAAAAGAAAACAGCCTTATTAAAAGATGAAAGTAAAAATAAACAACAAACACCACCACCACAGCTGTATTTTCAACTAGCCTAATCCTAAGGAATCCAACAGAGATTAGTACCAACAAATATTTTAAGATCTCCACTTAGTTTAGAGGATTTCTGCATCGTCTAACATCTCAGTCTCTCTACTACACCAGCAGAACTCCCAACAGCAGGTGGCTGCAGGAGCGCATCTCTCACGCTCGCAAAGCAGTCGCACAGCATTGCACTAAGTTCTCTGTGGGCTCCTACAGTGATGATGGCATCAGTCAGCAAATCTCCATCACATTACAACCTTTCTCTCCTTCCTGAAAGAATGTTCTTGTTGGTGACATCTTCTGTAACACTGGGCAGTAGGTGGGGGGTTGCCTGAAGTGGTCCCTTCTCAACAGCTAATTAAGGTATTAGGGAGTTGTTTCTTCTAATCCCAACTCAAGCCTTTGACATCAAACCATCTTCTTCCTCAAGTTAAAAGCTGAAGAAGGAAATTCCAAAGTCAACATATGTTCCAAAGTACAATGTATTCATCATAGAAGCTATGTTAAAGGATACACAGACTGTCATTTAAGAGGAAATTGTCAGGTACTTGTCCATTTTGTAGTGAGTACGCAATTTCCACTGCATCATATGCTACAGCTGTTGCACACAGCAATATATTGTATTAGACGAATAGTCTAATTTCTTGATTGATACAAAGAAGCAGAGTCAAATTGTTCTGCTCTTTTTTTTTCTTAAAATGAGGAAAACAAGACCATGCTTGCTGATTGTCAGAGAAGCACAAAACCTGTGGGCATTGCTGTGGGAAACCTTAGGGCAATCACTGTGCTGAAAAAGTGCCTTGGCTCAATAGCTGTATGAATAGCTTCTTGATTTGAGAAAGGAAAGGTTATTTCATGTAGACACTGACCAAAGGTACAGGTGGTCAGCACCTAGCTGGCTGGACTCTGCCAGCCAATAGTCATCGCTTTCTGGCATTTCTGTTGATTTCCTCCTCCTTCCCTTCCCCAAAACAAAGAAGATGAAGACTTTTTATTCTTTTATTTGAATAGCCACATCTAAACAATGCATTTTGTGTTTGCATGCCTGTTTCTTCCTGATTAAATTATAGTAAGTTTCTATTAGGTTGTGCAGTCCCAAAGCAAGTGTAAAGATGTGTGTGTTAATCGTCTCATTTTCATATAAGTAATTAATGCTTTAAGGTTTTCAAGTTCCTCAAGAATTTCATAGCAATGTGAGTGGCTGTAAAATGGGTGTAGAAATACTGTAGATAGATTCTAGAATCCTCAGGGAAATTAGTCAGTTCTCTTACAAGTAAGTTTAATTTCTTTTTACTCTCTGAAAATTGCAGCCTACATCTTTTTTTTTAAAATGGGTTTTAAGAAAAAAAAAACAAACTAAAAAAGAAAATATCTTTTTCATCTTTATAAATACAGTTTAGATAAGTGCTTAAATGTGCAGAGAAAGCAAGGAAAGTATAAATGAGGCTATTTCCTTATAGCAACAGTGTAAAGTCATACAGGTTTTTAAGACAGCGTGATGAGCGTTTTGTTAGCATTGTTGACAGAATTGAGATTTGATGAAGTTTGTGGCACTGTCTGAAGAAATAGAAACTGGTTTAGAGTTTTTAGATTAGTTTAAATCCCTCATGCATCTTTTGTTTGTTTAATCTCATGTGGGTAGAAAAATGATTAATTTTGTGGTTGCCTCTTATGGACCTCCTGACTCTGATTCCAGTGTGTAATTCCTTTATGTGCACATGTCAGTGGAAAGAAACATTTCACGAATTAGAACCTTGCTCCTGGATTACTCCTGAAAGGGGCAGGGGTTGTATGCTAAGGAGGGAACTGCCCATTTCCTCTAGTACACTGTGCTGAAAATGTCTGTGACAACGGAGAAAGCATGCACTTCAGCATAAGAAGAGAGATAAGAAAACAGGTGTTTATAGTTCTTGGTGTCATTACATAAATCCTTTATGGGTCATAGCTGTTCAAATCTGTTCACACATTTGGCAAGTGAAGCTCTCCAATGGCAGCTGCGAGATGCTATTTGGCAAAAATGAAAAGGAAGCGTTCCCCTTTCAAATTCCAAAGTTCATTTTCCAAAACCTTTCTAACTAAAGGTGAAAGTCAAGTCCTGCCCTCTCTTCGATTGATGCAGTTCCCCGAAAAGGTCCCATTACCCTTCTGGAGGTAACAGAAGAGAAATATAATCTTGTTGCTGAGACTGGGATGCCAACATTCAGTTTTTCTCGTTGTGCCTTTTGTCTGTCTCAGTAGAGTGTATGAATCTCAGTAGGATTCTCTTTCCAAATATTTTGTTCCTCGCTCTCATTTCCATGACGCTGCTTTAGAGCCACCTTGCTCTATTTGGACAGGCATGAGGTGGGGGGGCAGTTTGATTAACTGGAGATTACCTGCCAACAAGGTGAAAAAGCAAAGCCCAGAAATGCCACTTTTCCCAGGTAAAGAAGGAATTAGGTGGGTGAAGGTGAGAATTATCTGGGTTTTGTTCCTGGCTACCGTTTTTGTCCTTTTGTTTATTACCTGTGAAAGTCAACACAGTCCCTTCTTCATGAGGGTCATCTTTAGCATCGTTAACATGTATGTGTCACCTCTGTGAAATTTGAAGATGCGTTGAAGGGGAAGATAAGGCTGGATATGAGTGAAGGATCTACACAAGTAACCCCTTTGTTTAGATATTGATTTAAGACAGCTAAGGTGCTAAACAGTTATTTTACAAAGCTGAAGAGAAGAATCTGGTCTTTATAATATGATTCTTTTTGAAGCCAAAACTGTGGGGTTTTTTCCTCTGTTTCACCAGCCTTGTTGATAAGAGGGAGCCGGCTGTGTTTCTCTCAACCGATGCATCTATCACCATCATAATAAAATAGTAAAATTGCCAATATGGAGGGAACAACTCCTGACATTTTGTGGTTATTAGTGCAGTGATTCTAGTCCTCTCATGTTTATTTCTTTTTTCTGTCTTCTTGATGAATATGCTATTGCTTGTTCCCCACATGAATGCCTTTCAATTCTGCTGAGCTGTCTTCAAATTTACAAGTAGCAACATTTTTTACTCTATTTAAATCAAAGTCATTTCTGTGCAGGAGCTTCTTGCTGCATCCCATCACATTAGATATTAATGAATAATTACTGAATAATAAAATATATAACTCTAGCTAAGGAAAGACAGAAATAAAGCTGAGATAATATAACATCTGTCCAGCATATGTACTGACAGACAAAAACTTCTTTATTCCCCTGCAAACTTCAAATATTATGTAACGCAATTGACCAATATGGAATGGATAACATATAGACATTTTCTTACCAAATATGCCTAAGAAGAAATCTGTCATAAAGAATCCCATCCACTGCAAAGCTCCTCTGTTTTCTACCTCTTTTGTGAAAGCATAACGCAGCATTTATAAGATTTGATTTTGTGATCTTTGTCACAATATAATTTCTCATGCTCGAGTTTGTCGAAAATCAAATAAAGATAGAGATATACATTATGAAGCTATGCATGATCTAATAAAAGCAATGCATGATCTTATAGTAGACAGATCTAAATTTTAATTCCTGTCCTGTATGTATGAGCATTTGGGGATCCAAATGTAATCTCTGAAGCTCAGCAGCATCTTTGTAGGAACTGCTCCAGGTCAGTGAAGTAAGGGGTTCTATTTAATCTCAGCTACCAAGCCCAGTTCATGGAATCTCTTTCTCCAGATTCCCAGTGGTATCACAGAACACTTTACAGGTTAGAACAGCTCTGCAGGTTAAATCCACCTCTCCAGTGACGTGAATATGATAATGTTCTGATTGAGCCCTAGTGAGAAAAAAGCATCTTAAATTCTTTTTGAGCCTCTTCAGAAATCTTTGCGTTACAGCTGGCTCCAGGGCCAGTCTCATTCCAGCTCTGTTGTGAGGGGATGCACTCCTGCAGTAAGTTCCAGGAAGCTGAGTTGAAGTACTCAGCTGTATCGGTTGCTTCCCATCAGCAAACCATCACATGCTTATCAACATCTGAGGGATGCTAAAAGTAGCGATTATGAGCGCTTGCAACAAAATGGGTTTTTTAAGTTCAGAAGCCCTGACTATGTGGGATGTGAAGAAATGCTTATGTAAGGATGTGACAGCATCAGCAAGTCTTGTGCTGCAAATTGTTTCAGCTGGTTGGAAGCTAAGTTAATTCAGGCTGCTCCCTCGTGGATAAAAAAATAGAGGGGCGAAATATTTAATTTAAAACAAGTGCACGTTACTTTAGAAATAAGGTGTTTGGGATCTGGATCTGGAAAGCTGTGGGAGCAAAGGTTTCTGAGAGAGGTTTCTGCTGTTGTTATTCAAAGTTGCTTTCACTGGGGCTAAGCAAGCTCAAAAGGTGTTTGGCCAAGCTGCTTCCTGGATGGTGGTGGAAATCAGGGACTGGCTCAGCCGTTCCTGGAGACTGTTTGTATTGCCCCACTGCTGAGGAACATCTACTTCAGGAAGTTACTGTCTGGATTCTGGTCAGGAAAACAGCACTTGATAAGAATAATCTTTTCATCTGCTGCTCTGCTCAGTTTTTGTGTCTGGTAGTCCCTGTGGCACAGCAAGTGAGTGATTTCCTACATTGATTGAGTTCTTTGACATGAATTAGTCAAGAAATAGACTCAGGTATGAGATAGATGTTGCTTTTGTCTAATCTGGGGATTGATTGCATTCCTTTGATCAAGGTTTGAGTTCTTCACACAACAAAATGAAGTAGTATAAGAGAATCCACATCAAAGCATTGACAGTCATTTGTTTATAAATGAAATTATTCAGACGAGCACATCTTTCACACACACGACTGCACGCTTTCCTTTGTGTAACTGATACATCTGTGATATTGTGAAATAGCCATTGCTGTAGAGCCTAGGTGCTATGGTCCTCATCTTCAGGTTCCATGAGGTAGCAGAGGATATGACTTGATTGCTTTTTAGCCTTGAGGGAAGTTTTGCACTGGTGGAATGTTCTATTACATTAAGAGTTGGCAAAGGCCCAAGGCCAGCAATAGTCCTCTGGTAATTTCAAATACAGTTTTGTGAGCAATGGAATTATAAGGCACGATTTCCTTAAATTTCAGAGTGTGACTGGGTATTCTGATGTCTAATAAAATACATGCTTCAATTGAAACTTTTTCCACAGTTTGAACATCCATAGTATCTCTTTCACACGAGTATTTTCTGGTGTGTAGTAAGAGATGAGACCATCTTGGAGCTTTCACCTCATACAGGGATACTTAGTAGGCTTTCTGTATTCCATCTGGCTGCCTGTTTTCAGAAAATTTGTAGGAATCTGATGTCTTTAAGAGGCCTGTGATCCTGGTCAATAGGCTAAAAAGGTGTGGAAAGGGGGCAGTCAGTCCCCAGGCTGGTAATTGCACACAAAGAAGACAAAATTATTACCTGCACTGTGTTTCCTTGGGAACTAAGGAAAAAAAAATGTATTTTGTTTTATTGCAAATCCAGTGACAAACATGCTTTGATTCATATTTAAATCTATTCTCATTTTCTTGCCGTGTGGTGGGGGTTTTTTTTTCTTTTTGATCCCTGTAAAAAGGAAAGGAATTTAATTTTTTTAATCTAGATAGCTGCTCCAATCATTCCAATGATCCAAATCACTCCATTACTCCCTCTTCTGAATCTGAATATCTTAAGCTATACCCTGATTTTAGAAACCAGTTATTGTCTGTGTTGGCTGCCAGCATCTTTCTTCAGCAAAGACGTGGTCCCCGAGCATTCTGTTGTTGTGCAAGGTTTGCTTTATGCAGAGCATTCGCAGGATAAGCACTTCGGCTTTTCTTGTTTACATTCTGCTTGCTGTATTTTCTCTTTGTTTACAATTCCAGCACACTTGAATCCTGATAGGTTAAATGGAAGGGAAGACAGGCATCAGACAGTTGGTGCCTGACCCGTCCAGCACACGCCTCTTGCTTTCAGAACAGCCCAGTCATTTTTCACTGGTACTTTGAGGTGCATTCAAATCTGCCTTGGCATCTGTCCAGCCCTGCATAATATCGAGCAGAGAACATCCTGTCTGAGACAGCAGATTGTTAGTTCAATTATATTCCTGAAATTGAGTTAAAATTCCATGAAAGAGGCTTCAAAATTGAAGGACCCTATGGGAATGAGGTGGGGTTTTTGTTTGTTTGACTTATATTATAGCAATCAGGCATACTAAATGAGATGCATTGTATAAGTGCATGTTCTGTGTGTTGTATGTGGCTGTTTATGTTGCATTTGATAACAGAGTGAAGTAAGTAAATTGATAGCACTGCCATCTCTAGATAAAATAAAGTTCTTGTGCTAAGCTTGATAAGGAAAGTGGAGGAGCTTGGACTTCTTGTCTAAAATACTGTTAAAAAATTTATATTATAACCAGAGAGAACTCCGAGCTGCTTCTGAATATGATTAATGACAATTCCTCATTAATAGGGACCAAATTTTATGTTACTGACCAGGGTTTCTGAAGTGTGACGCGGTAATTAAATAATCCTTCCGCATCTTTGGGTCAGACTTGGTTACAAGTGCTCGGCACCACTGCTGGTCTTACTGGACTGAGAAGTATATTTTGCTAATCAAGATTGTGTCTGGCATATTGAAAAGACTGGTAACTCATTTCAGTCCATTTTTTTAGTAAAGGGAAGGTGGTGCAATTTTTCTGGCAGAGATCCAGGCATCCATATGGTACAATAGTGTTCTGTATTAATTCTTGTGTTGTTCCATTGAAAGATAACGTTCTGGTCAGATGCAAAATGTTCATGCCCAGCTTTGTATTTTTACCCCTGTTTTTCTCTATTGATTTTTATGTATTCTCGGAAGCACAAAGGCCAGCTTCTCCATCTGCCAGTTTTATCTTTCCACATACACCGAGTGCTTGTTTTCCTTCTTGTCTCTCAAATTGCACACATATCTGAAGAACTGAAAGCTGGCTGTAACACATGGAGTTAGATTCTGCCATTTCACAACATTCCAATAAGGCAAATTTTCAGATTTTCCAGTGGATTTCCATTAGGTGATGTTTCTGTTTTATTATGTAAAGGGTTATAGATTTTGGATGTTCTGATGCTTTTTTGTTTAAGCATTTCATGACCACATAATTAGTAAAGGCTTTGGCTGTTTCTGTGTTGACTGGATGTTTGGTCTGCTTGTGCATAAATGAATGCCACCTTTTTGCTCCTAGGAAACAAGACACATTACCTATCGCTGTCTGTGGGTTTTATTTCTTGTCAACAATTTCTATGTGAATTTTATATGGAGGTAATAAACTAGTTTGAATAGCACATATTCCTAAGTGATCTGCAAGCCATAGTAAAGAGAAAAAATGCAGCAATTAGTGTCTCACAAACGAATCAGAAGAAATAAGGCATAGAAGAAACATATCACTTAATGACTTCATCATGTTTGCATGATAAAGATACTGGGCAAGATGGGAAAAATCCCTAAATAAGGACAGTGCAACGTATTTGAGAGAAATTGCATGCGAGCTGCCAGGAGGGCAAAAATTTGGGGTTCATAAAAGATGCAGAGATAATCTATGTTATCATGTTGTCATCTCTGCATCACCAAAGACTGGGCACGCTAACACAGTCACATCACAGTTTTGACAATGTCACATAAAACACAAACCATTATAGAAAAGCACAATTTTCAGTAGCCACACTAAATCCACATACAGCTTGCCTTTTCAGCTCCAAAATCCTCCTTCAGTAAACTGAAGCATTAAAGTTGATTCAACTGCATATTTTCAAACTTCACATCAACAGATTAGACAGCATATGCTGATATCAGACCTCCAGTTCTAGTGTTGTAGCCATGAAGCTTAATAGATAACATACTAATCAAATAAAGGCAATGAAGGGCAAGACAGGGCTTGCCAAAACGAGCAGGAACTTCTGCTGGTATTTTTATTTCAAATAAGGACAGTTCATGAATTTAAACTCCGGTGGGTGACAGGACTTCAGTGCTTAGCTGTGTACTTTTGAAAATCCCATCCATACTTAGGCTATTAAATACATTTTAAACTATACTTTTATCAACTTCTTCTGGTTCAGTCAGAAAGACCAAATTTTCACTGAATCAGCAGTTAAAGGCCAAGTTTTGATAAACTGAAAAGCGAGAGGTTGGTGTCTCAGTTAGATCTAAACTCTTTGACACAGCTCTGGCAGCACAGAAAAGCTGTTAATGTTTTTTTCAGTGAGTTAGAGGACTTCAATTCAAAAAATAGTTTCTAATACTCAAGGCTTAATAGGTATTTTAGGGCTTAAGTTAATGCTTACCTCAGTCTCTTGGATATGCAGTTAATAGGAAGATGGGAGAGGGCATGGGAATTTAACCCTCTATCAGGTGACTTGAATAACCAAATTTGAAAAGGAGCACTCAGAAGAAAAATGTGCATATTGCTCATTCCTTTGAGCTCTTTCATCCAAAAGCTGATAGTGGGATGTCAATGAACCATATGATAAAAATATTTTAAGGTGAGTTTAGACTGGTAAGTACACTTCAGTTTCTAAGGTATCACAAACAATAACAAAAGGAAAAAAATTTTAGTCTGAGAAGTACCTCTTGCATTTCTCAGGGAGTCTCAAAACATTAGTATTCCAAATGGATCTGCAAATGCAGTTGCATGAGGCAATGGAGATATGGGTGGCATGGAAATGTGACTCATTTAGTAGTAGTTTCTGCTCTGAACCTTTGAAGAAATCTTACTTTCTGGTTCCCACTTTGGAGTACGCTTTGTGGGTGGGCTTTAACTCATAACTTATATAAAATGCTTGTATGATCCCAGAGAAGGAAATCTCGTAGATTCAAGACCTTTATCTGTCCTCATCCACCTAAGTGTCTTAACCAGTGCTTTGCAAAATCAAGACACATCCTGCCAGATGCCCTTGTCCCAGGCACCTTTGTTTCCTTGCGTGTAGATTTGAGAAGAGGGTTTAATTTTCTGGTCACCAGCCAAGACTATACCCTGGTAAGAGAGGAAATGCTCAGAGAAGGTGGAGGATTAAATTACCTCATATAGAGGTGCATATTCTACTCATGAAAACCTGATCTTCAGAATGACCTCTGTTTGCAGGGACATGTTTTTTGCCAAGCATGCAAAGGTTGTTCTCTATGCAGAGCTCGGTCACCACCTCTCAGTTTGTCTCTCTGTGGATGAGCTGAGCCAACCAGTGTACATCTCAGAGGGGTCTAAAGTGTGCACTTTTCCATCTCCCTAAATGTTTAGGAGAGTGAGGGCACCTCCACACACTGGGCGACTGAGTGAACATATTCTGTGGGAGATGCAGTGGTGTGTTGTGGGACACTTAAGAAAAATATATTCCAGAAAACACTAACAGCTGTGTCCTCTCACATGTATATGTAAGGTCTTTTTACATTTACTCTTTTTGGTAGCCAGAGTTTGCCAAAGTTGTTCTGTATGCACCTGAATGCCACTTTGAGCCCTAAAGTTGACTCTTCACATATTTACTAGTACCTTGTTGTTTGGCCATAAACAAAGGTCTTGGGCTAAGTTTGACCTTGGAGAGCACTTCTTTCTACCTTTATTTGCCCTATTATTTCCAGTGTGGGACAGGACTGCCCCCTATTGTATAGAGCCAGTGTCCAACTAAGAGGAACTTCTTGTGTGCTCCTGTAGCAGTAATAACAATAGTAAGGCTTGAATTTCCTTGTTTTTACCTCCTTCTTTCATCTGTCCTCAGATCCCTTTCTTTCCTGAGACTGTTGTGCATTATTTGTATCATGGCTCTACTTAAGATCTCCAGTCAGTTTGATCATGCTCATGCCCTGAAAAACTTAATAATAAAAGCCGCATAGCAGAATTTTAAATATTCTTTCTTCATGCCGTCACCTGAGCATGAATCAGGAATACAGTGGGGAAACAGGAAATGGTAAGTACCCCTTATCAAATGCATAGAGGGAAGTATTTTCTCAGGGACGTCGAGTTGATTACATTCACTGCTAGCAGCATGCAAGCCTGAGAACCAGTAGCCAACACAGTTTAAAATCTCACAGCTGTTCAGGTTTTTATATTCACAGAAACTGAGGTACACAATTCCCCAGTTCAAGTTTTAAACAGAATTTTTTTTCAGCTTATCCTTCATACTCAGTCTCACTGACTGAATGGAGGAGCATCTGTAGATTTCAAAGAAAATTTTGGTACATCTGTAGCTGAAACTGTCTCAAATTTCCATTGAATCAGATAATTCTTATCAGATATCCTTGAGGATGATAAGAGGATCAATGCTGTCAGCAAGTTCAAAGCAGCATGAAAATACAGTTTGATGAAAAGCAGCTTCATTGTAATGCAAAAAACAGCACCCCAGCCATTCCTGTAGTGCATGTGCAAGAGTTTGAGTGATTTGAATACAGGATTCCCGATACAGTAATTTCTGCCTCGTATGAGACCCAAATTGATTACTTGTCCCCGTAGAGTAAATGGACCTGCTCATCGTGCGGGTCTTTGTAGAGGTGATGCATACCCCTGCTTGGAAGATGTAATAGTTGTGGTTGAAATACCAGGTCTGAAACACAAGGGTTAGGATGGATGGTTAAGCTTTAAAATTACTTGGAAGCAGCTGATTTTAAGTTGCCATGGCAAAGGATTTTCAGACAATGAGAAGCTTTTACATTAATATCTTTGTAAGCCTTGTTGTGATAGAATTGTTTCTGAAGAGCAGTCTCTTTCTTGCTCCTGCTGACACACACAGTGATAAAATCATCAAGTAATTATACAGTGCTGTAATGACTTTTTGGGTTTCTTCTCTGTGAGTTTTGCCACTGATTTGTAGATTCCCTTTCTGGTAGATTTTTATAATAGGGAACTGAATTATTCAACATTTTGTTATCAAAAAATTTTCAAGATATCCCTTATGTTTGCAAAAAATACCAAGGTATGGAAATGACAATGGCGTTCCATTGTGTTAGTCTATTAATTTTGAACAACAGCTGAAAAAAACCTGTCTGCTTTATTTTTCTTTGACAGCTTGGTTGGTTTGGGGTTTATTGTATTTTCTGGCTAACATGGCTGGAGTTTTTTGCAGCAGATATTTTGCAGTTAGGTTCTATGGTCCTCTTACCTTCCTCCTCATTGGCCAAAGTATAAGTCTGAAAAAGTGTGTCCCGTATGAGCTCAGGGTCAGATAAGAAGCTTTTGGTAGGGGAAATTTGTAGAGAATTTTGCAGGGACTTTGTTTCGATTTCAGGAGGAGAGAGTGTAGTGTCCACTCTTCTCAAGACAGCTTGGACTTGCCCTGGTTGTTGCTCGTTCACTTTGATTTTGCTCTCCTGCCAAACAGGAGCAGAACAAGGGTCTTTTGCAGTGGTTAGCCAGCCCTGGTCGGCCGCTCACGTGTACACGTGGTGTCAATGCACAGAAAACCAAAGGCCAGGATTAGTGTTCCTGTCAATCTTTGCCAGCTGCACAGCAGCTCTCAGCTGATGCAAATGGTGCTGGTGGCACATTCTGTGTGTAACACCAGTAACACCAGTCTCTCCGCTGCCACCTCCCACTGGCTGCCTGGGGGTTTGGGTGCTTTGGAGGTACACTTTCTAAGATGCCACTCTCCCTGCCAGCTGCAGACAGGATGCAAAAGGGGAAGTTTTCGGGTCCAAGGAGGGCTTTGAGGAAACCAGCTCTGAGTCTCTAGCAGCGCTGAAGCTCTGACATTCATGCCCAGTGGCACTTTGTCATATTAAAATTAAATGGGCTTCAGGACATAAAGTGAGATGTATTTGTTCTGACACACTTTTAATTAAGGTTTTTATCAAATTCTTTTTACTTTAATTTTTATTTGACATTGGCCATTCCTTCTTTGGGATTCTGTAGGTCTGAAAAGCTTTCAGATAGGGCTTTAATTGCAGCCTTTTCAATGTAATTATTAGTTGTGTATTACATGGGAATGAAGCTGGTTCATTTAAGTTAGCACAGTATAAACACTTCATACTCTCAGCTTCTATGCTAATGCACAGGACTGGGATCCACATCACAATACACTGTCTCCATTCTCTGTGCTGCAACACAGACTATTTACTCAGTTTAGTGGCAGCTGCAGCACACAAGTAATTGGGGCCTGAAAACTCTCTGTGGGTATCATTAATTTAGCATTAGTCTTAGGAGGTACCTAAATGCCAATAACAACATAGAAACATATTTAAAGACAAACAGATTGATTGGATTACATAAATAGATTGATCAGATTAATCTCAAATCCGTGTATTTTTAGACATGTATTATTAGTTATGCAGAACTTGGAGTCAGCTGATCGGCATGTGTGGAAGAGAATCTTTGTATGTCGGAGTTGTTAGCTGTTAACTCTTTGAAATCAGCCAAAATATTTAAGCTGAGTAAAATGAATGATACAGGAAATCTTTAGAGGGAACTGGAATCAGTCACGAGATTAATGATATATTTGAGGGTCCCTTAAATAAAATAGCCCAAAGGTACAAAAAAGGCAAAATTATGTTGGGAGAAGATTTAGTAATAAGTGAGGGGGAACCGATATGAAATTAAGGATGCTGAGTAGTGGGTGGGGATAAGCTCGTTTTATGTAACAAGATAATTTAAAAAGTGAAATACAAAAATAGCTGGAAAACTGAAAAATAACTGCATTGCAGCTTTCACATGTTCACAGCTCTTCCAAAGAGCTCGAAGTCTATAATTTGAAGCGGCAATGAGGAACTATTCACCTGATACACAAGCACCCCAGGGCTTAAATTCTCCAATCTTTTTCCCATCATGGAACAGAAAATATGCTCGCCACACAACTAAAGAGCTGGTGTCCCCTGCCTGCCTGTTCACATGCTGTGGACAGAAAATGTTGCAGTCATAGAGTGCATGCGTTTGTAGTCTGGCAATAAGAGGAGTTCTGCAAGCCCACAGGAAAGCGAGTAACAAGAAGGAAGCCATGACATTCCTGTGGCCCTTGTCTCCCTTCCCTCCCAGAGGACATGCAGAGAAGACCTTGCAGTCCAGGCTGCTGAGCAGTGGATTTCCTGGAGGGTTCAATCCACACACTCCCAAACTGCAGAATGGCTTTCTAGCTTTCTGGTTCATTTTTATTCTGCAAAGCCACAGTCCTGACTAAAGACCTTGGCCGGTTTGAGCTGGAAGTGTTGGAGTTGCTGTTGATCTGGGTATGTAAGATGGCCATTTATTTTGGAGAGGGAGTCTTTTGCCTTAGCATTAGTGTAGGTTTAAAATAACTTTATCATTTTAAGAGCAGGTAGCATCACTACTTTTTGAAATTGTGTACATTTGGTTTGCATTTTCCAGGAGAAATCGGCTTCAGTCCTTTCTGTTTGCTATAGAAACACAACAATAATTTCTACTGAACTGCTTCTCAGAGGCAGGCAGCTGTGAATCATCCAGTAGCGATGAGGGGCATCAGCCACACATGCACTTTGTGAAATGACTAGAAAATACTTTCCAAACTTTTCAATTGCCTAAAATGTCACTGAATCATACTAGAGATATCTAAGGAAACTTTCACTGCCAGGATGGTGTTTTGGTCTGTCACAGGTACCTGAGAATACATACGTCACACAAGTAATAGGAACAATATTGTGAAGCTGATGTTTCATTATTTAAATGATTAATCATGCAATATGTATGACTTTTCAGAAAATATATATATAGCAGCATAGCTATTGTTGTAGCAATAATGGAAGGGAACATAAGAGTGGTAGCTATGACAGATGAAAATGTGAGCAGCGGTGTGGGTTCCAGTTTGTTATGGTCAGTAATCCATAGTGTACATGTATTTCGGTAGTAAATAAAACCCTGAAAACACTGCTTTTCTATTATCATGCAAATCCCTTGTGTGGGAGTAATCTCCTGCAGGAGTGCTACTGAACAGGTGTCATCCTCTCTCATTCCCACACTGCTCCGAAATCAGAATAATTTGTAGTTCTTATAACCAAGACATCCTGGAAGAAATTAACGAACATTCCCCCTGTACAGTATTAAATTAGCATTCTGCATCATCTGTGGCCAATCCCAAAAGACATTTGCATCTGTATGGGATCGGTACACATATACATCAAATTATTAAGCATGGATGCAGAGTTTTTTGCTAAGTGACAGTCTTTTAGTTTGTCAAGTATTGATGGTATTTAAACTGAACAACTGGAAATTTCTGATCTAGTAGTATTTTTAAAAATCAAGCCTGTGACTATATTTCCGGAGCAAAATAAGATTTCTGTGAGATTTATATATCGTGCTTTATAGTAACGTTCAGAAATCCAAATTATGTTACATGTTCGTGGATACCTGGGGCTTATGAGTTGGAAGCAAACAGTACCAAAAATCACATTGTGCCCATGCACTGGGAATCATACAGTGCTGTTATCCGGCATTTAAAAAGCAGTTCCACGTGGTTGTCTCCTGTGGGTCAGCAGCAGGGTTAGGGCGGAGGTGGGGAACATTAATTAGCTGCTTCATGACTCGGAGTATTATTAAGGCCGTAGTGGAAACCTGGACTTCTCTGAGCAACAGTATCTGGTAGAAGCTTGCACTGTGGCTGATTCCAGGTATTTATTGCCCTACGAAGAAAACTGTTACCTACTGCCAGGAACAGCAAACGTTTTCCCATCTATTTTGTCTAGTCACATGCTTTGTGGAAACTTGTGCAACCATTTTTGTAATGCTTTTTGCGCGTTTTCCTTTTTCTCCTTTTTATGGCTTCCCCAAGACTCATGCCAGTTTATATGCATTTCAGTTATTTTGGCTGAATACTTTTTTATCACTTTATAAATTGCCTTGTGGATGAAAGAAAACAAAATTTTTGCATAAAGATACTTTTATTTTGAAGAACTCTGTGTCCACCTTTTATCATGCTAGTTTCACATACCCCAGTGTACAGTACCACCACAGAATTGGAACAGTAACAAACACCTCTATCATGTTTATTCTGCTTTCATGGCATGTGTGAAAGAAGCGCATCACTTCATCTGATACACGTCCATGACATTCTCTTGACTTACGCAGACAATATTTGTATAATTTTGTTTGTATAAAGGGTGTTTAATACCAAAATTCTGAAATACTGTTGGGCTGTTCTCCTTCTCCACCTGATTCTTATCCTCAAAAAGTGATTTATGGTCAGTCTGAAATATAGATATTGCATGCCTAACTTGGATTAAGCTAAGCATAACTCTGAGAGCTGCTAATAAATGCTTTTGTTCAAGTGCAAAATAAAAACATTTTGTCTTCTTTATATAAAACCCCAAAAACTGCAATGTGATAGTAGTTGATGTTATTCTGACAGTTTAGCCTATGATTCTTCAGTGCAGTGATCATGTTACTGTTTATTTGTGCACCGTAGTCTTGGTCATGGATCAGGTTCCAGCTCACAGTGTGTAAAGAGACAGTTCGTGATGGGAAGCTAGCAGTGTCGTGAATACTAGCCTCCAGCTGTGAGTAAATTCTGACTTGTATGTCATGTAAATATTGCTGTGCTAGTATGAGTATCAACCAGGTGAAAAAAGGCAGTATGAATTTTCGTGTTTGCTTTTGTTCAGTGTTAAAATATATGCAGTCCCTCTCTGGAATTGTATCGGTCTCAAAATGAGCCTGCAAGGAAACTCGTGAACGTCAGTTTAAACAGAGCATTGTTCCAGCTAATCATACACTGCAAAAGAAAAATCTTGAAAGTTAGGGAAAAACATCTTTTCCAGTCCTATATAAGAAAAACTTGAGAGCTTGGTGCCAGTAATTTGAAAAAAAAAAAAAGAAACAAACAGATAACAGCGTAACAGAAAAAGGCAAAATCCACAGGTCGTTAGGTCTAACGTGGATCAAGAACATGGCCAACAGCTACAACGGACTCTTCTCGTTGTTTCCTATACATGGGTAAGATTTCCAACAGAAGAGAAAGATATTCTCTTTAAGAATTATTACAGTCTTTACTTAACCTCCATGTAAGGAGAGTAAGAATTTCCTATTGCTATGTGACCAAGAGAAAGGAGATTAGGAAATAGTTGAAAATTCTTTTTGTTCGGGCTGCTCTGCTTGTTGTGACAAGCAGATCCTTGACTGGCCACCTGAGAGGGCAAAATACATTAGTAAATGCAAGGCAACAACCTGAGCCTTTGTATGGCAGATAGCTGAAGGTAGGAGCAGGGTCACAGAGCACCAGAACAGCTGAGATAACAACAGTCCTTGGATTAATATGCTCTGCCACTGAGAATGTTCATGAACTGAGGAGCATTTTAACCATTCTGAAAATAAGTGTCATATTCTGCTCCACTTAAGCATTTTAAATGGTTACAAAAATGCTCCTTTTGCTGCAACCAGCCTAATGTGGAAGTATAGAAAACAATGACTAATATTTTTGTTTGTTTGTTTTGTGCTAAGGACAAGCGCTCTTTTGAATGTTTTGATGAAGTTCAATTTCAGCGTCCTTAAGTGCTTACTTAAGTCTCAAAGATAAATTAAACCATCTTGTAGAACGTATTAATTTAGCATTTTATGATCACAGTTATATGATCATTAGTTCTGAAAAATGACATGCCAAGAAAATCGCATCAGTATAAAATCCAGTCAATGTATTAGCAGATTCCTTTATAAAAACGGTGCCGTGAAATTTTTTAAAAACATTTTTTAATTCTTTTTTTTCCAGCAGTAAACAGGCAGAGTGCCTTTCTCTATGCATAGTGTGCATTTGCAGTACCTCTTATATATTGCAGGAGAGACATATCCATGGATATGTATCATATTGGTGAGCACTGCTGACTTTAGACCTTGGCAGCCTTCTTATGGACTTGAAGCTGTTGCTGTAAGGGCCTGAAAAGTGTGTGCAGCGTCTGTCATGCTTAATATGCATGAGCAGTAGATTGCAAAAAAGAGGTTAAAGTCTCAACAGTAAATGACTTCCCTGGTACAAGGTAAGGTGGGGGTTTAGATGCTGGAAGGGGACTATCCTGCTCAAGTGAGAAAGAAGGAGCAAGTAAAAAGTTACTCACATATAAATGAAAACAGTACATTCCTAACATGTATTTATGCTGATATTTAGGTCTGAACTAGACAAATTCTCATGAGGGGAAAAAACTCTTTTCATTTCTCCTTGGTCCTTAAATTGAACTTCAGATTGCAAGATGGAAAAATCATTATTAGGGAATTGGTCTAGGGATGAACATGAACCTGATTTTCTAGTTCAGCAAAAGACTTGTTCAATCATGTCAGTGTGTGTGAAAGATGATATAGAGTGCTACTGGACTGTAAAGGCATGGCTCTATACAAATTCAGCACAGATGTAAACGTTCAGCCAAATGCAAAGCACTGTGACCAGGTCTAAAACAAAGGTAATACCGTTATTTTGAACAACCGAGTACGTCATGTCATTTGTTCAAGGAGTGATCCCAATATTTTAGATGTTGGGTGGTGTGTTTAGGGTTGACTTTTCAAATTTCATCAAGTATGCCTTTTCACTCGCTGGTCTTGGTGGACCTGACTATTGACAGGCAGACCGATTCAAAAATAAATTGAGATGTCATTAGGGCTTTTATCAAAGAGGAAAATATTATCGTTGGTTTTGCTTAGATTAGGAAGCTGAGAGCAGATAAACAGAGAACAAAACAACAAAAAAAATCAGGAAAAAAGACAAAAGTGTGTCAGAATTATCCTAATGCAGCAGGTAGTTGTTCTGGTCTTGTGGATATGCTGTGCTGCAATATCTGAAGCAGGGCCCCTGTTGTGATTCATTATCACTATATAGCACGATTGGAATTAATAACGAGAGACAATCATAAGCTGATGATAGAAATTCTGGTGTTCCTACATGGTTTTATAACTAAGTGGCTAAATAACTGTTTTGTGGAGATAATTCCATTACAGAGATAACAAAAGTAACCTGTACAGATAAGTAGTTACATAATTTAGTCTGGTAGGACATTATTGGCCTAATTCTCTGCTTATCTGAACAGATAAAATTTCACCAACGATGACGATGATGTGCCCATTTATTCTAGCAGGGAGCTGTGCACAGTTTTAAATTATCTGATGTTGTCTGAAGTGCCTCCTTGTCTTTGCCTTGTTAGAATCAGCTTCTCACCGGGGTTGCTTCAAAGGCAGCTTTGGGCAGCACAATTGGTTTTTGTGGCCTGGGGACTGAGCCTGGGATCGGGACATAGCAGGGTGCTGGCCAGCATCTAAATATGTAACACAGCGTGGGCCTTATTCTTCCTTTGTAGGAGAGCGCCACGTAATTTTCACCGATCAGCGGTCTTTGTCTCTTGAGCACTAGCTGAGGAATTGTGTTTCCACGACCATAAACGCTGTAATTGTGCCTGCCTTTGCTTTATGTGTGTCGTGCAGAGCTGTTACTCAAACAGAAGTCCCACTGACTCACCTCGTGTGCACTGCCCATGTGCCTGTTCTGCCATAACTCAGTCTGCAACAGACTCAGCCAATTCCTATTTCTCAGGTTATCTAAGTTTTTTTGCATGCGGCATTTTTAATTGGCAGTAAATCCAATCTGGGATGCCTTGTTTGTGCAAAACACGGTTACTTCATTGTGCCAGAGGAGGACTGTCAAACACTGACTGCGGAAAAGAAATTTTTATTTCCAGTACGGGAGAGAATGGCATGAAATTCTCTCAGGCACATGGTGTGACTCTTGGGGATAGTGCTGTGCAGGGGCAGGAGTTGGACTCGACGATCCTTGTGGGTCCCTTCCAACTCAGCATATTCTGTGGTTCTGTGAAAATAACAATGTTTACAGAAGTGTTTAAGAAATCAAGACAACAGTTTAGAAAAAGGGCAACTTTAGGCTCCTCTGAGTTCCTCAAAACTCCAGCTTCCTCAAAACTCAATACTACCAAGGTTTCTACTCCTGGAAATGAACACAGACAGGAGGATTTTCAAATTTTGTGTTTGGAGAGGGTAAACTCCATTTGGAGCAGGGTGGAGGATCTCCTCATTCCCAGAGGAGTCCTTTCCTACACTGCGTTAGCAGCTACTAGAGCATAACCATGCCCAAATTATTCCACTCTTGTAAGTAACAAAATATTGGTTGCAGAAGGCACTTCAACCACTTTCACTCTTCTTTCAGCTAAACTTCTTAGCTGTTAGGTGCAGTGCTCCTTCCTCACTGTTGTCTCACTCTGGTTTTTTGTTTGTTTGTTGGGGGATGTTTGTTTGTTTGTTTGTTTGTTTTGCAAGAAAAGGCCAAACAGGCCAACTCCTTAATCCCTTTAAATGATGAAAAAATATGATGCAAAGACTAGCTATCTGGCCTCCTGCATTTTTTAAGAAACATTACATTTGAAACCAGTCAACTGATTTTATTGGCCCTGGGCCTGGATATGGGTTGCTGTTCTTCGAGTTGTATTTGATTAATTCTGCTAGGACTTAAATCATGTTTTCATCTTGTACTTTGGAAAACATAGAGAGTACCACAAAGATAGCGAGAACCTTTGCAGTGCTTCTCCTAAATATGATTTTGAAAAAGTTACTGCAGTCAACAGGTAAGAAAAGTTACATTCTTTAAAGGAAGCTCAGTATATTCTGTATCATCCTTGTACCAAGCTGAATCTATGGTGACGTGAGTAGCTTGTAATAGCTGTGAATACTTCTGTAAAATTTTGCTTCATGTAACATTGCTCAACTATAAAATTTTTCTCAATTAGCGAATCAAATTTTGTATTCTGCAATACCTGTGTTACTGTGCTATTTTCAGTTCTTAGCATGAAATAGTGAAAATTAAGTCATGTGGGAATGCTACCACGTAAGCAGAGACTTTCAGAATCCTTACGTGAAGAAAGACTGTATCACTTTCAGACATAGCTATTAGCAGGTTTCTAGAGTTTGCTGGATTTCTTTAAATTCTGTCAAAGCCCCTCAGAGCAATGAGGACAGTTGATAATAGAAGTAATAAGAGAGTCATTTCACAAGATCTAATGTGAAACCAACTTAGAGCGTATGAGCTAATGAAGCAGGCTAAAGTCCATAAATCTGGTTCGTTGTCTTTCTAAAAGATCTTCCTTGGCTTGGCCAGAAGATACTATCTTGGTGCAGTAATAATGTGGTGAAATAGAGTACATGAATGCTAAAGAACAGACTGACGGGTCAGTGTTGCCCCTTTTCTTTTACATGTACAAATAAAATTCAATGAAAAATAAACAAGGGAGCTTGTCTACTGAGTTCTGGAAGGAAATGTCTTCGTTCAGGTTGCAGCCATGGCAACTATCCGTGGAATTCAAATGTCCCGTACTATGAATCAATTCAATAAAATGATGATCTGAATATTTACTGCTCCCTGAAAGTCTCTCTTAAAGAGATTGATTCAATTTTATAGAGCACAATATAAACAGGTATGAGATAGTTACCTTCTACAGTTAGAACATAGTGAGAAGGTGTGAGAAACCATGATCCAAGTTTTTATTCCATGTTAACAAAACAGGGCAAGAAACCTAGTGGTTTTAGTTGAGCATGAAAAAATGCAGGGGTCTCACAGGTGCTGCACATCTGCATGAGGGGTACTAGATTAGTCAGGAATCTTTGGGATAATAGTTAAACTGCAGACAGAGCTTTTCCCCTGCTCCTTCCCCATATCCCTTTCTGTACAGCAGAGGAGGACATTCTTTCTGAGTGATCCAGGGGAAGAACATGGCCCAGGTGCTGCTCGCCTCATGACTCCGTGAGACCGCCTGCTTGAGGAGCCATCAGTCACGCACTGAGTCAGTGCTGTCTTGTGTCCATTCCTTTTGCTTGCCACCCTTCTTTCACACTTGCCTGAGCCCAGAGGTTGATTTTCAACAAAACTAAAGCAAAATAGGCGAGCAGTATCTGAGAATTATGTGGCACAGCTGTTTTGCCGTGGAAACTGCAGGGAGAGTTTTTTGTGTCCGGCACTTCAAAATTCTACCTTTGTCTGATTAGTCTTCTAAATTGCTTTATTTTCTCCCCAGGAGGAAGCCTAAATAATAATGGAGAAAAGAGCTTTCTATTGCACTTAAAGCTGGAGGAGGACTATAGAAAATTTAGTGATAAATCTCCCAACAGTAAAAACAGTGTAACACAAATTGCAGTAGCTAGAAAAGTATTTACCAAAATGGTGGCAACCTGAGTGCTTTCATGCTGACCTGAGAGAGAGTCAACCAGTACAGTTCTGGTTGGGTTTCCATGTCTGTTTTGATGTTTTCCTCAGTTCAGTATGTTAGTCATGCCACTGTCCGAGGCGGACACCATGAATTTTCTGAAGACTTTATTTTGATTGATTCTGATTTCACTCCGTTCTGAAAATTTCCTGGGAAAAATGTCAAGCAAAACTACAAGTAAAAGCCCTTCTCAATTATGCTTTTAAAGCTTTTATCCCTGCAAGTTGACAGTGGTTGCAATGGGAAATAATACATAAGGAAAAGGTCACAAGCAGCTCAGTTTTAGAGCACACTGTTGGTAAAGAGGAGATAGTAGTGATATTGCCACACCTAGGTTCCCAGATTTTTGCTCTTGACTTAAAAATAAATATACTTTAAGTATATTAATTAAATAAATTACTTTTGACTTGAAGCTTTGGATTCAATGCTTTCAGACTTTTATTTCTAGCCATGAGGGTTAAAGAAGTTATTTTTTTATTTGAAATGGAAACTGCAAATCTCTGATGGCAACATAATGCTGAGAAATGAAGGCTTCCAGAAATATACTCAGTATCTCAGGGATTGTGATAAAATCACAGGAGTTGGCAGTGGTGAATATTCTTAAAATTTGCATACAGTGATTTTGCAGTCTCACTTCTCAACTGATACAGTTCCTCCAGGAGCTGATTGCTGGGCTTGACTATCAGTCAATGCCAGAATTAATTCTTCAGTGGGTTACCTTTGGTCAGTAAATAGACTGATGCCTTTGAAGAAGGTCAAGATTCTGATCCATACTGAAAGGGAAGATGGATGCAAAAGCAAACCTAATCCCAGGAATCATAAGCAAGTAGAAAGGTTTTAAAANAAAGTTCCTAATTTAAAAGCATAGAATTTTATATGATTGCTTTGCAGGGATCTTGGAACCTAGTTTGGGGCAGTACTCTGGTGTTTAATATCAGCCTTTACCTCTGACTTTACAGTTTGCTCATGCCATGGTGCATGAAAAGAGGCTGTCAGAACAAAAGGGTTCTGCCTACATGTTGCTGGAAACCCATAACATTAAGATCCAGCTGCATCTTGGATGAAGAGCCTCAGACAAAACACTAACTTTCACTCTCGTTGAAGCAACAATTCTTTTAAATTGCCTTTGCCTTCTGATAGATACACTTTTTTTTAAATAAAAGACCTTATCATTGAAGGTAGCTGAAACTCTCCGAAAGCTGGTGTATAAGGTGATTAAGCACATCCAAAAACTTTTGGACTGTTGTGGCAATGCAGTAGAAAAAAGGGTTGTCATTCAAAGTGGCCCCAACAATTTTTCCCTAAAATGTGTTAGGTTTCTGGATCATAATAACAACCTTTGTGAGGGTAGAGTGCTTTCCTTCACTCAGGATATCAGCCATTCTTCAAAGCAAAGAAGTTTTAGCCACAAGTTTCTAAGGTCCCTAATACTGTATTCTGGCCTAGTCGATAACTGCAAATGATAAAAGGTTTTCTCTCAGCCTTTGTGTTCTCTGGCTGCATTAGGAACTGAACGAAGATATATGAGATGACACAGCAGGCTTTTTAATCCTTTAGAAGTGGTTGGCAAAGTCACCTCTTTACTTACAAAAAGTAAAACATATAAAGTTGGACTATAGGGTTTTTGGGGTTTTTTTAAGTACATGTCAATTCTTTTTGTAAGCTGCTGTATTGTCACAGTCGGGTTGGGTGAAGGACAGTACTTTAACATACCGAGACATGTTTATGGCAAGTTCAAAAGTTTATGAAACAAAGGTGCTGATAATTCAAGGAGGAGCAGAAAAATAAAGAGCCTTTGCAATGCTTCTGTGGGTTTTGCTTAGAGCCCTGCCTGGAATTTGCTATGGTTAGAATGACAGGGATCCTAGGAAAAATAAATCTGAAATGCTGCAGTGCACTGCATAACGTGCTGTAGGCAAATTTATATAAGAGAGCTCACTTTAAAGCTTGAAAGGCACTTTAAGCCATTCTTTTGTGAAAACCTAATTGAGATACCAAATGTGTGACAGTAAGACTCAGAGTTTATCTTCTGTCTGATTTGAGGAAAAGTCGATAGACAGAAATTTTTTTGCAGGATGAAAGCTCTATTTTTCACACCTTTTCACTGTTTTTCTGTGCAATCTGCAACTTTTGCTGTAAACGTGGTGTTACTCCTTAGGTGCCGTCTCTTAATTGAACCATACTACTCTATAGATGAGCAATATCTATGACAAAATATGCAGTAACTGTCTTGCAAAGGAAAATCTAGTGAACTTAATTCAAACTTGGATCTCAGTTAAATACTCTGCCCTGCTTGTCTCCTTTCAATCAGTAGCACGGGTACAAATCCCATAACCTGAAACGGAAGCGAACAGGGCTTCAAACCCTACCATTCCCTGTTCCCCTTAAATTTCTGTCCAGCACACCAGCATTTCTTATCAGACACAAACATAACTGAGAAAATGGGATGTAACCTCTTTGTTGACTCCAGCTAAAAAAGAAAAAAGAAAAGTGAACTCAAATACTCAAATTAGCAGCAAGGTGATTGTAGGCTGAGTTACCCAATTCCATCCTCTGGGTGCCACCACATTGCCTTTTAGAGTGAATCAGTCTGAATTTAGCTTCAGCCAGAGGGCTCTCCCAGGCCCCAGACTCCCGTGTCCAGGCTCCCACTGGTGTGCTTACTGGTGTGATGCCCTATGAATATTTATGTTCTTACGCCACTGGCTGATGTCATGACCTGTGAGCTTCTGCTTTACCTTCCTTTGATTTTGGGGGTGAAAAGGGGTATCTTGATACATCTTCAGCTGTATTGTACACAGTTTTTATTTGCTAATGTTGGTATAGTTTATGGATATTTGAATAGTTAAGACAGGCTTTCAGAAAAGCAACACGCTGGAAGCTGACAACAGCATTCAACTACAGCATCTTATCAAGAAAGGAGAAAATGTAACAATGAAATCAATATGCTAGCGGGCGAGCACTATATAATTAGGAAGCTGCAGCTTTATTCTTGTCTCAAAAGCTGTAGAAAGCCATGAGTACCATTCTATTTCTGCATTCCCTCAGCCACTGCTTATTTTTACCGAGACAACCTGCTGGTTGACACTGATTTTCTTCCCCTAAATGAATAGAAGACATACATGCAATCTTCTTTTTTATTGTTAGTCTACCACCTTTCAGAAACCACCTTTCCTCTCAAAAGAGGTGGTAATATTTCCATGGGTAAAATATTATTTTTGCCACTATTTGTTCAACACTTTGCATTAAGTTCTGTGGGGAGACCACCCCATTCATTTTAGTTGAGCGAGAGAAGGGTTGCCATGGGAGCCTAATGGCTGAGGATTAGGAAAATGTGTGTATGTGACAGTTTCCTACCCATTGCAACCGAAGACAACAATCACATGTGACGTGCAAGGTTACTAAGGCTGAAATGCTGGTGTTGCTTAACACCAGTTAACAATGGCTTAACAATGTATCCATCTCATTACATTTTCTTACTCTTAAGACTGTTTTCTTTCTGTGAAATAACCTACTAGGAACAAATCTTCTCTAGATTTCAAAATAGAAACCCGAACTTCCCTATACCATGATTTTGTTCAGCCTCCTAACCTGCAGTGGTTGCGTGCTTGCGCAGCACGAGAGAAGGTGGGGTGGTTGTGCTGTGGGCTGCTGAGGAGCAGGAGGGGATATGGCACATCAGCCTTTATGTGGGGCTGGCACGTGGGTACAGGCACAGCAGTCCTTCCTCTTTTTTGGGATGGCATCTGCAGTGCCTGCATCTTGTGAGCATCCACCCTCTCACAGCATCTGCCATGCAGAGCGTAGAGACGGAGATCTTTTCATAGGACAGTCCATCATGCTGAGTTTGGACTCCAAATGCCATGCAATGGAAGTAAGACTTTCCCGCCTTTTGCAGGCTATGAACTGGCATGCCTTGCAGATCTGGCCCTCGTTCACACACAGCAGATACAAAATCTATAGATTTCAATGGTGTCTACATGGAATTGCATCCTTTTGCCAATGCCATAATAGATTAGTTACCTTACAGACCCTCTCTAATAAGGAATGCTCAGAATAGATCCATGCACATATACAGAAGTGCAATGGCAAGTCCTCTGTTCTGTCTCTACAAAGAGCTGAATCATTAGCAAACATTGTATTTCAGGTGAGATTTTCTATGGACTACAAGGCTGATCACAAGGGGAAGAGTGACTACATCTGTGATTAGGGGACATCTTGGTGGAAGGACCAGATTGGCTGTAAACCACATTTTTGTCAAGAGCAATTTAAACTCCACTGCAGTCTAATGCTGTCTTTCCAGCCAAAGAGAATGTGTTAAAAACATTTGAGGCTGATCATTGTTATGTGTCTTGGGATTATTTCACTCTGCAGCAATAAAGAAATGTAAGGAACAGGGCGTGCTCATATCCGTAAATCCTGTTTGGACCTATACTTCAATAAGAAGCATGATAAAAGTAAAAAGGAAGCCGTAACTCCTACTGCCAGGGATTTGTTTTTTAATTATTATTTACTTTGTTTCCTCAATCACTTTGCTTTACTCATTTGGCTGGGAGGCAAACGCGTTCCCTGCTGATTTATCTCCGCTCAGCCGGAGGCTTTTGCTACTCGGTTTGATTCCTAATATGGTAGCGACAGCAGATTTTGTCTGACTTCCAGAGGGCTCCTCTCAGCTCTTGGAATGCAGCAGGGAAAGAGTCCTGCAGAGGCCAACAAAGACAGTTGTTGCATTAATACTAATAAGGACCAGAAAATGGGCTTCCCCACATGTACTGAAATTCCTGCTTTTACTACTGTCTAAATCACCACTTCTCCCTTACTTTATGATAGGGCTACAAATTGTTTCCCATTACCCAGCTGAATGGTCTTTCTTGGTCACATCAAAAGGCCTGTTTTTCATAGAGTTTAGAAAAGATCTACTTCATCACAATAGAGTTTTTTATATTAGTGTATGGCTTGAGAGCATGCTCTCACAGTATCAGTGGATTCATTATAGCACAGAGGAATAATATGTTGTGAGAATTGAAAAAACCTTAGGATTTTCTAGATTTTATTTTGTTTTTCTTGCCGATTTGATTCAACACTCAACTTTTCAGTGGTCTGAAATAGCCACTGTTAGGAAACTGATTTTTTTTTTCCTTTTAATAAAAGTTCCTCAGGTAATAGTCTTATCAAACTCACCAAATTTAGAAACGGCCTTTGCTGGTGACATACCAAAATCCAAAGGATTAAATTCCTCTACCAAGCAGGGTCTTTAAAAGGTTAATGTGGAGTTGGAAATTAATTTCATTCCAAATACAGAACAATAGTGTGCAGTGACATGACTTTGTGATAAGCATTTGTTAAAGCTAAATCCTCCCTAAGCCCTGCAATTGTTTTCCTTTGTGCTAATGGCAAGCTAACCGGAGGCACTCCCTCTCTCTCCCCCTTTCTCTCCTTCTCTCCTAAAAGTATCAGAAAAACAGGTTTATTGTTTGCTAAATATGGCCTTTTTTTTTTTTAAACTTAAAATCTCAGTTCTCCTTAGTATGTTCTTTTTAATGTTTGTGATCTTCATTTTTAACAGGAGAATGTTTTGTCTTTCTGAAACCCACAAGTTTAATATCACTGCTTGCTGATTGCCATTTGTGGGCTGTGAAGTGAACAGAAAGAATTTAAATTATTTCTTATTGCTGCTGAGTGACTGTCTTGACTGTCATTGTTCACAAGCAAAAAAAAAAAAAACAGAGGCCTATTGTCACCTAGGTACTGACTAATGCAGAGAAATGTTCAATTGGAGTTTCCAGAGGAAAGCTGAAGTGTGGGACTCCAGGGGAATTGATTGCTTCATGTTCATACCAGTGATTTTTAACAGGAGCTAGGTGCTTTTGAAAATGGACCCATCTACAAATACTTTGATACCTTTGAAAATCTATTCCAAATTTGGTGAACGCTGCTTGAAAAGAGTACTGTTTTGTGAGCTTAGTTTCACTGAAATTATTTCTATTCTCTGTTATACACGAGTACTACCTTGGCTTGAAAGCAGCATCACTGCTTTTCCTTTACTATGGTTTCTATCTATTGATTCCAAATAAAAACATCAGTTTCACTTCTCTGTCATCCTCCTCCTCCTCTTCATCCAGTAACCACAAACACTCAGGCTTGTCTTTTCAAATACTCCTCTTTTCAGTTCTGAAGAACCAAAGGGTTTGAGGAATTCGTATGTGTTTTTTGGATTCCTGGGTCATTTGATTTTATTGCAGATCCTGATCTGTTGACTAGACTGCATCAAGATCTTGTTCAATGGAGTAGCAGGCAGAAATATGCTGGGCTGCCCAGATTCATTCTGGTTTGTCAGTGAAGCACACTCCACCGCTTTTGTACCAAATTGGCTATCTGCTGTATAAATTTGTAGCAGGTATCTGAGCTGAAAACTATCGTGTACCCTTGGATTTCTGAAAGGTTGTGTCATGTTTGACTGCCTTTTAAACTGAAGTGTTGTGCAGTCAGTGGTGAACATGTCAGTCAAATATCCATTTGTGCTATTAACTGGCTGGGGCAATTTGAAGACGAATTTGGGGCGTGAGCTATTGGTCGTGTTATAAATACTTCCATCTCTCACCTAATGGCGCCATTTTTCAAGTTCTCTGTCCTCTTGTCTTACAGCAGGACTGATGTTCTCAGCAGCAGATTGGTCTTAATGCAGATGCTGTTGGCCTTGAACACTTGTTCTTTTCCTTGAATCTTAGCTCTTAAATAACTCCTCATCTTGTTCTTTCTTGTGACTTGTCTGCAGTTAAAAAGCAAAGTAAACAGTTTGTTCTCCCAAGGACTTCAGCACTTCCATGACTCTTCCATAAACATAATCTCGATGTTACTCTTGTCTAAGTAAAAATTTGCCTTAAGTTTCAGGTCACTGCTTCTCATTATGTGTAATCGACAGGAATGTGAGCAGGCGTGCACCTCCCAGCCCTTCCTCTGCAAGTACTCGAGTTAAAAATCTGACCTTCAGGCTTTTAAAACCTGGGGGGTTTGGAGATTCTGAAAAATAGGTTTTCACTCAGCTGTCATTTTTGAAAAACAGATATCATTTAGCTGAACTCAGTTGAAATTTCTGATAAATTTAACCTGCCTTGTAGTTTCTCGTGATGGGATTGAGACAACGATTTTGTCCATCCCAATAAAATCTGCTTTTGATCTCTTTTTCCTTACTGTGGTTAAATTGACTCCAAAACAAAACTGGTTTTCTCAACAATATTGGGAAACATCATCCAGAATAGCCCTTTCCACTCCCTGAGCAGATGTAGTTCTTGCCTTGCAGTGTTCTAGGAGTCTTCTCACTGCCAGGAAGCCCATCAGCAAAGCTTGTCCTCAGCCATGGCTCTGAGCAGGGAATAGGGAAAGGGTTTTTGTGGCCTCTGTGTTTAAAGAGGTTCCAAAAACTAACTGTATTATGCGTTGCCTTAGGTTTCATATATGGGATGGGTGGTCTGTGTGTCGAGGCAATAAAGAGTTTGATGCTCTAAGTCACACTAAAGTTAGGTGCCACAAATAGCCTATATGAATTCCCAAAATCCTGCTTAACAGACACTGGATGCGTTGGGAGGCAGTGATAGGAGGGGAGAGAGAGAGCTGTTGGGTATTTTCTCCAAGTAATTCTGAATGCATGTTTTGTAGGCTAAAAGCAAGACTACAATCATGTATCTTCTTCCTTCCATTTATGGTTTTTTCCTTGAAGCTCAAATCCAACAGAAAAATAGTGAAAACAAAATGAGAACTAAGATGTATATCATTATAAACTTCACAGGCAGAAAAAGTACTGAGTATTATTTCAAATTGAGACTGAGGACTGGATGCTGATGGAATCCCTTTATACATGCAGCCACTGATAAATGAAATGTAGTTTGGAAGTCTTGATACACTCTCAGAATAAATATCAGCCTTGATAAAGCGTAACTAGGGTTGGTGTCTCAGCTGTGAAGAGTTCAGATCAGGCTGCTTTACCGGTAGACACTGGTGTTCTAAGACTATTTTTTCTATGCCTTCTTTACTGCAGCATTCCTGCAGTATTAGCTCTGCTATTTCTAGTTTAATCATCAGAATAAAAATAAAAAAAACATGTCTCCTTCACATTGTCTGGGGCTGAAAGCTTACCTGGATGAGAGAAGCAGTTTATAAAGTGGCAGTGCTAGGTTTTTATTAAAAGCATCAGAATTATTTTGCGGTATATTGGCTTGCATTTTTCTGGTGACTCATTTGTATGAGCTAAGGTAATTGGGTGTTTCCTACCCTTTCGATCATCTGTTGATAAAACTCCCTGCTGCTTTGCTTTTCTATTTTTTCTGTCCTCTGCTTCTCCTCCCAACTCACCTAATGTTATTTTGGAGTGTGAGGGTATGGATGGAATACAGGGGCATAACTGGGTTTGCTGCATTTGAAGAAAATTTTCATGTGTAAATAACGTGATAGTTCAGTGGTTTTGATCTGAGACAGCCTTTATAACTGACTTTGCCTGGTTTTGAGTGTGTTGCTTCTAACCCTCTGTGGAAGAGTACACGGATTACCCCTGAGCAGGGTGTATTCGCTTTTTTCCATGTAAAGACGATCACAACACAGCAGTGCCGTGCTGACACGCAGTCAAGCTATGAAACCTTTCTGTGGCAATGTTGACTTGGAGAGTTGGGACTACCAAATGTGTATTCTTGCCACAGTAAATTGCTAATATGCTAGTTAGACCAATTTTTGTTTTTAATAGACTTTCTCTGTGTTTCAGGTTTGAGGAATTCCTTGGAGTGAATACTGACACTCACTCAGATGTGGTTTTCTTTATTACCCAGTAGTACTGGAATGTCTGTCTGTTCTCAATGCAGTTTGAGATTAGGACTTATTTTACCTCACAGCTGTTGGGTTTGGGGTCTTTGTGATGGGTGGGGTTTTGGGAGCAGAGAAATAACTGAAACCAGGAGTATGTTTATTATCAATCAGAACTTTATGAAAGAAAAAAAAACATAAAACATTTTCAGAGAAAAAAAATGGACCAGGTTGCTCCCTACCATGCTAAGTCTCCATAATATTTGTCCTAAGTAAAGGTGTCTCATTGCTCTGCCATGATAATTTTTTTTTTTTTAATAGGTGTCATCTATAGTTCTTTCTGACTGGCATTACTTCCTTTCAGTCAGTTCTTCCTATTGGTCCAGTCTTTCACAACATGGTTTGGTTTGACTTGTTTGTTTTCTTCCAGTTATTTTGGGGTGTCTGTCCTCACCCTCGGCTCTATATGGCACACTAATTTTCCTTCCTAGCTATTTAAGGCTGGAAGCACAGAGAAATATCATCATTCAGATAGAAATTCTTGACTAACCAAAACTTTTTCCAGTCCCCCAGGTTTCTTTCATTCAAGTCCCCTAAAATCTTGATGTTCACACCACCATTCAGCAGCATCACCTGCTGGGATTCCTAAAGCTGATGCCTTTCCACCATCATCCCAGGATTTAGGCACATAGCTTATGCAGTAAATATCCACAGGAGCAGAGGGTCAAAGGTGATGATCACACAGGCAAGGTGAATAAGGGCACTCAGTGAACCTGGACCTGGCACCAGCCTTCACTTCACTGGGTAATTGAAAGGAGCACTCAGCAGAGCAGACTGAGAACCCGTTTCATCTGTCTTACAGCCTTGTCTTGCTCTCTCAAGAGGTGGCAAATGTAGATTCAGATTCCATCGGCACACAGAGAGCTTTGAAGAACATACCCTAAATCAGCAATAAGCAGTTTAACCTCTTGGCTGTCAGCAAAAGGCGGGTAGAGAGCAAAAGCCTGTGTTTAATTGCTTAATTTTCTAAAAGAAAATAAATAAACCAAAAACCCCCTAAGCTGGCACAGCTGTAGGGAAACAGTGGAGACTTGAAAACATGAAGTGCAATTCCTGTGTGTCATGCTTTAAGCAGACGTATTGAGGCAGCTCTCCACCCGGTGCCTGCCCTTCCAAACCCCAGCCTTTGCCACCCTGTGCTCCCAGTGCACTCACTTTTCCTGCCTGGTGTTTGGATTGTGGCCCCACTCAGCGGTGTGTGCCTCAGTGAGGTGGGGCAGCTCTGCCCCCAGACCAGCCCAGCCCTGGAGGGCTTCAAGGCACTCACTGGCAGTCCAGTGCAGAACATCATTATATACCCAAGCTCCTATTGTTTTCAGCTAAGACATCCCACAAGAGCTGCTTTGTAACTTGGGTTGTTTGGGCTGTTCTGTAATCTGTGCTTCTGAGTCTCTCTTCACTCTTCTGCCTGTTGTTATTCCTCAGTCCACGTGTATTCCCCCTTCCCTCCTCCCCAGTTCACTTGAGGACAGTCTTTTGAATCTCTCTAAGCCTCTATGTATTATCTTCTGGTATTTTCACTGCCATCAATTTAATAAATAAAAATTTCATTTCTTTTTCTCTACGTCATCAAAAGGCATTACCTAAATTCTAACTCAGCAGTCTGCTGGAATTTGCTGCCTGAGGTATTGCCAGTTTGCTTTGGTTTCAGTCTGGATTCCTGTCCTGGAGAGTCTGCCTGTATCAGCAGCTCGAATTAATACCTTCCCACTATTTGATATAAGCGCCTCCTTCATCGTAGTTGCTATTGTGTTCTCTCTGCTTGTATACAAGCATGGGATTGCAATATGCATATTGTAATTACTGTCTGAGATTGCAGGTGCCCTTCTCCAGCATGTTAAAATTTTACAATACTATGCTGTCTCTCCCCCTCCTCGATACATTCAAGCTTCACGAGCAGTCAGTTCCTCCCCTTTTGGTGCAAATACAGGGGAACAAGGTTTACTGCTTTGTTGCATGTAGCTTCCATGTAATCACATTTACAAAGTGCTTGGTTGAGTAATTTTGCTTTTCCACAAAAGTGTTCTGTGTTTACCCACAGCCAAAACTCAAGGTGCGTTTTCCTGTTGGTTCTACCCGCACTTGCGCTTTATAAAACTATTTGTTTTGCCTGTGTGTAACTCTGCTGAAATGAACCCCTTGGATACAACAGACAGATCAGCTGTCCTTCCTCTGGCAGGAAACTTAATCATAAGCTCATAAGCACTAATTTGTGCTGGTTTTAAAATAAGAGTTTTGGCCCTTTTTTTTTTTTGCCTTTTTTTTTATTTTTTTTTTTAGTTTTCTGCTACTTTCCCCGTCTGGCACTGTAACATTTGTTGTTATGTTCCAGTTGGAAGCACTGTGGGTGGAATTGCAGACTCAAGAGCTGGCTGAATAGCCCTTAGGCCACTGTGAACATTTCTGTTTCCACTGTCAGCTCTACATGTTCAGCAACCTCAGTTTGGGATTCTTGGGTGAGGGAATCGTTGGCTGGTTGTCGCCAACCAGCACCTCCTTCTTCCCAGAGCTCCCTGGTTCTCTGAATTCAGCATTTCAATTGCAACTTAATGTTCGTGTAACTGCACCCCAGTGAAGAGTTGGTATTTTGGGACTGCTTTGCTACACTCTCCATTTAACTCTTTTCATTCTAGGCAGGCTATTGTTACTTCTGTGAGTACCAACCCCTTCCTCCCCACTATAAATGGATTCCTGGACTCCATTATTCCTATGAGGTTCTGTCTAATGTTACTGAACATGGAATTACAAATGTTTTCATTTATAATATTACCCAGTCTTACAGCATCATCTTTTAAAGATCCTGGTGGAAATATGTAATCCAAAGTCATCTAGCTTGTTACACTGCGACATACAATATGATTTGTGTGTGTGCACTGGCTCTGGAGCATCCCTCCGTGGCATAGACAGACACTGGCAAGTGTGAGATGAGCTTTTTGGGGTTAAACTGTTCACAGCTGTCATGGCCATTCTGACAGCCCATCTGGACTGCCTGCACCTTCTCAACTCCATTCATGGCCAGTGCCCTGCTGGGTGGTGTTGGGAGAGTCTCCACCCCTCAATCCTCAGCCCCCTTAGTAAAAGGAATTTTAAAATGTGATTTGCTGGGGTCAGGACTGGCAGAGGCACTGCACAGGAACCTACAGCAAATACATTTTGCCACTCACCTCTCTCAAGTACTGCCTACAGCTAAAGACTTGGCCCATAAAATCAAGTAATCTGCAGCCAGCCTCGTGGGTTTATGGAAAGTGTGATGAGAGTAGCAAAATATCAGCATTAGCTGAGGATTGGCCATTATGTAGCAAATCAACTTTAAAAAAAAAAATAAGTCCTGTTTTTAAGGAAATCTGATTTAAAAAAACCCTACAAACCGTATAGTTTATGCCAAGAGAATTGTTTCCAATGCGACTGTGTTTTCCAATATTTCTCTTGGGACATCAACTGCTCCTTAAAAATAATGTCCTAACTTTAATTTGCTCATTTGTGGAGGAAGGTAGAAGGCCCAACAGCTTGTGCCAGTGAATATAAACTATAATTTTTATGCCGTCTAGAAGGTACTTGTGCTTCTTCTTAGTCATTGTACCATATATTGTTTTTTCCCCCTCTGGCTTTCCTTCCCGTTCAAAGCTTTCCATTCATCTAAAAAAGTACTAGCTGAGAAAATCCAGGCGCAGTATCACTCTAAACTCACTATTTCAGAGACTTTTTTTATCCACTCTCGTCCAAGCACGAATGTACAGAAGAAAAAAAGTCAGGGGAAATGATCCATGGCCTGGATGCCACAGGCATCGTGTGAATTGTCCCTCTCCCTCGGGAGGAAGGGTTTATATGCCCACAGAGGGAGCATGTCCCACGATTCTTGGGAAAAATCAGCAAATCTGTGGGAACTCCCAGCAAAGTTCTTCCTGTTTTGCTTTGCTCTTCGAGCCCTGCTGCTTTCCACAGCCCAACTCTGGCCTGTGCTGCCGTTTCTCTCCCAAGGCACGTGGGTATTGCCGGTGCTGCCAGCCTCCATCCCGGGTACAGTCTCCATAGAAAATGAAGTTGTTTGCTGTATTGAATGGCTGTTCTCCCCACTGCCTGCCAAGAGAACTTCACCTGAAGCCTGTTTGCACAGAAGGGGGACAGGCTAAGGGTGCAGTATTGAATCCAGCCCTGCTCCAGCTCTGGTCTAAGCCCCTGGCTTGGTCTTTCCTTGGCTTTCCACCCCTGCTGTTGTATTGCAGGATGAGAGTGGAGTGGCTCTTTAGCCTGGAACTAACAATGCACCCTGCAAGTCACCTCTGTCCTAACTGCATTTGCACAGCTATTTGTAAAGCCGCATTTCTAAACCTCATTTTCTTTACTTCTTGAATCAATTTCCAAGCTCTTCAGGAATTCATTCTGCTTCCTGGAATGGAAGCTTCATTGTCTGCTGACACTTTTGCTCTAAATGTCAGTGATGTTGAGCTTTGGCATGGTTGCGCCTAAATTTTCTTCTGATGGGAAAAAACACATGCTAATGAGCACCCAGTTATCCTGAACATTTTGAAGACAAAAATACAGCTGGAGGAAGTTCTGGCACCATATTTCTTCTCGATTTCTACATTGCAGTTGAGAACATCTTGTTACAGTGTTTTGTCATATGAAACTATTCAGCTGTATCTATGACTAGTTTGTTCTGGTTCAGGTTTTTTCCTGTTAATCATGTTATGCTTTCTCAAGGCTTGTAGAGGGTTTTCTCTGATCTAACTGCACAGACCTGCATGGGATTTTTTTCTTTAAACCATTACACTCCTGCCCACAGCCTCGGGACTGTACTGCACACCCAATGAATTCCAGTGTTATCCCTGTGGCATTTTTCAAATTTATCAACTTCTAGGTGCTATCCTTTTCATATTTTGATCNAGTCATTATTTTAAGAGGGTTCCATTTGTGTGTATATACATTTTTCATATTTTGATTAGATTACAGAAGCCTTAATTTTATTTCTAAAAGGATGGGTACCGTCCTTCTGTTTGCATTCAGAATAAACCATTGTAGTAAAACCATCCCAAGCTGAATATGTTGTTGATGCTTTTTTTCTGAAGATCCATACAAATGGAAATTTGTGTGCTGAATTCTTTCCTACCTAATGAAAATGATTTTTCATTAGCTACTTAGCCCTCTAACATTTTTCATCTTAGAAACCCTTGAAAAGCAGTCATTCTCAAGCTCGTGACATATTGTCTTTTGCCACAATTTTCTCCTTTTGAGTTGTAGTATTTTTTCCTTTTAAAGTTTGCTTTTGTAAAATCTCTTTAACAACTAAGTGCATTTTGTCTACAATATGTCTGTAACTAGTCATTATTTTAAGAGGGTTCCAGTTGTGTGTATATACATGTGCCTCATGGTCCAGATTACTGTCGAAGTCTTGATATTACATACGGTGCCGATTGCTTCTTAAATGATGTATTGGCATCTTAACTGCAAACTTCAGGAAAACAAAATGTGTCAGCTGGTCCCCCATGCTTTAAAAGCAGTTCATCTAGCCTCTCCATTGAGACATTACTGTAGAATCCACAATGCACAATTAGTTGTGAATTGTACACCTTTTTAGCATTCCTGGGTAGGCTGTTATTGAGGGAATAAATAGCACAATTTTATTTCATCCCACACACTGGTTAAAATGAATTATTAAGCAAGGGACACAAAGCTATTCTGTCTCCTTCAGCAGAGGGACATCTAGGTGCAACATCTTTTCTTCCAGACAGACGGGTGTGGTCCATCCAGAGATACCTGTGGATATAATGTGGTTCTAGATCCCTGTTTACTTGAAAGGAATCAAACTGGTTAAAGAAACAGTGACGTTTACCCATGGAGAGAAATTAATATTTTTGGGGTGCAATCTATTTGACTAAAGATAGATATTTACTCTGGAATGAGATAACTATCTAGGGTACATAAAGAGAAATGCTTATTTATTTTCATTGGCATTGCCCTTTATGACTAGGCTAGGCACTTAACAGGCAATTTGTCATTGCAGGGCTGTAATATCAGTTCTGTCATCCTTAGTAGTCTCAGTTCTTTAGTGAGACTATTTACATGTTAAAGTATTACTCAGCATGAGTAATGGGGCCAGCACTGAGGTTATGTTGCAAGTAGAGAGGAGAAACATTTCCATTAACACTAAACCTTATCTCACAGAAATCACTGGAGACTGGCACTTCCCAGAGGTTCTGCTTTCTTTTGATTATCATCCCTTCTTCCAGTAATTGATTCCAAGCAGTTCAGCTTCTGTTATTTAGTGGAAGAGAATCTATCTTTTTCAGAGATTTATTCATGAAGTCACAAGAAAGTCTGTACTTAGGTATCGGGTTTTCTGTGTAGAGTGCAAGCAAATAGATTACTGGGGAGTTGAGGGAGTTAATGTCATGGAACGTGGGAGAATGTTACTGAAGATAGTGCAGTGGTGGAGGGGCTCATGTATGGGACACAGAAGAATGAGGAGAGGGGAGGATTAGTTAGGATCAGGATACTTCAAAAAATAGGACGGATATACCATCTAATGAGGATAAACTCAGCCAAAATCTCTAATGGCCCCATCTACTTACTTGAGTTGGACACCCTGTTCTGATTATAAATGTTTGTGATGAGTACACTTATTTAGTACTTTCCTATGAAACAAGGAAAGAAGGAACATGGTTTCAGTTAAGTGATAGATTTGTATTTGGATTAGCATGACAGTTTCACCTTCAGGTGAAAGAAAATTGGATTATTTTATCATGCAATGCCCCATTCTGTGCTCCATTTGGTACCTCTGCCACTCAGCTCTGCACTACAGTGGCACCACTGGGTCTTTCCTACTAAACAACTGGCATTTGACTGAGCCTAACTCAACTCCCCAGACTGGCAAACAGAACCAACTGATCAGGACATGAAAAAGAAACCACAGAAATGTGTCTTGTAGGTCTTGTCCCATGGGTGTGAGTTGGCTGGGTCAGGTTTTGCTCTAACACAAGCAATGGAGATAGAAAGTATAGAAAGTCAGTAGAAGCAAATAATTTAAAACAAACATACTCACAGATGTGCAAGCATTCACATACATTGATTTCTAGTCTGAAAATATTCTTCTCCAAATTATGGATTTTGTTATCAATATAGGAATATTTCTGCATCACTTTATAAATCTTACTGTACAGTTCCTTAAGGACATATGAATAATCATCAAACCTGTGTATATTGTCTGTGCAAAGGCACAGACAGCAAAGAATTCGCTTTTATCACCCGCATTTATTTTAATAAATTATTCCGTTCTAATACCGTTAATAATAATGTATTATTGTACTGTTTAGCCTTCCAGTCCAGTAACTCAAATTACATTTTTACAGCATCTTATCTCATTCTCATTTCTTAACACTCTACCACTGACTCATTGACTAAACTTTCTCAGTATATGTTAGGTATGCCTAAATCACCATTTTGAAGTTAGCACAATCTCGCATTCTGCATGGAGCCTCAGGAGAAGCGATAAGCTTTTCGCAAGTACCAACTAATGTTGAGGAAGTCCAGATTTGCCTCCTTTCCATCTTCAAAACCCTGTGTGCAGTGAGGTTGTTGAACTTGGTATTAAAAAATAAACAGACCTCTGTTGGCTTTTTGTGAGCATTTTGCTCTTCACTTGATACTCCTTAATTCATACATTGTGCAGCCACAAGGAACCCTTACAATCCCATCTTGCCTGAAGCGTAAACCTACCCAGATTTAATTTCTGTTTGAACTTTGAGTCTTTTGAGGGAGAAGGAGTCTTAACCCTCAGTAACAGAGAGTTAACCACTGGAGAAGCTACTCCAGCTGATTCAGTCTTACTACTAAAATGTGTGCCTATTTCTAAGTTAGAATTTCTCTAATTCCTTCTCACAGCCATTGGATCTTTTTATACCCTTGTCTGCTCTCTTGAAGAATCTACTGCCAAAATTATGCTCCCTTCAGAGGAACTGTAGACTGTGATCAAGTGGCTCCCATAGCTTAACTGTCCTGAACACCCAGGTCTTCCACAGAAAAGCTTATTTTGACTGTAGAAGAGTGCAATTGCTCTTCTAATAATTAATTTCATTGCAGAATCATAAAGCACGGTTTGCTCATAGTAAGTGCAGTGTTCATGTGTCCTTCTTCTGTAGCCCCAGCCTTTTCTCTGAAGGGAAAGGAGAAACCCTCTCCTTTGATAGTTTGCATTATTCAGGCTCCCTCACTTATGCTGCAGGTGACCTGTGTCTGGCAGGCATTTTGCATAGCTCCTACCAGCTCACTCGAGGGAAGCTTGCCTTGATCTACATCACAGTTCCACTGCCTAAAGCCAAAGAGGTACCTACCCAAATATTGGTGACAGTACCATGCAAGTTGTTGAAAAGTATGAGCTTAAGATGCCTCAAATGTTGCTTCGTGGTAAGCCTAAACAGAGAAATAGCTGAACTCAGTGAGGGAACTGCTAGTGACCAGCTCCGTGGAAGAACGTTCGTTCACTCTCCAAACAGCGCCATGGCTCTTGCCATGGATTAAGGACTCACAGTGCTATTCTTTTAAGCAGGCAAAACTTCCATTGGAATTATCATCACCGAGATAACCTCATCAGCACTGTAATGTCCAGGAAAGTTTTGCTTGCACAAGGAATGCCTGATTAGGTACCAAATGAGTTCTGTTACCTCAAACCAGGAGTTGTTTGAAATGACAGTGGGAATTCGATTGGGAGTGACAAAGCCAATCTGTAATTTATACCAGCTCTGTGGCCCCCACTGGCCTCTGGCTGTGTGCAGCACTAAGGCAGAGGACTGGTGCTGAAGGGGCAGAGTCCTCTCCTGCCAGGCAGCACTGGACCCTGTCAGTCACAGCTCACCAGGGAGGTCAGAGGACAGGAAAACCACGGTGCAGCACCTGCCCAAGGAGTGATGGGAATAGTTGCCAGGTGGTTGCAGAGCATCCAGCCATGCCAGCCCTGTACCTGCTGTGTGCATTTGGCAGCACTCACTGGTCTTGGGAAAAGCACCCCACAAATCATTGCTAAGAAATGCTTGCAGGATGGTTAATGAGCTGTGGAACAAAATTAGGTGGAATTTACTCTGCCTTCATGATGTTAAGGAGATAATGCAATAAATACTTGGTACCTTTTCCCATCAGGAATACTTCACAATCGTACAGGAGTTTTTCTATAGTAGAAATTAAGAATTTGTTTAAATACAAGCTGTAAATATTGTCTTTTTTTTTTTAATCTACTCTTACATGTATGGGATTAAAATTTGTAGAAAATACACAGAACTCTCCTTCTTAGCTCTACCTCTTCTCTTGAATGCTTAGATCCCTATGTGAAGATCCATCTGATGCAGAATGGTAAGAGGCTGAAGAAGAAAAAGACTACAATTAAAAAGAACACTCTGAATCCCTACTACAATGAGTCTTTCAGCTTTGAAGTACCATTCGAGCAAATTCAGGTAATGTCAAACAGTGTTTTGTCTTCCCTCTGCATTCCATTTCTCAGCCCTTATAAATATTTAACAGGAATCTTGTTAATTATCACATGTGCATGCCTTCATTAGCACCTAGGTGCCAGCCCTGTGCTACATTAGATGAGTGTGACTGCTTCAAGAGGGAAATGATAAAATGTGAAGTACTTATGAAGCTTTGATTCATCAGTGAGAAATGGATAACTGACATTTTCTGTTAACAGAAATGGATTTGGGGGAAAAAAAATCCACAGGGAGACAGTGAAGGAATGTGCCAGCAAAAAGGTATAGGGATAAAAGAAAAGCCATATATAACATTTTCCCCTAAATTATTTGAAATAACAAATTGGCATGATCAGTTAAATTTGTGTTCCTTATGCATTTATTTTCCCTGGTTTTTGAAAGCACTGCCACACCCCTCTTAAGTAAAACACCCAATCCATGCACAGCTTTTTTTCAGTTACTCGCTACACTATGAAAACTTTGTCAGTGATTCCTCCGTCCCTTGGAAAAAGGCATTTGAGAATCTCAGGGGTCAGTACTGCAGTACCTGTTCTCTTAGCACCTCAGGAGAGCTCCAGTAGTTGTCCAGATGCTACTCCCAGAGCTCAGTATCTAAAATTAAGGGTCTCAGAAATCAGCACAGTGAGATGGAAATCGCCTACATTAGCAGCGGGGCATACCAGCACAAAGCGTCGTGTAATTTTTTTCAGGGACTCAGTTGCCTATCTTTGAGCTAGTGGGAGGCAAACCATCTCTCATGAGAGAGAATTAACTTCTTTTGATGTTGACTAGTCTTTCATCTCGAGAGAGAAGCTTTTTTTAACCATCTCAGGAGCCGTGTGGGAAAAGAACTGCATGCTGGCTTCCCACCTGGCTGTGGAGCCCCTGGACTGTGGAGATGTTAAGCAATACAGCAACTTTTCTGGGTGGAGCTGAGTGGGGAAAGTGTCCTTTCAGGGGCCTCACAGTTTGAATGACCGTAATTTAAAACATCTGGGAATACATCCTTTTGTGGATTGTAGGAGAGGTCATGGTATAAGTTAGGTGCCATGCTTTTAAACTTGTAGTTTAAAAGTTTTAATGGGTTTAAATTGCTTGGACAAAGCTGGGAGTCCCCTCTTGATTAGATGAGAGCACGGTACAGGTTTTCACATTCTGCATCTTGGGTTTTGATGGCAGTTGGGCTGGAGAGAAGCCCAGGAGGCAAGGCCTATCTTTCAGGTAAAACTGTGTGCTTGCATTTTATTGGCTTGGTACTAACAAAGGTAATAAAACTAGACAAGGTGAAGCATGGGAACAGTGACTTGGATGCATGACTAGTCAATTTAGAATTTCTACTGCATGTACAGGTGCCTGTGGACTCTAGGAATCAAAAAGTGGGAAATCTGGTGGGGGCCAATTCCCCTTGATTTTAATGAAAGCTGGTCTGTGTGCTTGTGAAAGATCTCATAACAAGGATCAAAGACCCAGAGGCAAAAAAAGATGAATCAAATCAAGTGGCAATTTAGGCAATGGATTTCTGGATTTCCAAATAGGGACAGGACTGCAGAGCTGGAACGGCTACCTCCAAATTACCCTATCAAAGCTTTGGCATGGTTAGGAGCATTCTTAGAACTGGACTATTTTGCCTTCTAATCCTAAGTCACTTTTTGAGGTGGATATAGTTTATTTTAAAAGTATTGTGGTTTAGATGTTTAAATTTTTGCCTTTTTTAAAAAATAAGTTTATTAGAATGACGTTTTAGCTATCATACTTGGCTATATAGCCCCAATTTTAAATCTGCAATTACGGACTTTGGTCATTTGCCAATGTAGCTTGAGTTAGTTATAAAAGACTATATTTAGAAGTTACTTCATCATGGATACTGAAGTGATTTCATCATTAGAAAAACACATTTTCAATGTTATTTAGACTTAATATGGTAGGAATCACTGGTACTTTTGTGCAATTCATATAAAAGTCATTAAGCAAACTTTCACAGTCAAAAAATAACGGTTATACGTTTCTCGATTGTTGGAGAACCAAGAGAGGTCACGGAGGGAAAGCAGGTCAATAGCAGTACCTCTGTAATTTTAAAGGAGCCAAACATTAGCATTTTCAACAATTTTACAGTGACTGGGCTTTGGCTCTTAAGGGAAAGAAAGGGATGTCTTCAAGGGTAATGGGAGAACACCACTGGGAAGTCAGATCCCGTTGCTGCCGGCAGATCGGGCACGTGTTTTGCCGCATGCAAAGCAGACTGCCTTTGTAGGCAGCGGCGTCTCCAGGCCCTTTCAGTCCAAAGGGCTTAATCACACCGTGGAAACTGCTAATCCAAGTGTTTATTAGGAGAGGCAGTGCTTTCTACTAGCACCTCTTGGGTTTTGCCATGCAGCTGCTCCTTTAATATGTGGTACAAAGGCAAAGAGATGCTCACATTTCTCTGTAGGTTTAGTCCAGAGATCACGAGGGGAGAATCATCTTCAAGTTAATCATCTGAGCCGGCTGTTCTTACATCTTTATAGAGCAAGGAAAAGGGTCTTTCATTTGCAGTGCTCATTTTTGTCTTATGATTAACATTAAAAAGATAATCCAGTAATAACCAACCCCCAAGCTTCTAGGTACAGCAGGCAAGCATTTTTTCGTAGCGCAAAAAAACAGTCTCATGCTTACTTTTTATATCTGTGATTGTACCGTGCATCTAAAACATAAGTGTTCATTTGGGGAGGTGCCATTAAAAGTGAGTGTCTCGCAAACAGCAACACTGAAACGTAATTCTGGCATCCAGAAACACTTGCTTCGGGATATTGCCTTTTATTGTGAGTGCTCTGGGGAGGGAAAACCTTGAGTTTGATGTATACTTTTGTCATCAGCAACTATATAAATACTTTAGTGCCTGTTGGAATCATCTCTTTCTCTGGCTCAGTGAATTGTACAATCCTGTAAGGAAATGGACTTTATAAAATAAACCTCATGACCCTGGTCTTGCTACTTTTAAAAGATAATCCTATTACAAGCCCTGAAATTAATCATTCTAGTAAGAGGTCCAGATTGTAGATATATTTAAAGCTTTAAGTTTAAAAACCTGATTCTAGAGAATAGAGGATTTTTCTGGAAATGTGTTTCAGGGCATTTCTTCCTTCTATTCAGGAAGCTCACACTGGAATCAGGAAAAGAATTCTGTGTTCATCTTTTAAAATAAAGCTCTATAAGGAGGAGTGTTTACAATTTAGTAAAATCAGCCCAAGACTGTGAAAGTCTTAGGTGCTGTTGGGAAAGAACACCACTCCACTGAAGGAATAGCTGTTTATGCTCTTTTGATAAAGACCTGAAGGAGAGGAATTGTGTGTATGTGCACACAACTACAAACATACACACCTGGCTCGAACACCTCCCAGTGTGCCCCAGCCTAAATTGATGGAAAATTGTCTATGAGCAGTGACAGATGGGCTCGCGCAGACTGTGTGGGACTTGTTTAACCCTGTTTGCCAGAGGTCACCATTCCTACAGAAGTGGCACTCCAGCATCAGCTCAGTCACAGGCAGTGCCGGGGTGTCAGAGCCCCGAGACAGTGGGGGTTTATACATCCATTCCAACGCCCTGAAGCAGCCAGCCTGTTTTCTAGACTTCTCTATAAATGCACACAATATACACAGTATGCACGCATGCTTGTACATGTGCACAAGTGCAGACACACACACACAGAGATGAGAACACACTTGTGTGTGTGTGTATGTGTATGTATACAGTAACCAGAAGGGCCATCTTCTGAATGTGTCTGAAAATGCCTGACTGGCATGCTGGATGGATGGGTAAGAGATGTTAAGGAGTAGAAAAGCAACTAACAGAATAGAGTAGAGCATTGCAAACAAAACAGCTGAAGTTCAGAAATGGCTCTAACTTATTTACTTAAAAAATAAGGGTGTGGAAAATTGCACACGTTTTGAATTAACTTACCTGTAAATTGTTAATCTGTTAAAGGAGAAACAATCAACCTCGATTTCCATATGCAGCTATTCAATGCAAGGGGGTTAAGTTTCAAGCTAACAGGGAGGTTATAAACCTAATTTTATGTGGAAGGCTCACAAGAAGCAAAGACAAAAGTTTGAATTTCCTTCTCATGAGGGGAATCTACTCCAGCTGTCACACACTTCCCCCTTCATGACTTCTCCATGGCTGGCTGTCCCCACATTAATCCCTGCAAACCTTCCCCTTACTGTCACGCTCACTGCTCTTTCTCTGTCTCATTGCAGAAAGTGCAAATTGTTGTGACTGTTTTGGACTATGACAAGATTGGCAAGAACGATGCCATCGGGAAAGTCTTTGTGGGCTACAACAGCACCGGCGCGGAGCTGCGGCACTGGTCAGACATGCTGGCCAACCCCCGGCGGCCCATTGCACAGTGGCACACCCTACAGCCCGAGGAGGAGGTCGATGCCATGCTGGCAGTCAAGAAGTAAATTAAATTGAATTAAATTAAATTATGAAGAAGAAAAAGAAAAAGACGAAGAAGAAGCCTTTCTGCATTTGCCCACATAGTGCTCTTTAGCCAGTATCTGTAAATACCTCAGTAATATGGGTCCTTTCATTTCCAGCCATGTGTTCCTGACACAGATCAGTTGTACTTTTAAATTCCCGTTTTAATTTGCACAAATTTAAATGTAGAGAGCCTTTTAAAGGCGCTTCATTTCACCACTGCCCGCCCCAGATCTACTCTTCTTTTAAGCAATATGATGTGTAGATAGAGCATGACAAAAATTATTTATTGTATCACACAGTTGTATATATACACCAGTATGCTGAGAATTTATTTCTAGTTTGTGTATTTGTATGTTGTAAGCGTTTCCTAATCTGTGTATATCTAGATGTTTTTAATAAGATGTTCTATTTTAAATTATGTAAATTGACTGAGATATAGGAGAGCTGATACTATATTATAGGGTAACTATTGTATCGTCTGCATTCCAGAAAAAAAAAAATATCCAACTTGTAAGGCACTAGTAGTGTTACACTGACATCTTAAAGGACAACTTAAATCTGAGCTTTCAACTGGACCATCCTAATAACACACTTCACGTCCACATTGAATCTTGGAGGGGCAAATCCAATTGGGTAGACTTCTTTCACAGGCAACTTAGCACGATTTGAGCAGTTCCATGGCTGACCTCATGGAAATGTAGCCAGCAGCCAGGATATAATTTTTTTGTATATATTCCAAAGCAAACACATAACAGACTGAAATGGCTTTAGATTGAAAGTTGAGGAAGCAGTTCCATAGGAGGCAAAAAAATTTCATCTAACATACAAAGACAGACCGCTGCAGAAGTTGTGCAGGGAGGGGGAAGAGGGAGATGCAGCGGTAGTAAAATGCTGCCATGAAAACAAGAGTAGCTCTCCATTATCACCTTTATACAAAATTTGCATACTGTGAATTCCATCCACGATTTCACATTATAATGAGTTTGCACATTAGACTTTGTAACAAAATATTTTATGATACTAACTCAGATTAGAAGGAATGCAGAATATTTTTTAGACACAGCCGTGTGAGTTTATTATACAAAATAGTTTCATGGTAAACAGACAGTATTGTAATCCCATCAGAAGATGACAAAATTTAGCCATAGTTCTAAATGCACTTCAAAGTAAGCCAAAAGAGAACAGCTAGTGACCTTTTATATACTATTTATACTTAAGTTTTAATTTGTCCTTTAAAAAAAAAGTGAAAACAAAGAACAAGTTCTAGAAAACTGAAGCAACCTCTTCTGTATACTAGATGCTCGTTTCAGGAGGAGTTTTTAAATGTTTTAAATGTTATTATGTAGTAAATGGCACTATTATGAAGCTATTAGTCATTCCATAAGAGTCTTGAAAGACTGCTCTGTGTATCACTGTGACTGCCGTGTGTGCTTAGAAATGTAGTTTTCTCAGTGGATAGCAATCAATTTATTCCGTAGTGATATTGTAACGATACTGCCATTCCCTTCTACTGCACTGCCGAAGGAACGCATAGCACAAGCAGTTCCAGTTGTTACGGACCAATGTAGAACTGGAGAGCTATGCAGGGGACAAGGATGCTCTAGTGAACGGGTTGACCACGCAGCATTTTGTCAAGCCCTGTGCAATACTCTACGTTTCCAACCGCCCTCGCCCCTGCTGCTTTCCCCTAGAGCCATCTTACAGCTCCCCAGCATGGCACCTCCGCTGCACCATCTCATCAAGTCATTCAGGGCATCACTTCTAGCTCATGTACCGTCCTTGGAGACCCCTCGCTTATCTTTCCAAGCTGTGAATATATTTATAATGCTTTGAAGAGTTCATTATTTTCAGCAATGCAAACTACCCTAGAAATGTGGAAATGCTATTGCTTTTGGAGGGAGGCATGAGAATTAACCATTAATGTTCTTACCAATCTTCTGTATCTAAGAGAAACTACCGAAACAACAAAGATGAATGTACTCGGGGAACTGTGCACTGAAAACTGAATTCCACAGCCTCCCTCGAGGCTCTGCTTCTGGGAGAGGTGTGACAGTGGTCAGTGGTCAGTGCAGGGATGGCCAAGCACTCCTTTTTTTCAGTACTTTGAGGGTAAAAGCAGCAGCAAAGTACTGGGAGAAGAATAAAAGCCTGTATCTCTCCCCACCTCCAAAAGTGAGAATAGCAAGATCCATTTTCTTTCGTTTTTACATGAAACATAGAAAAAACACAAGCGAGACATTTTCTGATAGAAACAGGCACATACATGCAAAGCATCAAGCTGGAATATTTTAAAATCTTATCCTTAAGGACCAAACCCCACCAAAGAGAAGAAGTAGACAGTCAGCTTTCGAGCCTAAGAGCTTCAAGGTCTCCAGCTTTCAGTTATTCATTCAGGATAGCTGCAGGTTCGAAGTGCCAGGACTGACTCATTGTGTTAAGGTATTCTTAATGCTTTCTCTTCCTACACTGCCAGACTGAACGTCACCCCAGAACTGGTTTGTAAGGTACAATGATTCTCAGAGACTGAACCTGCCGTGTGACCAAGATGACATTTCTCATCCTCAAAGAAGCCACATGTACCTTTCTGACAAAGCTGTGTGAAGTATTAGAATCTGATGCTGTAGAAAGATCCTAGTTGCCTTTGTGTATATTTACTGCCTGCTTGAGTGTTTCTCTGTGTGGGTTTTCTCTGTATCTTGTAGAAATGTTTGGGGTGTTTTATCCTGCCATATCGCTCGTGGCCCGCGAGCTGACAACTTTAGCCGTATTTTACCTTCATTTTTGATGAGGTGGTTTATATTTTGTTTCACTTTGTGTAGTGACTTCCCACAGTAGAGTTTTCCAATTGTCGTTAAAATAACATACATATTACACAGATATTCAATAAAAATGTTTTATTTCCTGTTGATGTTCTGGCATTTCTCTTTTGATCTAAAATTTTGAAAAGACATTTCACTCCAGGACTTTCACACAATCACATACTTTGAAGTGTCACAAGTGAAATAGCACAGCACGTTTCGAGGGGCTGTGAAAAGCTGCTTTCATCAGTAAGACAGTCACAGCCAGCAGCGCTCCAGTAGATGAATTCTGCACCTCTATTGCAGATGAAGCACTATTACCTTGTTTACCCAGGAGCCTGATTATTTGCCTCAAAAACCATCATCGTCTATCAAAACATGACCACAACAAAAACTCCCAAGTAGTTGCCTACGCATCAGTATTCTTGCAGACAATTGTGCTAAAGCTGTGGTTGGAGTTTTCATTTGGAGGGAGACGGGATATTTTAACCTACATCCAAGCAGCACTTCTAAGCTGAGCATAAAATTAAACCTCTTGTAGACTAAAGATCATGAAATAAGCACTTAAACTAAGGGGGAAAGGGGCAGCAGGGAGAAGGTATTGCAGGTTCTATACGCACCAGCCATTTCTGCAGCTCTTAAGAATACCAAGAAGACATCTTTGTCAATCAAAACCAGTTCTTTCAACAGGGTAATCAGTTAAAGTCAGTCATTACAACTAATGTAAGGAAAAACGCTTCATATAATAGCTGTTATACTAAGCAGGGAAAGCAGCAAAAATTACCAATTTTATTCAGCTCATTTAACCCCTAATCAACTGTCAAGAAAAACATTCTTCCCAACTGTCAGACTGTTACCAAAGCAAAGTATCTGTCTCTCCATCACTTTTCACATCCTGACTCAATGAAAGTTAATTGCCTGTTGGTTATGCAAAGCAAGAATTAAAACATTTTATTTTTGATTACTCTAACAGCCTTTTTTTATTTATGCTTTAACATTTCTACTCCAGGCTGCCAGTTCAGTTTTACACATTCTGACCTGCTTTTCAGAACATGAACCTACCAAATGCATGTCCAGCCCCAATTTTCAGTATCAGTTCAAGCACTGTTGTTAATCCAGGCATTAAAGAAAGTATGAAAAAGGGGTTTTGACATACCACCAAATTTTTTTAAGCAGCCTTCATAACCTTTACTGTATAAGCATTAAATCTTTATCTTCAATACAGAGAATACTTTTAATATGGCATCAAAAAGTAGTTCCAAAAGCACGTGACAAACTGGTACAGAGGACACTAACTCTGTGTAGTACTTTGTGACCGACACCTGCCAGCAAGACTTTCAGACACGAGAGCCATACAAGGAGATGGATGTCAAGATTATGCTGTATTCAAGATAAAAAAGAAAGTTCTACAAACTAGGGGATGATCTAGATGTCCTTCATGGAGCTTATAAAGAGGCCAAATAAATTGAGGAAGTGAAGATAGCTCTTCCATGCTTCTGGGCTGAAGGTGGAGGGTACAGCTAGTACAGCCTTTTTTTCTATGCATGCACTGTGTGATAACACACTGAGATTTTGAACAGCCATTTAGCCAAAAAAAAATACACCTACCTTACCAAATGAAGAGTTTCATCTTCTGACAGAACCAATCTCATCAGTTTGACAGCTCACATTTAATTTCAGATCTTTTTGTACACTGTCTTATTACTTACAACAAAGCCCACAGTAGGCGATGATGCACTGATGTTACAGCACCAAATGGAGCTGACATCGGTTTTCCTCATAAACAAAAGGCCAGTGCACAAAAGTGGCAAAACAGTCTGTGCTCCTCTAACGAAGATTATCCCAAAGTCCTGCACAGACCTAAGTTTGCTTGCATTCCCCCTGACCCCAGGGACAGTTCTTTTATCCATTGTGTTCACAAATATGTACCTTAGCCTAGAAGGTTTCATGGCTTTCCTAAGAAGGGGCAGTGCCCACTGGCACCAAGAATTTGTTCCAAAACCATGACACGGATCTGTCACATTGAAGAGTTCCAGACTGAGCTCAGGCTATATTTGTCTTCTCCCTTGGACCATTCATCACAAGGAGGAGGACTCCTGGCTGTTAATCCTGATTGAAAGCCTGACAGGTTGGAACCCAGAATGCAATGCTGAAGTCAATTATTTCACGCTTAGTCAGAAACATTCTCATCCCCTTGCTGTGGTGAAAGACAGACTGAGCTTCAGTAACTTGCATCCTGCTCAAAATGGCTTCTTTCTTCATGAAACTGCCCAAGATGGTCTTTTTCTTCATAGCACCCTTCTTGTTTTTTCCTGTAAAAGTCAGACTCAAAGCAGCTTTTATACATTTTCTTCTTGCAAATACAAGGTTGCCTCTATTGTTTAACTCAGTTTTAAGAATTCTAAAACCAATTCTCCAAAATAAATAATAAGTGGCCAAGTTGTTAATTGGCTTTAACTCCCTGCTTTGTCAACCTTCTTAGTTTCACTTACTCCTCTCCAGCCACGCACTGTGATCTGACACTGATTAATAGATAAAAGCTCTGATGGAAGGCTATCAAGGAAATTAAGTAATCAGAGTGATTCACCGAGTCCTTTTCATGGATTAAATGAAGATTAAATGGTCAAATTTCAACATAGTGTATGATTAGGGTGAGGTGCTAAAGAGGTTCATTGTTGCAGATGAACATTTATTAGTGATCTAGAAAACAGGTGAATGCGTTGACAAAATGTACCTGTGGCATAAAATTGTTTCAGCTGGAACAAATCTAAATTATGAGGCCATCTCTAATTTCATATATTGAGAATCAAGTACCCAAACAGGCACTTCAACTCAAATGTTACTGATCACCCAAATATTTTGGAGAAATTTCTGAGCAGTAGTACAAAAAGTGTCTCTAAAGATGATCTCAAATGAGAAGAGAGCTAGTCAAGCCACTTAGACAAATGAAGGCAGAACCTCTTATTTTGTACAAGAATTACTTCCAGAAAAATAGATTTGTCTTCTTAGTAGTCTCTAAGAAGGTAATGAAAGCTTATGATTAACTGGGAGTACACAAAGGATGTTCAAATTACAATCCTCATATACATATTTAGCCTTCATATATGTTATTTGGAATAAGTTTATTTGTAGACGTACTTCACACATGGACAGAGCATGCTCTGCGTCCCAGCACAGCACTTGTACAGATGCCAGGATGCTTCCTGACTTCAGTGTGGGACTGCTGCCACTGAGACATCACACCCTCCATGCAAATGTCTCAAAGTGCTTTTCAAAGATCAGACTAAACCTTGGAAAATACCTACTGGAAAACTGGAAAATACTATCCCATTAAGAGCTGTCGTATGGTCTGGTGCAGCGTAAAGAGTTTTCCAGGGCAGCTGAATCAGGGAAGTCTTTGTAGTTGAAACCCAGGGTATAGAAGGGATTTGAGGGAGTCCTTGGCAGAAAGAAATTCTGAAAAGTAAATCTAAAAAGACCCAGACCTGAGGCAAACAAAGATATTTATGGAGACAATATAAATGAACACCAACAAAAAAATGTAGGGCTAATGAGTAAATATGTATCCTAGCTATCCAGAGTTCTACTATACTATGGAAAAAGTACGCAGCTACAGATTGTACCAGAACGAAGATGAGCCTTGCTGAAATCTCATTCTGCCTTGCGTTGGAGCCTTCCAAGTCTCCGGAATAAAAACCTGAGAAGATTCAGGTTATCGTTACTGCTTTGCTCCCTGCTTCCGAAGAGAGCATTTTTCCTAACACAAAGAATTAGCTCTCCCACTCCAGCCCAGTCATGAGGAGAATTGGTTAATGCTCTCGCTCCTTGGATTTAACACAAACAAATAGCTGCCTGAAAGGTTTGAGCACCGTGACCATAATTAAATCTGCAGTAATTAGTAATGCAATGACAGCAAGCGAGAAAGCAGGCACGCTTCTCCAATTGACATTTTTTGAAGTACAGATAACACAGAGGAATAAACTGGCAAAAATACAGGAAGAAAAAGAAATCGCTTGCAGATCAGGGGACCGAATCTCTCTCTCTTGCCATGGAGCCCCAATCCACAAGGTCTGACATGTTTTTGTCTTCCCCAATGTCACTGCTCTGTCAATAGAGCCACAAGATCTCTTCTAACTGAACTTTTGATCCCATGTCTGCTACTATGTTATATTTACTGTGTTCCCTAGCCCAGCTGAGTACAAGCTGTTCCCTTGTTGATCGTTCTCATGCTTCCCTTGCTGCACTTCTGCCTAGCCAACTTTCTAAAGTTTATTCAACTACTCTGCAACAACTGGTGCCTAACTGGGTTCTGGGAAAAACGCTGAGTTGCGAAAGCCTTTTCAACCAGTTAATACTTGTTTCAGAATATAAACTACAAAGATGCTACAGTGTTTCATTCACTTCCCACAGCATAAAACCTATGTTCTGTACCTATGTCGTGCATACTTTTTTCTTGATCATATTCTATAACTTATTAGCAGTGATGAGTCACACCAGCACTCCGAAGAAGTGTAGTAGCACTTCTAATGGAGAAGAAATACGATGGGCTGGGTGAAACCAAGGGCTTTTTTTTTCCTGCGCCAGAAATTACAAATCACTTCCAACCACGACTTTCATCATCAGTTTCCACCGCAACTTTCATCATCTCAAGTGCCTTCACAAAACCCCCGTAACCTTTTCCCTAAGAGAGGGAGAACACTCTCCGTGCCTAGCACCGTAACAGAAACTCACTGCATTGTAACTCAGCTGAACAATCCGTAGGGGCTTCGCATGAGCCTCACCAGTCTCCTCCCAGGCTTTTCTGAAGCTGGCAGCACTAATACTTCTCTGATTACATGCTAAGAGGACTGTCCCTGCTCATTACCTCACTTAGGCTGGTTTGACTCACATTCTCTTTTAAAGGCGTCTCATGAGGAGCAAACTTTTGTTCAGATCACTATCCCATACCCACTCTCAGTTTCCTTAAAGAAAAACTTACATGATACAGAATAGACAGCAAACATTAAGCAGAATGTCAATGCAAGTGACACAGAAGTCCACTGCAATCTGAACTTTGAAATGCATTGAAAGAATAAGCAACTTAAAAGCATGATCAGGCAACTCCTTCATTCTCCTGCCAGCCTGGGCAACGGTTTTATAATGTCTTCACTCTTTTGTATGCGTGTGCATTCATTATCTCCTGGGTGACAGCTCCATAAATCCTCTTGCACTCTTGATATGTTCAAGGATAGATAAGGAGCTTCTTCACGACAAAATATTTCACATCCCCACACAATTACACAGCACGTTCCTTGACTAGCAGCTGCTAAGCACAGGTATGCACTGGCACGCTGCATTCCCCAGCACTCAGGTTAGGTCTCCTCCACGTGTAAGCAGTAAAGCACCATTCCCTGATGAGTGCATTACACAGGATATACCACTTTCATATAGAGGCATATACCTCTCTCATTCATACCCACACTGTTGCCGTGTTCATTTTTCCTAGGGTTTGTAGCACACACACTTCTGGTCCACAGTCTGGGCATCTGAGAATTACTACACTGCAAATGCCAGCTATTTAAATTCTGAAGCCATACCAAAGGGCTTAAAGATCCATAGCTTTTAACACTGCAAATCTGAAATTATCATTGACATAATTTCATAAATAAATATATTATGAGCAGCCAAATAATCTTACTCAAAAGCATCTGGATCTTAATTTCCTTAAAGATTGCTATACTCTTCCTTAAATTTTAAAAAAAAAAAAGAGAGAGAGAAGATTAATGCCATTTCCTGATCATCTCATTAACAATGTGTTTCCCACATAGTAGAACAGCCACTTACTGTGACATGGTTTGCAGAGCTAGGTAATTTTCAAAATCCTACAAGAATTGTATCCTTTTCATCTGAAGTACTTGGAACATAATGAAAACATTTGATCCTGTTAATGATCTAAAACAGTTATCCATGGAGTGAATTTGGTCTTATTAGCAGCAACATGGTCTCTTCCTTGTCATGCAGCATGATTCAACATGTCTGGTAACACAGCCACAGGGTACTTATCAAGGGGGAAAAAAAATCCTGCATTGGAAATTACTGATCTGAATAATACCACAAAATGACTGATTCATAACACCTGGCTCCCAGAGATTGCCTGGAGAATACTGTCCAGACTTGGCCCAAGGTGTAATAGCAGCAACCAAGGACTTTGTGAGGAGCAGTGAGCTATTTCCTTAGTTTGCAGATACAGGCAGGCAGTTTCCCCATGTTTAAAAGGTACAGTGTGTGTAGCAAAGACATAAAGTCAGATCTTCCCCTTCACCAGACTCTGCAGGATGAAAAAAGGAAGGTCCTGACAAGGAGCAGCTTGTACAGAACTGGATTTTGCATCAGCCCTTTTTGCATCCCCTTCGTCCCCATTTGGGCTGAAAGGCATTCAAGAGAGGGAGGTCAGAAGTTTACTGGTAAAGGCAACAGGAAGGAGCCAGCGTATCTGTACTGTAAGCATGTCCAGCATCCTTCTCTCTCAATTGAAGAGATACAGATTTGATGGATGGACTGCTAGGTGGGTGAGGAATTGGCTGGATGGTCACATTGGTAGTGGTCAGCAGCTCAATATCCAAATGGACATCAGTGACAAGGAGTGTCCTTCTGGGGTCTGTACTGGAACCAGTACAGGTTAATATCTTCATCAGTGACATAGACAGTGGGATCGAGTGCTCCCTCAGCAAGTTTGCAGAGAACACCAAGCTGAGTGGTGCAGTTGACACAACTGAGGGATGGGATGCAGTCCACAGGGGCTGGACAAGCTGGAGGAAGGAGCCCATGGGCACCTCGTGGGGTTCAACAAGGCCAAGTGCGTGATGCTGCACCTGGGTTGGGCAATCCCCAGTCGCAATACAAGCTGAGGGATGGAGGAATTGAGAGCAGCCCTGCCAAGAAGGAATTGGGGATAGTGATGGATGAGAAGCTGGACATGAGCTGGCAATGGGCACTCACAACCCAGAAAGCCAAAGGTGTTCTGGGCTGCAGCCAAAGCAGTGTGGCCAGCAGGGTGAGAGAGGGAATTCCGCCAGCTGTGGTGAGACCCCACCTGCAGTGCTGCATCCATCTCTGGGGTCCCCAGCACAGGAAGGACATGGACCTGTTGGAGTAAGTCCAGAGGAGGCCACCAAGATGATTAGAAGGATGAAGCACCTCTCCTATGAGGAAAGGCTGAGAGGTTTGGGATTGATCAGCCTGGAAAAGAGAATGCTATAGGGTGACCTAATTGTGACTTTTTAATACTCAAGGGACTTATAAGAAAGATGAGGACAGACTTATTAGCAGGGCCTGTTGCAATAGGACTGTTTTAAACTGAAAGAGGGTAGATTCAGACTAGGTACAGGGAAGAAAATTTTTTACAATGAGGGTGGTAAAACACTGGAACAGGTTGTCCAGGGAGATGGTAGATGCCCTATCCCTGAGAACATTCAAGGTCAGGTTGGACCCCATGCCCTCACTGCAGGGCACTCAGATTACATGACCTTTAAAGATCCCTTCCAACCCAAACTATTCTTTGATTAGTCTCATCAGTCCCATGATTCTATCAGCCACTATCTCTCACCCCTCAAGCTTCTCGCCTTTATCAGTGAGCATCAGTTCATACAAAGATGGCAAATCCATCTTCTGTGCTGTTTGCTGGTTTTGTCAATAAAAATTGGAGGAAACACTGCCTTTGTCTATATCCCATAGTTGGATGTAATGTCTCTTCAGCCTTACAGTCCACAGCTGCATTTTTGACATCTTCTCTGAGTCCAACCACAGCCGCAGCTGGTTTTTGGTCAGGTTTACTATCCTAGTTAATTGAACTTCTTGTGTGCTTAGAAGCTAATTAAGTACTTAATGGCCTGACTGGCTGAATGCTACATTGTGATGATCAGGTTTTACTTCTCAGTGGCCTTTTTTCAGGGAATCCTGAAATTCATGTGTCTGCTCCCTCTGTTCCATGTAAACTAAAATCTTTTGCTCTTTGAGAATTAGAGGGAAACAGTTTTGTAGGTAATATGTAGCAGAGTTATATATTAAAAAGGCCATAAATTCCCTAATTAGGAACTTATACAACTTATTTTCAATGTGTGGTATAAACCTTGCCCATCATATCTAAAGAATTATTTTGGTAATGAGGTGGTAAGCATTGTCATACTTCTGTAGGCAGCAACTGAATGCCACTTACCTGACCTCAGGTCATACAGGGCTGCAGCAGTGATCAGAGTTTTGTCCTGACACAGCTCAAACCTCAAGAATATCTGGACACTCTCGCTCAGCTGTAAAGCATCAGCGAAGATTTTTTAGAGATTTCACCAAGCTGTTTGCACATTGTCTTGTGGGTAGTTACAGTAGAAACTAGTCACCACTACTCGGTGTTGCAGTACATGCCACCACACACTTACCTGTAAATGAAACCAGAGTTTTGAAAACCAATCACTGTCTCCCACAAGAAACACATCCCCAGTAAGGTTTGTGCCATGGTAAAGAAAGGCTATGCCATGTACAAGCCCTACATGCACTTCATTGCTCACTCAAGAGGGATTAAGACAAGAAGCCTCTATGATTTCTGGATCTAGAGCATTGCAAAGCTAGATTGATGAATTATCTCTCCTTCACTTTCACCTGTCAAGCTTCAACTTTTTTTTCACTGCAGAGTATTATTTCCTTATGCTTAGATTGTTTTTCCACATTCCGTTCTCTTAGTGCAGCTGTAGCTCCACTTTGTGGAAGATGAGGAAAGCAGAGAGCAACCCAGGTGTGTTAACTGCAGGGCTGTGCGGAGTTTCTGAACCTGGCAGGTGTATGAAACGTGGTCTTCAGAATCAGCCAGTAACAATTAGTGAGGACTAAGACCATTTAGCACTCAGCTCAGAAGTCACTCAAATCAGCACCTTGCTGTATTTCTTCCTCCTACCCAGCTGTAAATATACAAAAAACTGTAAAATACAGCATGTAAACAACTGAAGAGAAATTTATTTACTGTATATCTACACATGCAGTCATGGAAACTGCCTGACCACAGATTCATCTTTCATAAAGAAGGTGGAAGATTTTTCAATCTGCTCCGGATGCTGCTGAGCAGTTTGAGAGAAATTAATGTATTATGACTCTCAGGAAATTCTCCACTTCTAGAGTTCATGCTGGAGCTGAAGTGACGTGGTTTTGAGTGTCCAGGGGCTACAGTTATGAATGTTTTTAAAGGTATTAAATAATTAATAAGAATAATTCAATTATATTTACAAATTGTTTTTAAAATCTGTTTTCCATACAAAGGAAGAAGACTGGATTTCTGACAGGGCTACCTACTGACTGCACAGAACTACAATGACTTGTCCAGGAAGGCGATTTGGAATAGACTTTCTTTAGAAAATGCTGGATGCCGAAAAAAGAGGATCACTTTCTAGTGAGGGTGGGGATTTGGCTTAAGACATCTGACTGTAGGTATCCACACACAGTTGTCTCTAAGTGTAGCTGCTGCTTAATTCCAAGTATACAGAGCAGAAATTTGATCAATGAAACAATTCCATGCACATGGCAGTGGCTTTGTGCATTAGGGAGCAGCATCATTCCCTAAATGAGCTCCAGTGACTACACTGGAATTCAGGCACCATCAGAGACCTCTAACCGGGAGCCTCAGTTTAATGCCAGTTTCAAAATAAATCTCTGCCAAACCATTGAGAGCTGCCCTCTGACAAGCTGGCCCTGCACAGGACAAAGCATTGCTCTGGCACTTAGCTCTGAAGTGACTGTGCAGGGGTTTAGGAACCCCTCTCAGTGCTGGCCGCATCCTACACTTCAGCACAGCACGCTCTCTTAATTTCAAGTTCATGTAATGTCAGACTGTGGCAAGAGCTGTAAAGCCTCGCTAAGTGCTGGTCACATCAATCTGATCAAAACCACATCATAGTAACAGAAAGAGAGAGGAGATGGATTATCCTTTTAGTAGGTGAGGGCATTATCTCAGCTTTGGATTTTAGAGCCAATGTTTTTAATGCTTTGTAGGCTGCACTCAAACCAGACCCAGCACAAAAAAGTGAGAACAGACAAGGTAATTTGAAATGCTCACACACAACTCTGTTGTCTCAATAATTAGTTTCATTTCAGGGAAGACCTTGTCTGAAGAGAAAGCCTCAGGTTTCTGTGAGAAGCAGAAGATAGGTGTGTTCTGAACAATCTTCATAAGGCATTTGAAAACTTTCAGGGAGGCAAATAGTAAGGGAATAAAGAAAAAAGTTTTTTCATATGACATGGAAAGTGCCTGGAAGGGTACTTCAACTTGAACTGCATGTGGAGCTCTGAAAACCACATGTAACATCAAGGGATGGACACCGTGCAGCAGTGCCACAGGCAGCTCTGTGCACTCCGGCTAACACAGGCAGGGAGAACACTCAGAAATTAATGGTGGCCCAAAGGAAGAAAGAGGTTGGATACCTCACTTACTTAAAATTATGGGAAAGCTCTTGCAGGACAATGCCAGCAGTCCTGAGCTTCCTCATACTGCAGGACAGCAGTGGCACTGCTGGAAACGGGGAACCACACACAGCTCTGGCTGGGGAAGCCTGCTCAAGAAGTCAGAGTTGGGAGGAGAAAGTGTTCTAGAAGGTTTTGTTTACTTTGAAGAAATTCCAGGAATAAACACAGCTAGCAAGTGGCTATGGCGTGTCCCAGGCCCAAGGACACCATATCCTCAATGACATTAAGAAGCAAGCAGACATCTGGAGCATGAGCAACAGCCCTTGTTTCAGGACTGCTGCCAAACACCCCCTGCTAATGCTGGCAGTCTCAATCTTTAAATTCCCACCAGCTCTCTCCACAGACCATTCATCTGGGGGGTTTCCCATGCAGACCTCTTTGGAGAAATCATCTTTCTATCCAGGGTTTAGCATAATGCCAGGGAAGCAGACCATGTAAACAGTCTGAGCTCCTGAATGAAAGGAATGCAGAGAGGAATGGAGATGAAGGACTAGAATGTAATTCCTGTAAACAAAACCATCAGCTTCTTTTAAATTAAACACATACCTGTCTTCCCACTGCTTTGTGCATATATGCATAGAAGCTCAGTAAATTCCAGAGAAATATCAGAGGCAGTGGTCTAGCATCCAAAAAACATTGCTTTAAGCTTTACTTAAGGAAATGATATTTATGAGAACCTAAAGCCTGTGTTGTTATGAGGCTTTGCTGTTATATCACAGTAGTCCCAACGCTGCACGTAAGAGGCCAAACGCATTTTAAAAATTCATTGACTTCACAATACAGTTAAAATGCATCTTGTCTATTCGATACTTATTTCTTTACATACTGCCCTCACCCCCCTGTACCCCCTCTTTTTTTTTCATGTCATCAAACTCAAGAATTCTGCAAAGGAAACACAGAGGAATAACTGCAAATACAGAATTTGAGCGAGACTTTGCATATGCCAATAAGGTGATGAAGCAGAACACGAGGACGGTGATTCTGAGGGTTATCAAACAAACCTTAGCATATGTCACGAAAGCAGTTATGGGTTTTTTTACGCTCTAGGGCCCTATGATGTTCCTCATTAGTTGCCGTCCAGGCTACTGTGCAGTACGGAAATGCCACCAGAAGATGTCAGTCATGGACCGCGAGCAAGGGGCCGGATGGGGGACCGGGATAGGGCAGCAGGGAAAACGCCCGAGGAAGCCAAATCCACAGAAATAAACACCCACCTGAAAAGCACTGCACAGACAGAGGTGTCATTGCCAACACCCCGCCATTACCTCATGCTTAAAGAAAATGCAAATTTGGGAGAAACGGAAAGCAGGGTTTCTGATGTTGTTACATGTCAAAATTTAAAGTAAAAATAAGTTTCCCATCTACTCATACTAGTTCTTTTAATATTTCAAAAGAGCCGTTCCACTGAGACCTGTTTGTTCAAAGCAACACACCTGCACACGTGCCTGTGGATACCCACGCACAAACACACAAACCCACACACGCCTCTGGGATCAAGCATGGTATCTGCCACAACAATGTCCTGAAGCTAAAGTTTGTCTGCTAGATATTAAAAGCTCTATAATGACTGAAAAGGTTTTATTGCAATACATTAGAATCCAAGAAACATGGAGCAAAGTGTGTTTGAGTGCTGCATTTTTTATGTCAGATTCCCATCAAGGTGCTCAAGAGAAGATATTGATTACTAAGAAGACAACCGAGTTTAGTATATTGTAGACCTACAATTTATGATTTCAGTGCTTATCTGCTCTTTGGATTTTGTCCTTGCTACAAAAGATTGTAACTCCAATAGATTTTTATGACTTATTTTCTATTTCCTTATACCCATCCATAATCTTTACCGAGTACTGGGATGACAAATGGAGCAGTAACAACACTCTGCTGTCAACTTTCAAATAAGTAACTTTTTTTTTTAAAATTTTACATTATAATTGGCCCTGCAGAAACAGCAGGTTTAGCCCCCTATAGGTTTGAGAACATGTGATGAGATGGACTTTCTTCCCTTCTAGCTGGCAATCCACAAATGGTTCAAGTTCACATAAAACCAAGGAACAGAACAGTTTGGATTTCAAATGAAGAGCCACTGTCCTTTTTAAGTTCCCCAGCACAAAAAACATTTGCTGTCCCAGCCTTCAGCAAAAGGCAGGGTGTGGGGGAATAGAATTTTGGTTCACCTGTTCTTTATGACTATAGATCTGAAGACCTCTACCTGCAGCAGTAATTGGCAGTAAAAAAAGACTGTGTTTAAATGTTCACAGCCTTCGAAATAAGTTGCAGGTACTTTTTAGCAATGAGTTATGAAAATTATTTACAAATATACATGAATTCAATTATCCTGGAAATTATTGTTCACTTAAAGGTCAAGAACAGATTTAGCTCCAAAACTGCAATTTCATTAATGTTTTGCTTTCCTGTAACCATAACTTCAGCACTTCTGTATCTCACAGAAGTTGATTACAATTATATTAGGATATATTCCCCGTCATTTGGTTTGCTTCAATTGAGTAAAATCAAGATAAACCACACCTAACTTGAGTCTGATTCAATCACACACCCCTATCTACCCCCACACCAAACCAGCCTGGAATTACTTAAAACCTCTACACCACCTACTGACCCGCAGTACAGGAATTTGTAATGGAGTTCATCAACTAATACTGCAGGTCAAGAGAAGAATGTTGAAAATGGGAGACAATAAACAGACTGGTCAAGACACATGACTTCAACCAAATTCTGCCTCCTGAGGAATTTGGAAGCTGGGAGAGCAGCACTTTGTGTCCTTGCACACCTTCAGGATTCTGCCTCTAAAGACTAGGTATAACTGTTCAACTTTTATTTTATGAAACATACTCTGAGAGAGCAAGGTACATTAAAATGTTCTGTATAGGAGGAAAGACAGACAATTAATTTTTATTCCCCTTTGAATTAAACTGGCATGTGAGTCATCATCTGGGCAAAACAAGGCAAGTCCCACCTCTTCCTTCTGAGGAAAACTTGCAAGTCCCTCAATTAAAAAGCAGTCTGCTACCTTTAAATGAAGGCTCCTTTAGGTTTGAGGTTTTCTGGTGGTTGTTTTTGTCTCGCTATTTTTTCCTTTTTTTACATAGCTCTAATAGTTCTGTATATCTCGTGCAAAAGTAAGAGTAGTTCTTATGAGTGCAAAAATACAGATGAGATATGCAACAAATTATCTTGAACAGCAATTCCAAGAGACACTGCAATATTTGTAACATGTATGAAAGTAACCTTCCAACACCTAGTGCTGCCGTATGATATTTCGTGCAAGATGTTTTGGTCTCTTCTGGCCTTGTGAAATGACCTGGCCTCCAGCCAGAGATGTCTTTCTTTCCCATTTCAGAATGAAAACACAAATGGAAACCTTCCCTACAAATAGAGCTGGACATGGACACCTGGACTTCAGCAGGTGCCTTGGTCTCTCACCGTATCAAGGTAGGGAAGCCCTTTACGCTCAGTACACAGCTCCCCCGTCACCTCACCTTGTACCACAAGCAGTCACAAGGCTCCTTTATTAGGTCCCTTTTCCCTCGCTTAGGGACAGGGCTTTTCACACCACCAACTCCATTTAGGTGTGTCCCCTTCAGCCTCAGCAGGAGAGGAAGCAAGCTTGGGATCTCACAGGCAGGCAGCAGTTCGGCACCAAGTTATCCTTTCTTTGCCTTGGCCTCTGCTTTGGCTCCCTCAGAAAGCTCTCAGCTGGCTCATTTTGTCTCTTTTGAAAAAGTGGATTGCTGAACTGGCTTCTGATTTCATTCCCCAGCTGGCTGCTTCCCACACTACAATTCTTTGATCTTAGCCTTTCCATGAATTTATCGGCATGTGCTGCCCAGCAGTATTTCTGTCTTCAGCAGGGCTCAGAGTCCCAGCAGCCCCATCCCCACCCTGCACCTTGAAGAGTGGACAGGCAAGGCCTGTGAGGAGCAGCTGCCTCTAGGAAACAGCTGACTGGAACACCTTGACTAAGAGATCGAAATATCTCTAACAAGGGACCAGGCTGCTGAGAACAGAAATGCTGGTTCAAAATGAAGTTCGCATCACCTGTTCACATAACCTAGCAGTATATATATAATTAGCAATAAGCTGGATAGAGATCCTGTTTTCTCAGCATCAAGTCAGAGAGAAGGGCAAAGAGTTATCAGACTCTATGATTAAATGTCCAGGGAGATCAGTGTTTCAACCAGAGTTTCAAGTGATTTAAGCAGCCTGTGGTCAAGCAAGTTATAGGATTTCTCTCTCCCACTCCTTAGCACCGCATCCAGCTTGGTCCCTCCTGAGGGCTGACATCCTTCTCTAGTCATCATGCTGCTGAAGCAGATTTCATGAACAACTTAATACCAGAGGTTTCCCAACTACAGGCCACAAATCACATGCCCCTGGTCTACAGAAAGCTGGCTAGCTCTGTCAAGCTGACTCCACTCATTTCACTTAGGAAGAGAAACAACAAATGAGAAAATGAGAAAAAAATGTACTGAAGAGAAAAATGGATTGTACAGTTATATCTGTGTAAGATTAACAGAAAAGGAAAGAAAACCTTATAGAGAGATGAGCGAGAAACACAAATGCTTTACTACTATAGTTTTTCCATGTATTTTTCTCTAATTGCTACAGAAATAGTTATGCAATCCTGAACAGATCTTCTATTTAACATGGTCATATTTGTGAAGAAGCTTGGGAATGAGGTTTTTTTCCTGTAAAATGGAATTGCTTGTAGTGAGACTGCCCTCTTCCTGGCTTTCTAGCATACAGCTCTCATAGGAGGACTGCATGGTGACAAGGGAAAGTACAGGGAGACTAATTAATCTTGTGCTGCATCTGGTTTTAATTAATAATTTAGGAATATATTAAAAAACAGATTCTAGAATAGCCATCCAAAGTACATGCATGTTTTCCAAAATATCCAGCTCTCCAATAACACCAAAACCCATTGAACCACAGTCTTAGCAATGACCATCAAATCCACCTCTCCCCTTCTGAGAAATAATTATTTCAAATCCGTTTCCTACCATTTTACCCGAATTGAAAGGGGGAGGAATGAGAAGTGTCTACTGTATCTAGATAGCTAAAACTTTACTTCTCTTGAACATGAGTTAGAAAACACAGAAAATTCCTCAGTTGAGCTCTTGTGGAAAAACTTACACTAGCAGATCTATCCCCTTTAGAGGAAAAAAAAGTCCCTCTTAAATAAAATCAAAATCCTTCTTCATCAGACCAGAAATGAAAAGGTAAGCTCCGTTTCCTTCAACACACCTGGCACTATGAGTAACACAATGGCATTTCTCCTTCCTTTTCATCGATCTTTTCAAAGGACAAGATGCTGCCCAGGTGTTCAGGGTTTTTTTACACTGAGCACAGAAATCACTCCATGCTAAGCTCATTCTGTGCTACTCTTTAGTTTCTTAGTCTTACTTTGCTATGATTCAAAGGAATGGGTTATTACTGCTAGTAACAGTAGTCTGTAGAGTTCACAGTGCTCTGTCTTTACTACTCATTGTTGAATTACTCCTTCCCTCGGTGAAGTCCCACCACAGCCACTCTGGCATCTCTTCATGAACTATTAAATTCTTCCTCATTCTTGCAGAGCTTGCAAACTGCCGCATTTTTGCAGCTTCACTGAACCAACCTTGCTGTCAGCCAGCATCAGAGACTCACCCACACAGCAACTCAAGGACAGGCCCAGCAGAGCACACAGAGCTCTTCCACAGAATTTGCTACTGCTTCTGCTGAGCCACCTCCAATGCCTGTGGATACTTTCTTATTTTTTTATTGCATATCACTGAGACAAGTTGTAAAAACTACATGTGCCAAATACACTTTCAAAATATATCTGAAAATAAATAGTAAGTTTTAAGCCTTTTTTGTCATGTTTCCCAAGGATCCCACATAGGCTTAATAACAGCATACAGATTTTTTTATCAGCTGAAAACTGACAAAAGCAGTAGCTTTTAAAACTTATCTGCCTGGAAAGGAAGAACCCCCCCAGCTCTCACCTTCCACAGCCCACAGTCTGGATGCCTTTCCAAGTTGACTGGATGCCTTTCTGGTTGACTGCTATTATTTTGCTGAGTGCTGGGACAGGCTGTCTGCTGGCAAGAGGACTCCAGCCACCCTCCTCTCGCATTTGACTTACTGTAACCATTTTGCTTTATAGCCTGTTTGCAATGGCCTGTTCTTTTACACTCTGACCTCTCTTCTGTCCCTTTCTAATTCCTCTGCACCCCAAAGTTACTGCTCTTTATTGCACTAAAGAAATAAAAGGAAAAACAGAATCAGTATGAATGAAGGTTTTTTTTTTAAATACCATTTTCCACAGGTTCAACAGAGCCTAGCTGCTGTGGTAAGTATTGCCATGTCAACACTTCAGCCAGAGAACACTGCCACTTCCCCTCCCAAGCCAAATATCATCATCTCATACAAATATCCTCCCTGCAGGCGTACCCACCAGCCACGATCCCTACCTGCCATCCAGCCTGACCTTTGCTCACGTTCCCTCTCTCATTGACACACCCAAAATTCTCACTGTGACAGACTACAGTAGCAGACCTACAGTGAAGTCGAGCTTCATAAAAGTGTCGTTTAGAGGAAGGAGAAAAGACTGTCTAACACAGCCAACTGTTTGCCCAGATGACACCAAATTCAAAGCAGAGGCTTGCCTTCCTTGGCCTTGCAGCATTCCGTCCTGGGCCTGGGATCCTAGAGCCATGGTAGTAAGAAGTGATTTAATTAAAAGTCATTTAATTATTACTTTACTTAAGAGATTATTAAAGTCCATTAAAATCCAAAGTGATGCTTGCCAAGATCTCAAAACGCTTTATTATTTTAATTCTTGCATAATGACGAGGAAAAATATGTTTTGTTTCAATCTCTTTGGTGAGGAGATATGGCATTTTGCCAGATTACAAGGAGGAAAATTCTCCTTGGTGCCAACGCCTAGTGAACTGCATCCTGTGTCTCACTGCCTCAGTGCCGAACAAGGCAGCTGACACATCAGTCAGTATCTTGCTTTAAAACTTTCCTGTTTCTGAATATCAGGACACACTGTTATTTGCAAAAGAACAGTGGGAAAGATGGATAAAAGTTTCATAGAGGAAGAGCAGAGGAAGAACATGACGTTTTGCCAATTTGCAAATAAATGGAAGCTGATTCATCCTGTCCAGTGGGTTTTTGTATCAGCACTCAGTTAATGATACTACCCTGAAATATGTTGGTTCAGCTGTCTAGCTGCAGCAGCTTAGTGGACAGCCCAGTATATCTAGTGCATGGCCGGAGAGAGGAAAAAAACCAAACAGAAAGTGCTTACCTCTAACTCTTGCTCCCTGCATAGGTACTTCAGTTGTTTACTTTCCATAATCACACAGCTCTGACTGCAGCACAGGACCAGAAGAGATTGTTAATAGATTCAAGTAGCAAGTATTTGGCAGCATCGATACAGGCATTTCCCGAGCCCTTCGGTTAAGTGTTTTTGACTCCATGGTATTAATAAATGAGTAAAATACACAGAACACTCCAATTGCAGAGATAAATAATCATCTGCTGGGATAACCTTCCTTAGGTTTAGAATGTAAACTGAACTACATTTCAGCTTAAGCACTGAAAATCTCAAGAGGTACCAGTAAGGCAAAAGATAACTAAAGAAAATGAAACCAAGGAAAAGGACAATTGCACTCGTCTACTGTAGAATCCTCAAGTAGTCAAATGAGACCTACATGTCTTTGTTTAAAGCATCATAAAATATATTTCAATTCTGTTCAGAACAGGTTCAAAACAGAAAAAAAGGTCATGAAGTGACCGACTTGAAAAGTTTTGATTAGACAAAAATACCAAAGCAAAAGACCTTGAAAGGTCTGCATCTCTGCTTACCCACAGAACAGACAGACCAAAGACATCAGCTTTATTCATCCATTTCAGTAACACACTTTTGGATATAGGACTTAGGTTCTACTTCGAATTCTCTGATCTGTCATCTAAGGTCAATTTATTACCCTATGGGTGGACCTCTTAAAAAAATTCAGAAGGGTGGTATTGCTCTGTCTTACAGAGGCAGCCCTGTGAACACCTGCTGGTCACTGCTGCCTTTGAATCAGTGAACATTATCACTTCTTATTACAAACCCCAAAGAACAATCTACTTTCTTCTACCAGTGGAGTAAGTTACACAGTTAGGGCCAGGAGTAGCTTCCAAATATTGGAATACACTCCCACAGAAGGAAGCCAGTGCAATTCTTTCTGCTCTCAACTGCCTCAGCTGCAATATTAGCAACATTCAAAAAGCCATGTAAACTCAAGGGATAGGGTGCCAAATAAAAAGGATGTGATTCTTCCATAGAGAGTTTCTCAGTGGAGACTGCTGACAGCTGCATAAAAGGGAGCTGAATGAAGAGCATGCTTACAGAGCTGCACCAGCCTCTTAAATCAAAGTAAGAAGCACCTTTCTTGAGATCCATATCCAGTCTGGGCTTTTGCAATCCAGTGCACCAAGAAAAGCATCCTTCCTCTGATTCTAAGCCTTTTTAAAAAATTCATATGAGCACCACCATTACACAGGCACAGTGAATTGCATTAAAATGTACTACATTACTTCACTCAGTAACATTACATTCAATGTGCTTTTTAAAAGACTTTTTAAATTATTTTGTACCACAACACTTGCATACTCCTATGTGGCACTCTACAAAAGCAGGGAGTATTTTGCTTTGGGGAGTGTTTCTCTTTCATAAATCTCTCAGCATTTAAGGAAGACTCTTCTATATTTAAATCTGCACAATGCAGCAGGAGGGCTCTCAGATCCAGGGAAATCAGAAGCCCTCCGTACAGTCCTGGCACTTGAGCAAGCGGCTCCCATCTTATCCTGAGAACCAGCTCTGTTCTGTTTCTGCTAGAGATCTAAATGCCTAGAGCTAGCCATTCCCCAAACATTAATCATACTAATCAATATTACCATAGCGTAACCCAAATTATGCAATATTTGAAACTCAATGTCCGACATTTCTGCCCACTCATCTACAGCCTAGCATAGTCTAGGAAAGATATGATCAAAGCTCTGGGTAAAGATAGTTATTTGCATTTCTTCAAGGGTAGAAAGTCATATTCTTCTCCTTTTTAAGTGTTTGTGCAAAGGTGAGCAAATGAAAAGCTGGAGATTACATTTTTCACAAAAAACACTTAACTGTACTGCAGTGATAACCAGAACCACTTCTAGATCTCTGCAAAATATCCAGTTTGTCATCCTTTCCATGTTGAAAACTAGGTGAAAAAAAATGCTGAAGAAAACCTAGATTTTCTTCATCCTTATACACAGATTTCCTCTTCCTAATATGCAATCCTGCATAGTCTCAACCCACACATTTTTTCCTTGTTTTCTTCCTTCCTTAAAGCATCCTTATAAATCCTAGAATCTGGATAATGAAAATTGAAAGTGACCACTCTTTTTAAAATGTCACTTCTCATACAAAGCCAAGCAACAGAATTACAGGAGAGTTTAAGTGATATTTTATTACTAACCATAGTGAGCCAAAGCAATTAAATGAGAAGAAAGAGTGATTCAGCTGGGAACAATTAGCATTTTCTCCATAATTGCTTCACAGAGAAATATGAGAGTTATTTCTAGAGAGTCTCAACTTGCAAAGCTTCAGTGGTTTTATTGTCCCCACCCATTAAATATATTTGGTAGCTGGCTGTAAACACACATACACTGTTGCAATCAAAATTTTAAACTCTCTAAAATGCATCATTGTTATAATGAGCCTTCAGGCAAAAGCAGAGATTAACATTTCTGAGAGAGGAAAACAAAGATTTCATTCCACAGACTACTCGTCCACAAAATCTGATTTCCAGAGAGAAATACTAATGGAGAATATGTCAAGATACCAATTATCAAGCTCCAGATTTCTAAACTATAAACTTGTGTAACAGAAAAACACCGTCTTTCTTTTAAATTATATGCTTAGTGTTCTTAGAAAATGCTGATACAAAGAAAGGACAACAGTTAATCCTACTTTGTTGCAGATTACACAATAGCTCATTGAATGAGCCTGTAATACCTAAATATCTTCAGGTCTTTTAATCAAGAAAAACCCATAAAAATTGTTTGAGTTCCCACCCTAAAAGACTAAGAGGAGATTAAGTTCTCATTTTTGCCGCTGACACTTTTTAAACGCATCTTTTTGCTATTTCGGAAAGCATGGATTTTATTAGCTGTTACACCTAAAGAGGTCAACAATGAGACAATCAATTATAAAACCTGTTCATTTTCAACAGTGGTTCTGTTTACCAGAAAATGAGGCAGAGCATTAGCATGAACTATGCATACATTTTCATTACCACCCTTATTAAAGGAATTCGAGATCTGAAAACCAAGTTTGATTCCAATGTTATTTAATATTTTTTAACATTTACAACATATTAATTAAAAATCAAGGTAGACTTGGGTTATCTCTGCAGTACAGATAAGGCTTTTAAATTTTCTTATCTGTCGCTAACAAAGAGCTTTACTACAAAACAAATACCTAAGAGTCAAAGGCATCAATTAAAGATACCAAAGACGGCCAAAGGTAGTCATTCAGAAACACTGCTGGATGTTGTCTTTTAAACCAGATTTTCTTCAGTGAAGAAACAGAATAGTTTGGGTATAGAAGGGACCTCAAAAATTATCTAGTTCCCCCCTCCCTCACCATGCAAAAGAATGCTTTTCACTAGACTAGGTTGCTCAAAGCCCTAAAGAAAACAAGGACTTAAAGACATTACCCTCAAATCTGCTCCCTAGAATTCTTCCAAAGACATTTTAACTTCTAGTGCTGTTAAAAGAAGACCTTGGTGGGTTTGGGTTTATTGAGGTGAGCACCTTCATCGGGATATAAAATGAGCCCAACTTAAAGGTGTTAAAAAGAGTCTTTTCTGGAGGCAGCAACTTTCACTTCGAGAAAAGGCCTAGTGGACTTGATATTACATAAGAAAACGAAACATTCTCTTTTTATGTGGTATAAAAGATGTCACCCATTTCTTAATCAATTATTAAAACATGCCAATTGCTTAATATCACATAAAAAAAATGTCTTCAGTGAATCCAGAAACTGAAGGTCAATTTTGTTTAAACAGAAATCCCTCCTGAGATACCAGCAAGAAAGACTATGGCTATCGGGTGTGAATTAGGCCTTCCTGCTCAAGGAACGCCAAGTGAAACACGTGCATCAATTTCCATACCTGAAGGGCTGTCAGCTGCTAGACAGGAAGGGCTCAGCTGCAAACCTGTAGATTTGGGTGGAAATCCACTAGACCTCCATAGAGAACTGGGCTATTTTGGGACACATTAGACAGACGTGTATCCTGTTGTTGGCTCCTGCCCACGTGCTTTCCATACACCACCATTACTCTTACATGTGATATTCCTACAAGGTTTCACTTTTATTAGTTGGAGACTAACAGAACTTTTTACAGTACAACTAGAGCATTAGATTGGCTTAATATCCTTATCAATATTCAATTCCTCTCAAAACCTTGGTAAGCTCTTAGTGTCCCAAACCAGCTTTCAGCAGCAGTACATTCCTCAGTGTATGAGAAACATTTTTCATATAAATATTTGAGGTTTGTTTAGGAAAGGAGAAAATCCAGCAAATAGGTTTATGGACGTTGTTACACTTCAGAGATACCACTTAAATTTCTAGAAGAACAAGGGAAAGAAGAATATACCAAAAGATAAGAAGAGTCAAGTCATGAGAGAAAAATGAGAATATCCACAGGAAAGCATACCAAGTGCTAAGATCAGGCAGCTACTGCATGGCAAACCCAGTGATTACAGGAGGAGCACAGAACAGGCACTTGGGTACTTGGAGCTAAAATTTCCCACCAAGACTGAGGAACCTAAAATGCCAAAGGCAAAAACTGAGGAAAGACGTAATTTTGTATTTTAAAACAAATCTAAAAGCCACCACGATTTAATAAAGGAAGTCATCCTTAAGCAAATTCACCTATCATGTTAAATTTACTGAGTGCAAATGCTCTTAATGGATAATGTCTTCTCCATAACCATAGTGTTGCATGCGTGGTTGCTTGTGGTATTTATGTTTACATTCTTTTAAAACAACAACATTACAAACTTTACGATAAACTGTGATACGGTTATTATCTCCCTGGTATTTACTGATCATCCACTTGTTCTCTTTACGTGTAGTCTGCAGCTATGAGTGAAAAGGAGATTGCCTTTAACGATTCTGCTTGTGCGGGAGGAGACAGAAGACAACGTGTACTTATACAGAGCTTTCAGAAGTTAAATCAAGTTAAATCAATTCACTTTCTGTAGAAATAGCACTGTAGCATCCTTCCTTTTCCTGGCAAGGGTTATACTTCTACTTTGAAGTAGGAGAAAGGGTCATTTCTATCTAATTGATGGAAGGATACTCACTACATACCTGAAGCAAAAAATAAGTGTAGTGTAAACATGCAGACTTCTCTTTTGTGTGTCTGCATATGAATACACACTTGGAAACTCCAATGTGAACGCAAAACTAACTTTAGCAGTTCAGGTTGGGAACTTCACAGTATGGGGGACAAATCCAGTTAGAATTTTAGACAGACAGTATTAATTCTCCTTTAAAGACAGTAAGTACTCAGCCTGGATTAAAAAGCATTTTTTGTTTTATTTGAACAAAGGCAAACAATCTTTATTATTAAACATGTATCTTTTACCTGCAGTAGAAGAATCTCAAAATAATTTTTTAATCGGATAACAAGTATCACCACAACTAGTCAATGTTCAAAACTAAAATAGGTATTCAGTTACTCATAGGTTAACGATGTTTAAATTTTTTAAATACATAAAATGGATATTTTTTTAAAATTACTCTGCATTATGATTATGAGACTGTTTTCAGGGGAAAACTCAACTACCACAAGTTTTCCAGAGTAGAAAAATCACAACTAGCCCTGAACAAGAACAGTTACATTAGAAATCCAGAAATTCTGCCAAATACTTCTGTCAGTTTTATGTACAAGTTAAAAAAAATAATTCTAATTCTGGCATTACTGCTGCCAAGAAGAGGTAATGTGAAGACAAGTAACTCTTGTTTATGCTCTTTGTTGCTATTTTTCTTTGGTTTAAAATGTACATGAAACACATTTTATGAAACATCTCACTTGCAACTTCATATTGATATCTGTGTGTACTGCAGTATGTCGGTAACAAGGCCTCAGTGTGTCTGACATCCCACGCAGTACATGGGTGTGTTGATTTCCTACCTAGTACACAGAGAAGGAATCAGATGTTCTTTCAGAGAAAGTTTCGTATTTATTCAAAAGGCATACATCTCAACTGACTTTATTATTACTTTAAATGTTTAATTTCATGAAACTTATAAATTAAGGGACCTCTTACTGTTTCAACAATATTACAAGCAATACTCATTGGTGTATACCGTAGTTCAAAGGGCTTATACAAACCCCCTGTACCATTTAACCCCCTGAGCAAAGGTTTTAAACGGTGTTCCATGGGATCTCATCCACTGTGAAGGAAAACAACGAGGCATCCTGGACTGTAAGTGTCTTGAAAAACACTTTAAAGCTTTGAAAAGTTCTTCCTCATCAGAATGCACAAAAGCAAAATAACCTATCCTATATCCAACACAATCCCAAATGTAACAATAATAGCTGGATTTTAAATTTAAGAAACACTGTCATTAAATACACATTATGAAAACAATTGGCAAATCTGAAAAGGTAATTGTTATATATATTTCATATATATATTAATATAACAATACTATTATATTGTTATATTAAAGTTGCTTTTAAGTTTTAAGGTAACGAGAACTATAGGCATGTAACTTTCTGACACCAAACTCCAAAAATGTCAAGAAAAAGCCTGGACTCCTTGAAATGTTTTAATTTCTAGTGTCTTTCCTCAAAGGACATGTATATTTAATCTGATCAAGAATGAAAAATGGGCTGTATTAAGATGAAATAAAGTACAAATGATTTTCAGTCTAAATGTTAACTGAGGTCTGTGCTTAAAGTCTAAGGAAAATTTTGTCAGCTATTATGTTATAGAAGAATCAGTACACAATCATAACTGGATCGTAACATCTAACCAGGCACTTTTTAAACAACTTGTTAGTTTAAAATCAAGGATAAAAAGGGGGTTTTTATCTATTTGATGTTTCAAAGGGGCACGAATCACTAGTATGCCCCTCTACTTCGTTATGTACAAAAAAAACTTCACTCAGCTTAAAAAAACCAAAAAATTCGTATGGGTTATGATCACTACAAATTTTAAGATGACAACAAAAAGTGTCTCCGCTAAAATGAAAGCTCCAGGCTCTGTCTGAATTCTCAACACAGCAAACTAACTGTCTGACTGCAAACTTGCATTTCATTGCTAAAGCAAAAGCTATAAAATAAACTGCAGTGCACAACTTCAATATGATTCTAAGAACTTATTCATGCTGATACCAGAGGTGATTTATTTGGCTTTGTGGTGTTTTGCATTTGTTTTGTTGTTTTTTAGTAAAACCTTCCCCTTCTGACAGAATACTGTTAAACACAGAAAAAAAATTGCTACTCTCTACTATTGTCAATCTTTCAGACACAGTAAAAAAACTCAACATACAAGAGTTCTAGAGCAAGTAATCAATCTGCAAAATGTTATAGATCAGTAATAAGGCATCCACTTTACAGCTGTTTGAACAAAAAAGGAAGCATTTCCCAAAATACATATTTTGAATCTGTGTAAACAAAGCTTATATGTATTGCTTCCATTCATTTCAAAAATATACACCCACATGGACTGAAAGTGATCTCGGTGCTATTAATTTCAGATTATTGTAATTTGTGCAGCTGTAATCTGGAGATACAAAATCCAAATATTTTTGAACTTAATATTCTGAAATATGTCAAAAATTTTAATTATGCTTATGTGAAAAGAAACCTAAAAATATACCCCAAATTTTATGCCATTTCATTGAACAAAGGAGAAAGTACTATGAAAATAAACATTCATCTGGTTTCCTAACAATAAATACAAAGACAGTTTTTATAACATACTGCAACACAGGAAATATTACTATATTGACCTTAATGTTCAATCAGTAGTTTTTTAAATCTTTCCTCAATGACACCTGGATCTTCTACCTTGTCAGCTGTCCAACAACTTTTAAGAGGGTTTTATTTTCTTGCTTCAATTGTTCATTTTCATCTTCTATATCATCTAGATCCTGTACAAGAAAAAAGAAAAATAAACACTTCTCAGGACGGAAATACAAACTCTCAATTACTAGCAGCAGGAATTTAGCATCTTAGCTCTGAAATGAGGAAGCTGGGGTAGGGAAGAATTAGTGTCACAGTAGGTACCCTTAGAACAGTTAAACCAGCCTGTTTCCAAGTGTTACTGTAATTACAAAACATTAATATTATATTCCCAAGCACCTTTAAAAAGAAACATGTTCAAATCAAAGCTACATCAGGAATTAATGCATAAAGAAACCAAAAATGATTATTTTTCTGGCATATACAAAGAGTGTATTAATCAGCTACTGTTCCTGCTCCCCCGACCGCTTGTCTGCAACTACGGCACTCATGTATGCAGATCATTGGTTATTACTGCAAGAAGACCTCCTTTGTGTATTAAGTATCAAAATTTTCAGAAAAAGATGTGCCTGTCCACTTTTTTTCTGTTTTCTGTGGAAGAAAAAATAAAAATGGATTTTGTAACTTTTGTCTAAACTGCTACTGAAAGAACAGACAGTACGCACAAGGTAGTAATGGGTGCTCAAAACAGATTGCTTTCACCTCAAACCTTGGTGTCTTTTCCACCAATTACCATTTTTGTCCAGTTCCCATTTCACTTCTTCACTCCTACCAAGTTTTTTCAAGCCTTTAAAGTGAAAACCAGCGATAATGGCTACTTAGTACAAACATTACTTCATTAAAAATAATTTTACTGTACAAAAATCGCACGCAAGAAACAGAAGGGTGATGTCAAGGACAGGATTTTAAGGAGAAAAATGAAAGGTGAGCAAAGGAAAAAGAACCAGAATTCTCACCAGAGAGCCTATGTGTCTTTTGAATCAAGTCTGCAAAACCATCCTCTTACCTTAAGTAGTACAGAGAAGATTTTCTCTCTCTTGACCCTTTCAGTTGTTAAGCAGTGTTTGACATACAAAGCCCAGTTTCTTATTTCTTTTTTAGTGAAGTCATTCCAGAAGTGCACAATAGAGATCATGTGTTCAACTGGTATAATGATTTTTAAAAGCCTCTTCCGTTTGCCAAGCTAAAATCCATACTGCAATACCTTTGCAATTACTTTATTGTTTTCTAGTGTGGAATCAAGAAATCACCAGCAGAAATCCCTCTTTGCATCACAGAAGTAATGTTGCACCACAGCATGAATCACTTCCAGGAAAGGCATTTGACAACTCCAACATAACGGATACAAGTGACTTAAACATCTAAACAGGGAAAGTTTTGACGGGTAGATACTTATAAATACAATTTACTATAAACAAACACGCTTTACATTCTCTTTTGTGCAATTCAGATCAATAATCAGATGGAAGGGACACCACCTTTTCAATAAAACAGGTCTTTTTTAGTTTGGTATACATAAAACTTATACAATAATGTTCAAACTTGTTAACCGAGCCATCAGATGCCTCAATTAAAGCTTACCTAAAAAACTCCTGTTTAAAATTCTAGTATAACTGACTCAAAATAAAAGATTAAAAGTTTGTGAAATGTTTATGCTGCAAAAATAACATTCCAAAAATTACTACATGTAAGAGTTTCTTGAATAAAAGCCAGAAAAAATAACTGCTGCAGTTTAAACATCTACAGAAACAATGGGCTGAGAGATGGAGGGGATTTTGCCACTCTGAAATTTAAAGTTTCTTATTCAAAATTACAACACTAATTTATGCTTATTAGCAAAAAAAGATGCAATAGCAGGAAAGCTTGAACTTCACATACCAAAGGAACTCATAACTACACAATTGACACTAATTGGACAGTAAATCCTCACTGACAGACTCTCTCCAAACACACTTTTAACTACAATGACATCTTAGTGAGGTCAGAGATGACTAAGTGTAAACTACTCGACAGTTGAACTTTGCCTACAAAGTATTTAAATATTTTGAGATGCCTTTCCCTTCAGACATTTAAGATTTTTATGAAGCAATTGCCCCTTTCTTACAAAGAGCATGGCAGACATACTTTTAGTGTCGAATACAGCGGAATGAGAGAATGCCATTTTTGGCAGAAAGCCTTTTCTGTTCCTCAATATAAATGCAGCTCATATTCTTTAAGTATCTCTGTGATGCACTGACTGAGCTCAGTAAAATGATATTGTCACAATAAATGTACTTACTTAAAATCAGAAAAATTCTACCAAGAAGTTTCATGATTCTTGGAGAAGGTTTTTCAAATGCAACACAAACTCTTTGCCAATCAGAGATGCATCCATGGTTACGAACTGACTGAAACTTCTAGAAAGAGCATTTCTTTAAATATGGATGGGGCAGTCAGAAAGATATGCAATAAAATGGCTTTCTAAGAAGTTATCTAGGGTCTTTGATGTGACATTCTTTCCATACCTGTGCATCTTAACATCCAATAACTGTATATTTTGATGAACAGAAAAGCTGGAGAATGAATGAATGTGCAGACGGTCAAATTTAGAGACCCCTATTTAGGCTGCCTACCAGCAAAAGTTTTTAAGAAGACCTCTGCATAGACTCACTAAATAAAGTTTAGTCCTCAGGACACCCTTTTATCTGAACAGAAGGCTGAAGACCACAACTGTTCTTCCATGAGAAGCATCCAATCCTGGTGCTAGGCCTACAGAGGGACGCTCCATGAAGAACAGATGGATGTCCAAGCACTGGCTCTCATGTTCTCGGTTATGATAATAAGCCTGAAGAAAATATAACTGCCCTATTAACTTCCATAACCTTCTAGCATGAGAATGATGTGGTATTTCTGCAGCTTTTCCTGATTTTTTAAACATTTTCTCTTTCTAAATCCACACGGATAGCCAATATAGAAGCAATCATAAATCCAAGAGTTTATAAACAGGAAAGTAAAACTGTATTTTAATGGAAACATCACTTGAGACATGGGTTCAAGGAGACAATTAATTATGCTGGTCATAAAACCAAAAGGCAGCTATTTCATCGTTAAGAAAAGCCCAAGAGACACAGACGTTACTTGCACTCTATTGAGCAAACAGACAATGTTAAAGCCATGGAAAACAATGACCTGATGGCGAAAAAAAAATCCATTCTCTTCTGTGTTTAAAAGTATCTACCTATAAGATGGCTTTGTAGATCTCATGGAAAGGCGCAGTTTTAGTCACTGTATAACAAAGTTGTTCTTGAAAGGACAGTTTAATATTTTCTTCCAGAAATTGCCCTTGTAGTTAACACAGGCAAGGCACAGACCGTGCCTAACTTTACTACAGATTTTCAAAGACAGTTTCTAATTAGACACTTGATGGATTTCATTTAGGACATCACATTTCAAATACAGCGAAAAAATAACATTGCTTCTGGAACAGCAAACCACTCAAAAAGTCATGGTCCTAAACCACAAGATTTCAGTGATTTAGGTTCTTTTGATTTGTTCTTTCCAACCTTTGAGTCAGAAAGTCAGATGTGACCAACAGTATTAAACAGCTTTGCCATCCATTATGCAGAATGAATGAGCACCTGCCTCAACGGTAATAAGGTCATCAGCCTAGATGTGACAGATTCTTTGCAGAATGAAAGAACTGCATGAAGACCAACGCCTCAGTTAAAACAGAAATCTCTCCAAAACAGACAACACTTCATTTATCCTACAGATTAACTTGCAACTTTCTTCATATAAAAAACAAAATACGTATTTCAGAATAATTTTCTAAGTTAGTTTGCAAATTTGTGAATGCTGCCCTCCTTTGCTACAGATGAAGAGCTGCAAAATGTAAGTTTGACACTCTTCATGCAGTTATTGCCTCCCTTCACCGATGGATCGACCAAAGCCGTATCAGCACTGGACTAGAAGAGACTCATGTATCTCTAGTATATCCAGACTCCACACCTCAGCCAGGAAGTGCAGGATGAGGTCAATAATCCACTCTATGAAAGAATTCCTGATTGTCCTTAAAACTGGTGCAACTTTTTTCTATCAACTTTAAAACTTCTCATCCTGTCCCATTTCCAAGCATGTCTCATTCTTCTACCCCTCTTCTCCTGCCTTCACACCGTGCCTGGTGATGTTACCTCATGTCTCCCGTCCTCTGTCTTGTTCTGTCTTTACTTGGGATCAACAGTAAAGATGTAAAGAGTATGAGAATATCGGTCAGAACATAAAGAGCTTTTGCTTTTATAACCTTGCTCTATGAACACTTAGAACAACAAGGAATTGAGGTACTCTAATAACACTGCACTTAGGGAAGCTAATCATGACAAATACAAGTCACCTTAGAAAGAAAATATAATTTACTGACATACCTCTTGAAAAGCCACACAAATACAAAAAAGCCCTCAATTAATTCTCTTCTGACCTTGCCCAATGGATGCGGCTGCCTGAAGAATACAACAGAGAATGCAGAGACTTTTATCCCCTCTTTAGAGAGCCATGTAAGAAAGTATTTGCTTACTCTGTTTAATAAATCAATTTCTTCTTTCAGCTTTCCAATTAGTTCCTCTTTGTCCTGCGCCATCTTCATTAATCTCGCGTTTTCCTGTCTTTCTTTTGCAAGTTCCTATAACCAGAATACAGAATGAAGTTGGAAATGTAAATTCTTGTTTTAAGAGACAGTTTTAAGTTAATACCATCTAAAACAAAGAAAGAAGAACACACACCCCCCTATAATTCCTTTTCTACAACAAGTCAAACCCACATCTTCAAGTCCTTTTACATTTCAAGGAGCTAAAGAATCACATCTAAGATAATATTTTACCAATAGCAAATATGTTTGATATCTGATTCAAGTGATAATGTTTTAATTAATATTTAACTTAAGCATGAACACAGAATTGGACAGGGGCCCAAAACAGAAGAAGTAAATGTAAAGTATCAGCTTCCAAATTTCCTATATTGGAAGGGTTAGTCTTTGTTGTTGGTTGGGTTTTCCTTTGTTGTTTTGGTTTTTTTATAATACCATTAACAAGAAATGAAGACTCAGTTTTAAATCTGTGGGCCCAAATGTGAGAAAAAATGAAAATGTTCATTAGGAATTCAGTAAGTCAAGATTCGGGATACTGAAAAAAGGACCTTAAATCTTCTACTATTTTTTGTTACTGGCAATTAAGTATTTCAGAAAGAAGCTGATTTAGAAGGGAGGATTATGGTGTACTTTACTCAAATGAAGGTTCCTCAAGCCTTTAAAAAAAATAAAAATAGTAATTGCTACAAAATACATGTTATTTTCACCCTTTCCAAAAAGAGACCCATTCAAATTGTGTTTACTTAGTAACTTTCACCCATACAATTCAAGAATATTTGGCAAGTTACCCACAAAAAAACCACTTCAGAGGAAGACAGAGAAGCCAGTAATAGATTACACAGATGACATTATTTAGCAAAATATTGGCTTAGGTGAAAAGCTCAGCTTTAGCATTATTACATTTTCCCAAAACGGTTTGTATGAAGTCAGTGTGAAACAATGAAAACTGTTTTAAATATGTATTTTAAATGTTTACAGCTTTAACAAACAACTGGATAGCAATTAAATTTTATAACATTTAAGTATACCAAAAAAATCCAAACCAACAAGTAGATCAGAAACCAGCTTGTAACCTTCTGAACAGCCAGTGAGCCCCTTCTTCCCCCAAGATATTTGCTCTGTGTTGGTGTGTCACAAGGTACATAAGAGAAGCACGCAGAGCACTGCTGGTTCTCCAAGTGTATTATCTTTATCTTAACTATTTCTCACTTATATACCTAACGAAAACTAAACATCTGTGATTTGAAAGTTCACATTCTTCTCGGTCAGTCTGACTCTTTATACATTTTTGTAGACATAACTATCTGTACTTCAAGCATTTAGCATCATTTCTATGTATTTTACTTGTAAATTTCCCCGTGGAGTTTCAAAAGTACTTTATTTCAGATGTATGTCATGGAAAAGTTAGTTGGTACTTACCCTTTCAAGTTCCTCAATCCTCTTTTCCAAAGTGTTACTTGGTAGAGAACTGCCAGAAGAATTTGCATCCCTGCTGTATCTGCTGTAAGTTGTCCTCTCTGTTCGGGAGTATCTGTTTGGAGCATCATCTTCTGGTGCATTAGCTGTACTGTGAAAGGCAAGGAGCAAAGCAGACACCTATTTACACATTTAACAACATGGGAATGAGAGCAGTCACAGAAGTGCTTTCCAAAGCAGCCAACGGGTCAGTCTAATAAACTGCAGAGAGCGTATTTCACGGCTCTTGTGTGGCTGAGAACTCACTAAATTCACGGCCTCAGGGATTCAAATACCTGGATAATGCAGCTTTCATCACATAGGTAATACACTATGAACACATACTTACCCTATTTTTCAAGTTTCATGAACTATGCACATTAAAAAACAAGCTAAATAACTTTCTTTCAAGAATTGAAGTGCCACTAGAGTTTAAACCAAGCATCTTTTTAACTAGATGAAAACATAAAGGGTGAAAAACAAGTACATGTCCAAAACTTAAGAGGAATATTGACTGAATTTTCAGGAACTATGGATTTGGCCTGTAAGGAAACCAAAACCAAAGTGAGAAAGCGATGTGACCCAACAAACTAATTTTATGCCATCTCCAGATATTTTACTTCAGAACTTTGACACAGAGGAGTTTGTCATGGCTCCGTTGGTAGACACTGCTTAAGTGGTCCTATGGGGTTTTTTGGTTTAAATTATGTGTCTATTTATTAAAAATCACTGTCACGGAATCAACAGCTAAGCATTGCAAGTATACATAAGTTAGTTTTTAAAAAAGCATGCGGGTTCTCCATTACTACTGCTGTGTACAAAACCAGTGCTAATGTAAAAATATGTATGACAAGTCAACCATTTTCAGTCACAAAACTAACAGTGTCCTTCCCACAGCCATTTTCTTCCTAACAGTAATGTTACTTAGCTTCAGTGAAGATTCTAATGAATAACTAAGAACAACAGAACAGAGTGCCCTGGGAGCAGGCGAAGAGACACTGATCTTTCCCCCTCCAATTCAATAAAATTACATTTCTTAGACAGAAAATACACAGACAAACTGCCAAGACCAAAAAAAAAGAAAAAGAATGGACATAGTCAAAAGCCACCTGGAGATGGTCCTCAACTATCGGCTCTAGGTGGCCCTGCTTGAGCAGGGGACTGGACAAGACTTCCCCCAGAGGTCCCTTCCAACATCAAACAGCCTGTGATTCTGCAAAATCACACAGCTGAAGAATGTATACACTGGTTTTCTAGACCACTTAGGAAAAGAACGAAAAGCACTATGAGCATCCCTACAACATTTCCTTTAAAACACAGAAGAGTGCATGATTAATGTATTCACTTAACAATTTTGCATTTCATAACTCTAGAAAACCCCTGCTGACAACGCGCAGATTTAGATGGATAGAGTGCAAATCAGAAGCAGGAGTATCTGGCAAAGAGATGTCTTTTCGTGGATATAAATATTCTTTTGCTCCAGTATGTGTGAAGTTTCCAAGACACACTGACACAATTGTAAGGAATTTTGTAGCTTAATGTTATTACCATATTTAGCACTGTTTATTCTTCATCCAGAAGATTTTTTAAAAAACACTTCTAGGACCGGATATGCATGTTGCAACACAACATAAGAGAAATATTTTAACTTAACTCTATAAATTCTAGATTATTTAGCTTTCTAAAAGACATGTAGTTTCATGCTGTTAATGTCTCAAGGAGAGACCACACAAAAAATAGTCTCAATTTTTCATCACTCAAAAATGAACACTTTTGCCAACATACTGGAGTATTTCAACTCAGCTCCAGGGAGTGAAATTGGCAGAAGCTCCTACACAAAGAATACCTAGACAGGAAGGGTTTCATTAACACAAGGAATGTGACAGATAAAAAGTTCATTATTTTGGTTGTTATAACCAATGGCTAGTACACAGCAATAGCAAAAAATGTACTATCCAAGACACAACAGACACATCTTTCACAAAGAATGGAACTCAAGTCTTCAGATGCAATGTCACTTTATGAGCATTACAATGAGAAAGAATCACAGAATAGGCTGAGTTGGAAGGGATCATCTGGATCACTGAGTCCAACACCTGGACACCCCAAGAGGGCCCTGGACACCCCAAGAGTCACAACATGTACCCCAGAGCATGGTCCAAACACTTCTTGAACTCTGTCAGGCTTGGTGCTGTGACCACTGCCCTGGGAAACCTATTCCAGTGCCCAACCACCCTCTGGCTGGAAAACATCATCTCAATATCCAACCTAAATCTCTCCTGACTCAGCTTTATGCCCTTCCATCGAGTCCTGTCACGGGTCACAAGATATCTGTACCTGCCCCTCCTCTTCCCCTCAATCAAAAGGAAGCTGTAACTGCAACGAGGTCACCCCTCAGTCTCCTCTTCTTCAGGCTGAACAGACCAGGTGACCTCAGCCATTCCTCATACGGCTTCTCCTCCAGACCCCCTCACCATCCTTGTTGCTCTCTTCTGGATGCTCTCCAATAGCTTCATGTCTGTTTTATATTGTGGCACCCAACACTGCCCCCAGGACTCAGGGTGAGGCCACCCCAGTGCAGAGCAGAGCAGGACAACCCCATCCCTTGCCCGGCTGGCGATGCTGTGTCTGATGCCCCCTAGGACCCTTCCTGGCTGCCCCCAGGGCACAATGATGACTAGAAAAACAGCATCACCGAACTTGGTGTCTGCTAAGAGGAAATATCTATGAACCACTCCCAACAAAGATACTGTCTATGGAAGTATACCTGTAGATTATGTTTATATAAAAAATATACAAATATAAATATGCTTTAAAAGGGTTTTTTCTGGCTGTACTCAAACAAAAACCATATAGCAAGATCGGTTTGACTACTCTTAAACAGAAACAGAAATTTTGGGTTGGAATGATGTTCCCAGCTATTTCCTTTACAATAAAATCAGTTATTCACTCAGGTAGAGGTTTAAAAGCATTCAGCAAGGTGGAATACCTCTTGCTCCTTCCAATGCGTCTGATTCTCTCAATGTCTTTCTAAAGCACTGTCCAAATTGCCATTTCACCCAATGAAAATCACCCTGTCAAAACTGTATTTCAACTACAACAGGTATATTTTTATGCCAGAATCTTATAACCATACCTGATTTGGAAACTCCTAGTTATTTATGTCCCTGCAATCCAGTCAGTTGCTAACAGCTTCTTTGGAAGAAGCAAAGGACAATTATTTCTAAATAGGGCACCTCGGCCTTCTGTTACCTCAGACTGCTTAAGCCAAATTTGTGGCTTTCAGAGCTGAGCTAAGGAAAGGCAGTCTTGTCTTCCCTACAGCTGCACTTCCCTAGCCACTTCCCTCCTCCACTTTTCCTGCCTCTGGCCTTCAGGTGAATGGGAAACTACTCAAGGAGCTGATGCAGCAATCGAGCAGCCAAGCAAAAGGTAGCCATCAACTTCCAGCCACAGTGGCTCCCTGAAGCAGTACCTTGCCTGGCTGCATGAGTGCTGGCACAAGGGGCAGTGAGGAACTCCAGCCAGCTCAACTTAGACCATCAAAACCTTTTGCAGAAATAAACCCTAGGTGTTTATGCCTTCTCATAATGTCAGCAGTGGCTCAAGAAGGGCTACAAAAGTCAAGAAAAATCTCTTGAGTGACCCCTGTCTAAAATAAAATGCTCCTATCTGCAAAGCAGTGGTCCTAAGGTAACAAGCTAGATGAGACAATGCTTCCAAAGCCAGCCCTCACTGCAAAACTCCTTGCTTAGGAAGCAGGCAAGTCTGGGCATAGCATTATGAAACAGTACTTCGCAGCTGTGGGTTTTTTGTTTTTTTTTAAATTAGTGAGATCAAGGTTAGTATGACGGAAAGTAAACTGTTATAGTTTAAGTTTTATAATTATCTGAAAACACTGAGCAAGGTAATTTCAGCCGTGTTCAAACATTTCCCTCAGAGCCCCTCCCGTGAGTGCTCTGAAGCACCTCTTTTTTTTATGGTCTCTACTTCTCCATTTATTTTTCAACTCTTACATGAATGATAAACTGGAGTATGATGTAGTCTTTTACAATTAGTTCTAAATGGTCTCTGCCTCTACGGTTCCATGTTAATGTGCTGTACTATCCTAAAAGAGGGGGCAAAAATCCTCTCTGACATTTTGACTGGAAGCCATAAAACCATACCATATTGTATTCATTTCCACTAGTAAGCAAACTTGTAAGGGGAACACACTTCTGAACCATGAAGAGATTTTAATCTAGCTCTTTCTGTAAACTGATCAAGTTGATCTCTCTGATTCAAGGACCATGCAAAAATCTTTAAACCCCAATCTGCAGGGTTTGCTTTACAATTTTTTAAAAAGAAACTAAATTGGTTCAAAATCTAGTAGACAGTCTTTAAAGTAAGCTGATAAAACAAACTTCCTGTGTTTATAAAAATATTCCTATGTCAGCATACATACCTCGCTTTACTGTCACTTGCAAACAAGCCTTTTAGTTCACAGAACACAAGAGAAACATAATTCACGTTTACATGTAGATTTGACTCAAATATATCAAGAAAGAGAATGCACTTTGTCCTTCTCATGCTTGAGAAATCATTGGTAACACCAACTATGCTGATACCATCAGACCTAAATCAGAAAACCATTCTTACTAATGGCAATGAGCTTGGTACTTAAAAATAACTACTCACAAAGCAGTGAAAAATGCCAAAAAATGGCAGACCCACTTTCATAACAGTAGTTTGAAATGGCCAAGATGAGCCATATCACATTAGGAAAACCTGAGAGGAAAATGGAAGAATGGGAAGTTGATATGGTCTATTACAACTTAAGTATACCGAGACATTTAAAACACATGAAGCTCACAGGACACATGACTGACCACAGCTCCCAGATACATGGGACAGCTCCGCATGTCCCGTGGCCTTCATGTCAGCATGACCTTGCAGATTCTGGTCATGCTTTTAATAGATCTCACAGTACCACTCCAGATCACAACAAAGCCATCGCTTTCTTTTAAAAATACTCTGTGCACTTAATCATGCAACTACAAAGGAACCCCTCTGCAAACTTTTGGGGGTTGTGAAAATTTCTGAAGCAAATTCAGAAGACAGACTACAATTACAGACTAAGATCCTCATCACAAACTTTTATTTACTTTACAGCACGAAGAGACAGGCTCAGTTTGTCCAAGTCACTAAGCACACAGCAACACACAGCAGCCAGCAGAGTTCATTTGTAAACATGTTTTCCAGTCAATGGACACTCAGTGAAACAGGTTTCCCAGCAATGTCATATAAATGTTTAGTCATGGATTGTTGCATCCGTATAAGGGAAAGTAGCCAGTGTAATCCATAGTGTAAAATCTGTGCAATTGCTTGAGTCCTGGAACACACAGAGAGAAGAGTACGATTCTGTAAGAACAAATCTTCTCTACTCTTAAGTCTCTCTTCTCTTGTCAGGTACAGGAGGCTGGGTATCTCAGTGTACAGATGGCATTACGGAATTACTGAAGTTGTGAAAGAATCCCTAAGATCATCAAATCCAAACATAAAATATGGAAACAGTTACACAGAAAGGGAAGAAAAAGGTACTGGAAATCCAGAATGGTATCAGTAATCCAGGACTAGATGTCAGAAAAGGACAGGTAATGGAGACAAAACAAGAAGAGAAAAAAAACCCCAAAACCGACCAACCAACCAACCAACCAAATTCCAGCCCCCCCCCCCAAAAAAAAAACAAAAACAAAAAAGCCCCACAAGAAATCAGAACAATAACAAAGGGAAGGCTAGGACCTCAATGATTAAATATACGGATGTAAGAGAAAAAGGGGAGAGAAAGGAAAGGGTGCCTAACTGGGCTAGGAAATGGAAACCAGTGAAGTGAAGAAAAATGCTGAGATGGAAAAGATGCCATGTTTGATGAGGAATAACTGGGGAAGAGCGAGAAGGCAAAAGAGAAGAAGCAGAAGTAGTAAAGATGGAAGAAAGCAACCTGAATATTTCTGGCAAATAATTCAATCCTTCAAAGGGAAAGAGAATCTATTACAGAATCCAACATTTTAGGAAAACATACTTTCCTTTTTGCTATCATATGTCTATAAAGTCTACCAACAATCTCTCTCCCACCAAGTACTGGCAACTTACTGTTGCAAGTAAGTTTCAAAGAGGATCTCAAAGTGGTTGTCCCTATGTAAGAACATGCTTCACTCTCAAGTTTGCTTTGACAACCTAAGGGAGTACACCCAAGACTGTTAAAAGCACATTAAGCTGAATGTATTTGAGCCTTGAAGCAGCTTATGATCTCAATTCAGCCTTTAGGCATCCACATTCCAATTCTAGGTGCAATCGCAGAATGGCATTTTCCATTTCACAGAATATTCTGAGTTAGAAGGGACCCACAAGGATCAGGCAGTCCAACTCTTAAGCGAATGGCCCACACAGGGATTGAATCCACAGCCTCGGTGTTATTAGCACCATGCTCTAACCAACTGACTTTCCAAGGGACTCCTACTGTATTTGGGACTTCAGTGAGATCTGAGTGATCCGAATAAGAATTACTGTAGAGGAGGCTGCTTTCCGTAAGACCTTCACTTACTGCAGATGTTGGAAGAAGCAAACAAGCCCAGACCAATTCTGCTTCTGACTCCTTTAGCATTCATACCAGAAAGCAAAACCGCTGGGAGTCATGCCTTAAGTACACTCACAGGAAAAATTACTTCAGAGAGCTAGAAATTCTCAAACATAGTGGAAAATTAATAGACACTATTAACTCTAATCACAGTGGGCATTGTATACCTCAAGGAGGTACAATCAGAATAAAACCCACTGAGTATTTGTGAGCACTGGGCACTGTGCTGACAGTGGAAAGTAGTCCTTCACTTTCAAGGCTATGCAATGAGTAAGACAGATGGCAACATCCATAAAATATTGAACAGCAGCTCGCAGCAAGTCAGATTCCTCCCGAATGCGATGCCCATCCTGACAGGGGAAGTTGACAAAGACCCTACATCCCACATACAACTAAAGCTGACTGAAGGAAGACTGCACAACCAAGTCTTATTTAGCATTTTCTAGCTTTGGCGTTTCCTACTTTTGCAATGCTAATCAGAACAATTAGATTATTTTCAAATAAGTTATGAATGTGGTTGTGCAAACTTCTATTTATTACCACCCCACGCACAACCAAGTTTTTGCAAATGAGTATATACAGCATGCAAGCAGAGATAAGGTTCATGAAAAGCCACAAAAGTATGACACACACTGCCAAGTATTTGGCAGATATAAACAGCAATAAAATTCTGCACCAGGACTGAAGAGGAAGTAAAGACTGAACAAAAATGTGCTCGATTAATAAGAAATGAATCATGAAATTACATAGTTATTAAGGTTGTGACAATAAGCCCACCCATTCTGCAATGACAAAGTGATTTAAAAAAAAACCCTACTGCAATAAAAAGCATCACTCAGCTGGGTTTACGAGAACCTGGGGATATATAAATATAAAAGACACCATGCTAGGAAAGCTAAAGCATAACAGGATAGGTTATTATTTTTTACAGTGTGGGAGGTGAGACTCTGGAGCAGGTTGCTCAGAGAAGCTATGGGTGTTCCCTCCCTCCTCAAGGCCAGCTTGGATGGGGCTCTAAGCAATCTAGTTCAGTGGAAAGTTTCCCTGCCCATGGCAGGAGGACTGGACTAGATGATCTTCAAGGTCTCTTCCAACCCAAACCATTCTGTGATTCTACAGGTGAACAAGTTTGAGGGGTAGAAAATACAGCAGTGAAGACTAGATAATTGTAGGTGCTCTTTGCACCTTTTTCTACAGCCATGATATTTACACACAGATGAATTAACCACCTACACATTTTACCCGAGTAAAGGATACCTAAAACAGAATGTATTCATGCACCAAATAAAAACATTCTTACATGACTGTCTTGCTTCAGTTGACATATTTTAGACCCCATGTTACCATAACATTTTCCTAATAGTTATGATAGTTTTGTCAGTATTAATTCCACGTGGGCAAAAATCTCACACACTGGTCAGGTGCATCAAGAGCTTCTGAAGCATTTTTCTGATTAAAAAGCTGGAGTAATGACCAGGGTAATACTTGACTCAAAGACAAACAAATAAACAGGACATGTTATATATGAGAAACATCTGCTACAACTGAGACAGCAGTATGACAAAACTATCTTTCAGTATTACTGTGGAGAGCAACAAGATTATCTTCCTTTATTAAACTTCGGAATACGGTGGCTCATAAATTAAACTGTGAAAATACTGGCTCCTAGGCAATGTGTAGTCAAGTTTGACATTTGATTGGGAAACTATTCCGCCCTAGTAAGACCCAGCAAAACACTAGCTGAATTTATTTTAAAATAGTAACATAATAGAGGGGTTTGGATAAGTTTGCTGCATGTTTCAGGTCCTTTGCCCAACATCAGGCTATATATCTACAGTAGCAGTATGATGGCCTCTACTACAAACAGCCATTTAATCAGCACTATTTCCAGCAGAAATGTAAAAAAAAAAAAATTGTTGTGTACAAAGATCACATACCTTTTATACCTGCTTGAAACCATCCTGGAGGAGTCCTAAAAGAAACAAAAAGGAAACACTAATTAATATTTTTCTTGCATCTATACTGCCAATATACTTTATCGCTCCACGGAAAACTAAGTCTGCAGTAAGAGCAGTCCCATGCCACTGCAAAACTCAGTTTTGCACTATTTTGTTGTCAGGTACAGACAATACCAGGATTATTGTCATCATGTTACTGCTTCTGAACACCACCTCAGAAGCCTTAAATGTCTGCCTCTGATTTACATCATAAAACTGGATGCACTTATTCCATCCCCCTGCATGCACAACATGTGAAACAGCTGACACCCTGCCACCAGTACGCCTCCACTACCACTAACTAGTATGGAAACACGTGTGCACTTTGATAGCTGTTCATCAACTTGTCCAAGAGCAGCAGCGCAAAACTGTTCCAAATCCTCAGCACTACTGTTGTCCTTCTGGATGGGAACAAAAACTGAAACTGCCAAGTATGAAAATTAAGACATGTTTCAACTGGTAAACAATGGCTCAGATTTGACAGAGTAAGTCCATAAATATTTTTTAGGATGTTGTAAGGACATGAACCAATTATTTTCTTAGTCATAGGCAAAACACCCCCCGGCAAATAACAGGTAAAAAGTCAGGAAAGAATATTTAAGGAGTTAATGGACAACTGCCTTTACGAGAAAAAAATAATGGTGAAGTATGAAATTTTGTCTACTTACAACACTTACTGCAGGCAAAGAAGTAAATGAGTTCTCAAAACAAGATGCAAGAGAAATTCCACCCACTCTGAAAATTCTACAAAACATTACACTGCTTTGACTGACCAGCACATCAGTGACTTTGTAAGTAAATAAACAAGCTAAACATTAGGGTACAAAGAATATTATTTTACTATAGAAAATAGAATTGAAAAAAATATTTGTATTAGAGAAAAAAACTTGATCTGAAAGTACATTTTATTTTATGAAGCATTTTCAAGTTCTGCCATATGTTCTACATTTTATCCCTAAGATAAGCAGGAGAACAAAATTCAACAAAGTCATGGGAACTACTTAAAGAAACCCACAAACTTGGCAAAATTGCCAGTTTAACACTGATAACTATTTTTATCATTGATGACAGCATCTGAAAATTAGTGATTCACAGCTGTGAAAAAGAAACCTAATTTTACCTCTAAAAGGGCAGAAATTTTAAATGGTACCACCAATGCTATTTTTAAAGTTTACTCAGGGGTAGGTTATCTTTGAAAGGTCATGGAAGCAGGGGGAGGTTTCTGAGGACTAAAATGAAGTAAATGTCATTCCTTTCTTCAAGAAGGATCATCCAGGGAACTACAGGACAGTCCTTAGCTCAGTCCCCGAGCAGGAAATGGAACAAATCCTCAAAGGTGAAATCAGCATGGATATATGAAGGGGAAATCACGCCTAACCTGACAGCCTTCTATGATGAGAGGACTGGCTTGGTGAATGAAGGGAAAGCAGATGATATTTATTTGTGTTAGCAAAGCTTTCAACACCTTCCCACACAACATATGTATATGGAAATATGGACCAGGTAAACAGACCACGAGATGCAGTGACTACTGGGTCCAAAGGGTATGAACAGCAGCATTAAGCCCAGCTGGACGCCAGTCACTTTGCAGGGATTGATACAGGGGCCACTACTGTTTAATGACTTCATTAATGACCTGAATGGTGAGACAAAGTACAGCCTCAGCAAGTTTGCACACTACAAACAACTTGGGTGAGAGGTTAACAATACATCAGGTGGCTGTGTCGACATCCAGAGATGACTTACAGAGATCCCATGAAGTTCAAAAAAAAGGAAAATGTGAAGTCCTGCACCTGAGTCTGGCGACAAATAATCCCAAGCACAAGTACATGCTGTGGACTGGTTGGAAAGTTGCTGGGCAGAAAAGAACCCGGGTGTCCTGGTGGACATAAAGTCGAACACGAGCCATCGCTGTGCCCTTGCAGCAAGGAAGGCCCATGGCATCCTCAGGATGCGCTGCCAGCAGGTTGAGGGACAGCATCCTGAGGAAAGCTACAAAGACGGCGAAGGGACTAGGGGAGAACTCATACAAGGAGCTGGTGAGGTCACTTGGTCTGTTCGGCCTGGAGAAGAGGAGACGGAGGGGACATCTCATTGCAGTCTGCAACTTCCTCGTGAGGGGAAGAGGAGGGGCAGACACTGATGTCTTCTCTCTGGTGACAGTGACAGGACCCGAGGGAATGGCCTGAAATTGTGTCAGGAGAGGTTCAGGCTGGATATTAGGAAAAGGTTCTTCACACTTGAGGGTGGCTGGGCACTGGAACAGGCTCCCCAGGGAAGCGGTGACAGCACCAAACAGGATAGACTTCAAGAAGCATTTGGACAATACTCCCAGGCACACGGTGAGACCCTTGGGGGTGTCCTGTTCAGGGACAGGAGTTGGACTCATGGGTTCCTTCCAACTCAGTTTATTCTCTAATTCCCCTCTGCTCTAATTCAGCCCTGGTGAGACCACAGGTGGCATGCTGGGTCCAGTTCTGCACTTCTCAGTATGAGAACAATATACTGGAGAGACTTCAGCAAAGCCGGACCTAGGATTAAAGCTCTGGAGCATCTGACACATGAGGAGAAGCTGAAAGTGCTGGAAATGTTCAGCCAGGAGAATAGAATGCTCAGGAGGTATCTTGCCAATGTGTACAAATTCCTGATGGGGTAAAGATGATGGAGACATATTTCTATCCACGGTAATAATGAAAACCCAACTGGCTACAGTCCTGAGCAATTTGCTACAGGTGATCCTGCTTTGTCTGGAAAGCTTAGACTGGAGACTTCCCAAGATCTCTTCCAGCCTTAATGATTTTTAGCTGTAAGATAGTCAGCAATGACTGACGAGGTGGTTCGACTCTGACGTACCTGAAGGGATTCAAATTGTTTCATCTAAGACATTGGATACATGTTCACTGTATCTGAAAACTGAAATGCCACATCAGTAATATCAGACACAGCTCCTGGTGGTGATGGTCTCAGAAACATCCCAGTTGCCCCATTAGCTATGGACAAGTGGTTCAATTGCCTTTTTAGGCTTGGACGGAGAGTTACATTGGGTCTAAATTTTGCCTAACTGCCTGCAGATACAATAAAAGTAGGAACTCTGGGCTCTAATCTTCCTCAGTTCCTATTTTTTTAACAGCTTCTTTTTTTCAGGAAAATGCTTCCTGGTGAACACAGGCCTCTGTTTGCAGTGAAAGGTAGAATTCACGAGAAAGGGAGAAGTTGCACCTGAGATCGCAGTCTAGTGAAGCACACATACCCTCGTACTAAGAACTCTTACGGTATCAGATGCTTGTTTTGTACTCCAGACACTAAAAGGATGCAACGAATTCACCATATATCCTCATATTTGCTAAGAGATTTTCATATACTAAATGCAAATATAAGCTGTAAAGCAATTACATAGACTTAGACTTGTACATTTAACAGGACACTTTTAAAAGTTTGGCAGTACTATTCAGAAAAGCCAGTTCTTCAGAAAAAGCTGGGAGAGCAAACAAATGCTCAGAGACAAAGTGCATGGCAAATACTCTCATTTGCTACAAATGACAGCTGTTAAAACAAACAAACAAAAAAACCTTGAGCCAATTAACAAGTCCTTTGTAACAGACGTTTCTACAGTATTAGTGGTTTTTATTTCTGTAGTTTAACTATGAACAAAAAGTTAAAAATGCACATCTGACGCATTACAAAAAATTCCTCTGAACATCAAATTAATATTGCAGATTTGGTAAATTATGACTTTTATTACTTTGAAACCTCTAATGTAAACGCAAACCAATCAATCATTCTTTAAAGCGATGATGACAGCACTAGGAAAATGTATTATTCATCTCTGTTCTCATCTCGTGGAATTTATTTTGTGTGCATTCTGTGTCCAAATGCCGCTGGCAACACGAATATAAGTAGTCACACTGTAAGTAGCATTATGTGCCTATTAATCCAGAATTAATCTAAGATTTCTAACTATACAGAAGATTTAAAATGAGGCAAGCTCCTCCACTTTCGGAGAACTGAAGGTTGGCAGGAAATGAAGAAAGGGAAGGAGAAAAGGAGGGACATCCCTGTTCTGACAAACAGTTAACATAAAAGCAGATGATTATTTTTGTACATAAATACCTACTTACAAATCTGGTCTGTATTCCTTACTACCTTTTAACTTTGAGTTTTAACCCATGTTTAAAATATCTAATCATTACTATAAAAGTGAACTATTTGTCATGAGCAATGAAGAGATCAGTTTATTTGAATGTCTCCCTCTAAAAGAGGAATTCTTTTTATAGTCTGTGGAAATCCTGGATGGAAAAACAGTAAGTAAAGAAGTAATCCATAACAATGCCAACGGTTTCTTTCATACTAGTGAAAAAATACTGCTGCCAAAGACATCTACCGACATCAGTTCTTTGTCCAAGGTTGAAATCAAACACTCGCTTCAATGCAGTATTCCAAACACAGCTTTAAAATTACTTCTACTTCTTGCACATGATCTCAGGCAGCTCGCATTACCTTTTAACAGTATATACTTCACTAATAAATCAAATTACTAGTGAACACTCTGCAAACCACTGCAGAGAGACATACATCAGCATTGTTCCAGAAAACCGGTCATGTTCCCTTTTTGTTGCGTCTACAAAAGTGATTGTGTGGATGGTATTAATGCAGGACAGGGTGTGATCTATGTGAATAAACCGAGGAAAAAGCAAAGATTTCTCTCATTCCACATGAGCTCCTTCATCTGATTCACTGCACAGACTAACACACAGACATGCACCTGCTGCTCAACAGAATATATAAGGACAGGAAAGGAAGCTGAGACCATTTCAATTAATGAAACCATTTACTGCCAATTAAATCTCTGCTGAACTAGGATGCAAGGAACTTGGCTAACTCTCCTCTTTGCTCCTGGCTCATCTTGGTATTTCATCTGTCCAACAGAGACATTACATAAACAAGCTGGTCATCGGGCTTTAAATAAATAGAATTGTCTGTGTTTACAAGTGTCTGACAAAGTTTTCCAGACGTTAAACCAACCCTACTATTACAAATTAGCTAGTTAAAATGCACCAACAAACATTGTTTTTAAACAAGTACAGACTCTGGAGTCAGCTGGACTGTGAAAACGGTTCGCTGGAATCCCTCGAAACACTACTTAAAAGTTTTGCAAACAATTAAAGCAAATCCCCTGGATCAAATCAGGCTGTTAGGGCTCACTGGTATATACAATGACATGAAGAACATGCGCACTGGTTTGAAATTTAACTATACACTACTGCAAATTATCACTACATAATGACATTCCTGCAACATGCAAGGTTAAATTTTGACTGAAATTAGGCCATCAAAACAATTACAATATGTAACTTAAATATGGGCTTCCTACAAAGTTTCCTGTACATTCTTCAAGATGTGAGCAAATACAACTTCACCACATGGAAGGAGGAGGTCTCCTGCTGGGGTTTCTTGCCTTTTTACATATCAAGGTAGATTCTATCTCCATCCAGCAAATCGAGTTAACCCACATACCTTAAATCACATCTTGATTAACTACAGCTACTTCTCACATTCAGTACAACTCTGCACTGAGATTTGTTAGGAAATGGCAGTTACGTATCTTCTGCAATGCAGACAAGGTTTCATTCAGCTCTTAAAGTGAGATAACATCTGAATGCTTAATAACTGAAAGGCAATGGGATCCTAATACAAACCAGGAGTAACTGCAGGTGTGAAATGCAGCAAAAAGACAGATGAAATACCTTTCTTCCCCTCCCATCAAAATTCCCCAAAAGCAATTTTCCCTCAGCAGTCAAGAGGTACCATTTACTTGAATCACAGAATCACAGAATATGCTGAGTTGGAAAGGACTCACCAGGATCATCAAGTCCAATTCCTGGCCCTAAGGACACCCCAAGGATCACACCGTGTGACTGAGAGTGTTGTCCCAGCACTTCTTGAACTCTGTCAGGCTTGGTGCTGTGACCACTGCCCTGGGGAACCTGTTCCAGTGCCCAACCACCCTCTAGGTGAAGAATTTTTTCCTGATATCCAACCTAAGCCTCTCCTGACTCAGCTTTATGCCATTCCCTTGGGTCCTGTCACTGGTCACGAGAGTAAAGAGATCAACACCTGCCCCTCCTCCTCCCCTGACAGGAAGTTGCAGACTGCAATGAGACCTCAGTCTCCTCTTCTTCAGGCCGAACAGATCAAGGGACCTCAGCTGCTCCTCATACAGCTTCCCCTCCAGACCCTTCATCATGCTCGTGGCCCTCCTTTGGATGCTCTCTAACAGATTCATGTCTTTTATACATTGTGGCACCCAAACCTGCGCACAAGGCTTGAGGTGAGGCTGCCCCAGAGCAGAGCAGAGCGGCACAATCCCTGCCCTCACCGGGCTGGCGATGCTGTGCCTGATGCCCCCCAGGACAGGGCTGGCCCTCCTGGCTGCCAGGGCACTGCTGACTCGTGTTCAGCTTGCCCTCGACCAGGACCCCCAGGTCTCTTTCTGCAGTGCTTCTCCCCAGCCTATGCACACAACCAGAACCGCCCCATCCCACGTGCAGGATTCGGCACTTGCCCTGGTTAAACTTCATAGGGTTGGTGATTGCCCAGTTCTCTAATTCGTCATGGTCTATCCACAGGGCCTCTCTGCCCTTGAGGGAGTTGACAGTTCCTCTCAACTGTGTCATCCCTTTGAAAACGTCTAGAGATGTTTTTCATGGAAATGCAACACTAATTCAACTTTGAACAAAAATGCTTTCACCTCCGAGGAGGGGAAAAAAATGTCCGGTCATTATTTCCACAGAAACCATTCTTTCCAGAAGCCCTCAAAATGCTTTCAATAAGGTTCAAGCAGAAATTCTAACTGAACTACTTGCACCTCTTGTAACTGTGCATTTTCTACATCTCTTCTTGAATAGAATACTTGTACATACAAAACCACCTTTGGCTCCTTCCCCTTCCCTTATTCTCCCAGCTGCCAAGATTGTACATCTATTTCCAAGAGCCACTGTATTTTATTTTTCCTTGAGTGGATTTCCTAGGGATGATCTTAAACACTCTTTACTCACCCAATAAATCTCTTTTATAAGCAGACATTCTAAAAATGAGCTTTTATTTCTAAAACTGTTAAGAAAGCATGAATGGTTATAAGATCGGAAGGGACATTATATTTATATTACAAATATTAAATGCTTACATAAAAGTATTTTTATATAATATCTTCTCTGTTAAATTGTGGCATATTGTTTTCATGTTGATTGATAAACCTAAGACATATTTTTAAATTAAGACAATAATATGTTTACAATGTCCCAGAGGTTTCCAAATTATTACTTATGACTTGTAGAGAAATATAAACCACGTTATTAATTACAGATGAAAATTTGCTCAAAAACAAAAAAAAAAAAAGGAGACAAGAACATGGAAGGAATAGCAAAAATTTTATTTCCACATAGTGATCAGCCTGTGTTGTGAGCTAAACTGCAAACGCAGGGGAGGTGCGCAGCAGGGAAGAACTGAAAAAAATAAAGAAAACCAGATTGGAATAATGTATTTCAGTCAAGGAAAAGTTCAATGTCCTTAACTCAGTTCACTTACTTATGTGAACCTTAACATTATTTTTTACAGGCTCATCTACTACCTTTAATTAATATGCAATTAACAGAACTTCAAACAAGAACTAACAGATGTGCTAAAATGCTTCGGTTCAAGTGATAGATATTACTCCTGTGAAGCCAAGGGAGTTATGAATCATCTGCCTGTTTACACGGAGCCAGGCAGCCATGGAAAAACACTGCAAGGACACCTAGGGAATCAATCAGAGTTCTAACAGAAAGGTAAGTATCCTCAATTCGTACCGATGAAGAAATCTATTAAGGACATTAGGTGAGAGAAAATAATTAAAGAAACGCCTGCAGTTAACACAAGTAACTCCCAGGTAAGTCAAGCATCTTCCAGAAGAAAACAGCTCCCAGAAATAGGAAAACCAAAACCACACATTTAAACATATGAACAGAGCTTTTCTCTTACTCGTTATTCTCTATTTCTATACCCAAGCAATATTCAACACTAAAGAGTCAGAAAAAGAGTTCAGGACAAGCAGTTAGGCACTCAGAACAAAAGCTGTGAAGGAGCTGATTAGATCAGGCTGAAAAAACCTGACTAGATCTCAAGTGACTCACAGAAAAAGCAGAGCTGGAAAAATGACGAGAAGGACAATGTGGTATCCCCTAAGAAGTAAGAATCTGCAGGCCTCCTTCAGACAAAAGTATCTGAAATCACCCAAGAGCTGAACTACAGCTCAAAGCAGTGTTTCCAGAGCAGGAAACCTAGGTCTGTGTTGCATACCCCAGCATGTTGATTGAAGGTATGCAGTTGTTTCTGAGCTAGCAAAGGCTAGTAATGTCTTTGCAGCACTACACAGCCAAAACTTGTGCTGTGATGTTCCTACTATATAAGAGGATTGGCTCCTAGTACATTATTCCTCAAAAAGTCCCCAGGTACGACGTAAGAGAGCATTAGGTAGCATGAACCAAAACCATGCCAGAAAACGTTGCTAATAATTAAGCCACAGGCGCTATCAGAAGTGCAGCAGCTGAGCTCACACCCAGGTCTTGCACTTTTTAACAGTATAAACACAGTCAGACTGTCTCCACCAAACAACTCTGGATTATGAATTCCTCCTCCCTCCTGAGCCATCGCATTAATTACACCAGACTGCGAGGATGCAGAGATGGAGAAGCAGGCTCTCCTGCCCCCGCCATCCTCCCACCACCATGGAACTGGAATATGCGGCTTCCAAACGCACCAGCACATCGGAGTAACTACTGCTATGATATTCTCGGACTTGGTACTAATAACGTGAATGTATGATACATGTTACAAAATGTCTGACAACTATTCCTATGTGTATTTGTGCAGAGTATAGATTTCTGCTCATCTTTCTGCAATACTGAGCAAGTTGTCTCCCCTCTCCACCTCGCACAAGGACACTCAGCAGCAGGAATCCTCACGGTCCACGTTGGTTCTTGCAGAAAGGAACCTCCTCCCTCTCTGTACACACCCAGCAAGTACTCATAACTGTTACCTAGGCTTCCGACTTGTTCCTGGCATGAAAGCAGTATTAATTAAAATTCTCTCTCTAGAGTAGAAGCGCAGGAAAGTGCAGGAATCAGGAGTATCACCATACCTTACAGAAGCTTTTGGTATCGGTCAGGCTGTATAATCTATTTGTACAAGTAGACATGTCAGGAAGACCCCCCTTTTCAATAAATTTGCATGCGCTCAAAGACTCTTCCTGCCAAAGAAACCTCAACTACAGTGTATCATTATACTTCCAGGATCACTTTTCTTTTTTCCCCCACAAAAAAAAAAAAAAATTAAGATTGGGAGGAGATACCCACTGTAACCCAGCTGACTTTAAAAGTCATGCCAGTCCAAAACACAAAACATGTGGGGAAAAAAAATAAAATTCCTTTACATGAGGCCCCTTTAGACTGCTCAGAACATTAGCTGGGAATTTGAGAAACTGCTTCCTATTCCTTACATCTGTATAAAGGTTACAAACAAGGCTCCAGACCAGTGTGACAACAGCTAATGCTGGTGTAATTCTGGAGCACAGCTTCACCAACTCCACTGTGAAAGAAACAAACAGGGCAACAACAAAACAAACATCTGTTCATACAGGCTGAGTACATAGCAGCAACATCTGTAGACAAGAAGAAATCAGAATAAAAGTAAACAAAGACCTCAGAAAATGACATCTTAGTGGAAGGATCACAACAAACTTAAGAGAAACTACAAGGAAGAAATCATAAGTTACACGCTTTGCTTCACACTTGCTCTGCATAAGGATCTAAAAAGTACCTGAAGAGCAGGCTGCGCTGAAAACCCTGCAGGTTCCTAGGCACAGCTATGAATCTAAAGTAAGAATAAGAAGCCTTCACAATGCCTTGCCTTCACAGACACAGGCTTGATTCAGCTTTTGTTTTCATGCAGGTCTTGTGACAAATAGCCGTGCACACATACACAGGCACACAAAATCAAATACTCAATTTTAAGAGACTTCATGGGTACATTTAGCTCTATTTACTGGGAGTGAATGCATTCATCAAACAAGATTTTAAGCTTAAGCCACTTATCCACTAAATTAAGCTTTACTGAGCACAGACGTTAAAAATGTTAATAATTTTGTGTTTCTTCCTAAGAAAAGCAAAGTTTGCCATCAAAGGTAATCAAATTTATGCTGACAGTGATCAAGCACTGAACACAAATAATGCTTTCCACAAACAAATGGAAAGATTTCTCTTCTTGGTCAGCTGTCAGGAAGACAAATCTTGATAGCCATTACCAGTACTTCCCTCCAAGAGCAGAAGCCAGGCAACTCAAAGAAGGGATGCCCAAGCTGCATCCTCAAGGCTACACGCTGCTAGCCAAGCAACTCCATCTGGCTCATAGGCAATTTACAGCCACCCTCTTTCCCTTTGGTCTCACATTAGTAACTGCTAGCTCTCAGCTTCCTCATTTCTCAGGGGCAAAAAGGACCACAGTTTCACTTGAAAGCACTTTCCAAAAGCAGCAGTATTGGATAGTGCACGTGCAATACAGCTGAATCAGACGTGCTGAGCATGTGCAGATCCTTTGGCACAGTAAAACCCACTGAACATGCATGGATCCACAGCACTACACCAACAGACACACATATACTAGATTCGCTCACATGACAGGAGAGGAGGAAGATTTTGGTCGAGAAACCCATACTGCTACAACAATGTCTTCTGACATGGCTCATTCCCATGAGAAATCCAGACTCCGCCGTTTAAAAACTGCTGTTCTACTAAAAACACAAATCCATACAATGTAACTAAAACTAGCAATCTCGTTTTTTTCAAAACAAATCCTTGAGTACAGTCAAAGCCTCCAGTTATACCAGACAAGAACACCATGCAACATTACTACTCCTAAAGTCAGAAGTTACTCTGATAATTAATGAAACAGTTACCATATTGGGGGGGTGTGTGTGCATTTCCAGCCTCCAAAAATACACACAGAAAAAAGCATTTAAAGCAAATCAAGACTGCAAAGTCAACCAATTCAGAACAGGTCAGAACGTCCTAGACCTATGCAACTTTCATTCAAACTCATGATACTGCCCTTCCTGACATCACTTCATGATGTATTTTTCCACAACATCTCCTAAGTGGAACACAAGGAACAGTACTCAGTGAGTAATGTTCAGTATTTTGCATTTGCTAGCTCTTCACCAAGTGGACACGTGCCTTAATTACCGTTATTAACATACCCAAACTGCTCTGAATATAGGCCCATATTGCTAGAAATTATTTGAGTGATTTCCCTGATCATGTGTGACCAAGAAAACACAAAATTCCTGTTTTCCTTACACAGATCAAAGAAATCATCTGGGTCTCCCAAGCCATAGAGGAGCCATGGCAGATGGTAACTGAAGCACCTGCTTCATGTCATGATCTGTACAGGGCAGCAAATTCCCTCCAACTAATGTTTAAAAACTTTTAAAAACACTGCACACACACAAAACTGACTTAGGGAAATATATTTTAAAAATTAGTGATCTTTTAATACTTAAACAACATTGAATTTGAATACTTTTTAACTAATTTTTATGCAAACACTTTTAGACGTACAGTCAGATTTCCTCATGAGTCTTTCTACCGCAGTCACTATTATTGCTTAAGCGCTTTGTGGATACTAATGACTACTTTCATATCATCTCTGTGAAGTGCATCGCACTCCACCTGCAAACAGAAATCCCAAGATGAATATTATCTGGTAGTTAACTCTCAAATACTAGAGTCATACAACCCGATTTGGCAGAATTACTTACGACCTCACAAACTCAAACATACGTCACCCTAATTTACGTATTTTAATCCCGTTTACTTTCTTACTTTTTAAAATAATACCAATATTATAATCGTGTTATTATGCAAAATAATTCCTGGCCTAACGTCTAAAGAAATGTAGTGCTGAGAAGAAAACGTGTTTAATACATTTGGGCATGCCTAGTGTAGCACAACCACATTTTCTCTACGGATGGAAATTAACATCAAGCAACATCACGGCAATATACTTACAAAAGACGAATTATTACTCTGGAAATGCATGCACACAGTTCTTCTTTGCAAGAACTACACGAAACCTAGATGGCACACACCTTTGAAAAGCTGTGGTCATGTATGAATAGGCATGAATATTATTACCACATACTTTGGATAATGAGAGCAATTGTAAAATGATGTTGTATGACATTACACTGCTGTGCAAAATGAAAAGCCAGAAGAGGCAAAACAGGCAAAAAGTGCAACTTGAGTCGACTGGCTTCTTTGGCGGTATATTCTTGGCACAAGATTCAAGTACAAAACTCTGGGGAAGCTTGTGTCAAGCATGTCTTCAGCTGTCATTCTGAAAGGAGAGGCATGTAACAAATTCAGATCCCTGCATTTCTCACAGTCTGCCACAAAGCTAAGAAGGAATTTTATTCCTTACCTTTATTAACTGCTTTCAGCAAAGCTTATAAGGTGCCTGTATCAAACATCTATAGTTTTGTAACACTGATATATATCATTGCTTCCAAAAATTTCAACGTGTTAGAGGTCACATTTAAAGAAAAGAACAGCATTTAAGCAAACAGAACTACACATCTGTGGAAATACCTTTGGACCACGTTCCTTTTAGAAAGTGCCTGCAATGTTTTGGTGAAATGTTAAGACTTTTTAAAACCAAAGATTAAAAAAAGATCAGATGTGGTTTTCCTTCAATTTTCAGAGGCTTTTGAATGACTTAACAACCAGTTGCCCAAGGCATAACTAAACGGTCATGTTAATAAATCAAGTTTAGATGACTACACCAGCCACCTAACCTATTCACTACTGAAGTTACTACAATGAACCCAACCTACTGTGACACAATTTCCTAATTGTACCATTAATGCTGATTATGTAGACATTTCATCCCATCCTCACTTCCAACCAACAAGGATTCTTTCCAAGGCACTGGGTAATTTCTACACTAAACTGACTGATTATCCAAGCATCTACCACAGTCTCTTGCAGAGAACAAAAACCTGCACTGCTGCTACCGAGAGGAGTGAGAGCAATCCAAGACATGGCAATACTATTGTGTATGTAAGTCAGTGCTCTGAGCTGAGAACTAGGGCAGCTTTGCCTTTCGTTGTCTTGGATTAACAGCTCCACAGGAATTCAGTACTAGGATCAAGCTTTAGTCTGTCTGCTAATGCACCTAATTTGTACTTACTGCAAGAATATAATGCAACTTACAGTCTAACAAGGTTAAGTGCTACAAATGAAGGGACATTTTTTTGTCTAGCAAATCCATTCTGTGCTGGTGACTGCAATTCAGTGTGGATGGTTAACTGTCTAAAATGTATCTCACAAAGCTGTATCTTGTATAAAATAATTTTGTAAGACTTAACATCTTAATTTCTTGAATTTCTTGATCGTGTACATTCTAAGAGCAATACAGAGAGACCAAGAAACGTGCATTACAATTGCATACACAAAGCAAGTTAATGGTTGGAACAAAATGATTGCTATTTCCAACTGAAGTGCAAGGGTCTTGAACGAGGCCCTGGGCTTTGCAGCAATATATAATATGCAGTTAGGTACAGCAAAACAGTTGTCATGGCTTAAAAAAAAGAGTGAGTCATGTCTCATACTCGGGTCCCAGGCTTCATAATGCTTGAGAGGCAAAATTCCCCCACCAATTTCATACCAGCACTACAAATACCACGGCAGGTTTCTAGCAGATGACTGCAGAGAGATCTGTGGCAATCAGTACAGACACAAAAGATATTGGTAACTGTGACAATTATGATCTTCAATTTCTTAGTATGGAATTAAGAAATACACTGGACAAATTCTGCTTCTGTGTGACAGTAATAAAGATCAGCATTCCCCTTCTACAGTAAGATACTCTAAATCATTCTAGTATTTATAAATCATTACCTTTCACTTGAAGGATTCGGAGTATTAATTTCACAAAGGTTGAAGCTCATTATCCAAGTGACTCAGAATTTCCTCTTTCCATGCCCACAGGCACAAAAATCGGTACCTCTCACTCTAATTGATTCCTACTTCCATGTTATGTTAGTAGCAAAAGTCATCCTGACATGTTTGGTTCAAGTTTTCCAGGGAGAGAAAAGGATTCAGCTCATCTAGCGAGACCCTTTTTGTCCTCAATGAGGAGAAAAACACACATCTCAGAACACAGTAAACCCCACCCTCATGCCAATGACAAAAGTAATTTTGAAGATCTCAAACACCTTTTTGTCTCTTGATGCTTTTGATAATACATATTTACTCAACTCCCATATCTTAAATGTCAGTTATTCACAGCTGATACATTTTTTGCAGTGTACTCGTTCAGTACACTGTGCTGTGCACAACTAGCACTCACAGACATTGCAACATTTGAAATAAAATGCAAGCAGAAAGGAATCAAAGATAACAGAAAGCAAGGGATTTCAAACTCTTTCCAAGGCATTGTGAATGATACTTCTGTATTATTATAGCACAACTGCCAAAAAACAGTCGGTTTTAATTTGAAGGTTTTAATGGATGGAGGATCTATACACGTGTCTCCCACTGCAAGGCTTTATATTAGCTTTGAATCAATCTTCTCAGCCTTCCCAATTGGCTCTCCAATTTCCCAAGAACAGCAGAAGGTGACATACACATCACAACAAGCTACCATGCTCAGACACCACTTTTGTAATGACACAGAGGCTACGTTAACCCTTCTGCCACAGGATTACACGAAGAAGAGCACATATTTGGGGAATATTTTAGGAGGCCAGATGCACAAACAACTGAATTCCTAGAGGCACATAACCATGGTATCAGCAAACCTGAATGCTTTGATACAAAAGCCTTGCATATGGTGGTTTTTTGGCAGGGGTTTTTTGAGTATTAGCTAATAGTAATGTCTTTTCCACTCAGCAAGTCTTCTAAAAGATTTTAAAAATAAAACATCATTAAATGAATTGTTTTTTCCAGCCAAATCCTGTAGGGTTTTTTGATGCAAGCTTTCCTTATAACACATAAATACTAACACCATTTTCAATTAAGAGATGTTCGCTACTTTGAACGTATCATTTCTGTCCACCTGCAAGAAAGACATTGCTATCAAATAGTTTTGCACTATTTTCAATTTTGCCATCTCTGCTAAACAACAGCTAGATTTCTGTAACTACCAGACTCTAAAGATTTCTAGTTAAAGTAGAAACTTTAGTAACTTTTAAGTAGTAGTTTTAACTATGCTTGTCCTCAGCATTACAGATTTTTAGCTCATTTTTAGAGTTCTAAGCTTACTGATACATGACTTATCACCCTCAGTCTGCATCCCCATACCCATCACTGGAGCAGCCCACAGCTCTGTAACTCCCAAGATTAGAACAAACGAAGTGCAGCATTAAGAAGAGGAGGAAAATCAAGCAAGAAAGTCAGAGCCAGATATAACACTTGTGTCTGGGAGTGGATTTAATGTTGACTCACCTGGTGAGGTGTGGCTTTCCACACTATCTTTTGCTAACGTTAAATAACAAATTCTTTGACTGTAATAGTTTCTCAGTGCTTGTAACACTGCCAGACCTACCATCTTCCGTATTGCCAATATAAAATAATTCAGAAGATGATTTCAGTCAAATAGCTCTGCTTCAGGGAAAATACTCAAGTCTGCTATATTTTTAGATCTATTCTTAAAAAAAACCTGGTATGTCTGTGTTTTGGATCAAGAACTTCAAATTCAGCCAGAGTTTTCAAAAAATGTACATATTGCCTATGAAAATGAGAACTGCAACCTCTGACAATATTAAGACAGAACTGAAAAATCAGATTAGGGACTGGAAAGAAAACCTTATTCTGCAACGTATTTCTTCATCAAATATGAAGTCAATACCATCTTATTTATCATATTCACAATAATTATGTATTTACAAATTTCATTAAATGATAATAAGAATGGACAAGTGGGGGAAAATAGCTGTAACTACGAAGTGTATTTTTTCTCCTTAATACATAGAAGTAAAATATATATTGGTCAATGGCAACTTAAAATGAGCTCTTACATCTGCAACATAAGCTCTACTTTTAAAAAAAGAGCATTAGTCTTGCACAGAGTAGAATCAAAAGGAAATTAAGTCATCAAAGCTGAAATAACACTGCTGTCAAATTCTGTTCAAAATGGGCAAGTTCTAAGTCTTCTAATAAAAAGTGAGTTGACAGAGCCAGTAATAAACTGATTAAGTCTTAGTAGCTACAACTTTCTAAGGTTCCATCTGTTCTGTACATGTGCCACCCTGGGCCTTTGCCAGATCCCAGACCTGGGACTCTCCTCCGTATTGTCAGTAACAGGACACTCCTGCTGTGCTCTGTCAACAAATAAGTAGTGCCTGTTGGAATACAGAGGTGACAAACTGGGAAACATGTAGGATACAATTAATACAGACAGTTTGGTAAATAAAAACTGAGATTGCTGGTAAAGAAGAATAGAAAATACGGATGGAAAAAAGAGGGCATGGGAACAAAGCCAAAGCATTATATAATAATACCACTAGGGGAAACTAAAAATGACAACTTTTGGAATATCTGCTGAAGAAGTGAAAACAGAGTGAACACTGTAAGAAACAGTCTAACAAACAACTTGGAAAAAAGCATAAAAACTTTTCAGAATGATGACTCCTGACGAATCTGCAAAGACAACAGATCTAGTTATATGAGGCATACTCAGAGGAGACAGTTGCTTTGCAGAAATATTTTTGTTGATGTTCACCATGGGAAAAAATGGTACGAGTGTTGTATCAGAGCACTCCCTCCGGAGAAGGGTCTATTTACAGCAGAAGCACTGTTAGAATGTGAAAACAAATTAATAAAATAAATTTTTAAATGTTACCTGCCAGAATGGGGCAGTTATTTACTCTTTGAGCTTTGAAGGAACTACTGATGTTACTGAAAAATGTAACAGCTAAACTATTTGAGATCAAATGTAACTTCTTATTTAAAACTGCCCTAGTACCACAGGGTAACATAAACATCATCCTCAAGAAGATTCTGAAACAAACAGAGAACTACAGAAAAGTAAACTTCATATTTATATTGGATAAAGTGTTGCCAGTAAGTCTAGAACAATTAGGGAATAAGTGAGTAAGTATGATACTATACGGAAGAGTCACCAGGGCATGTGTAGAATAGTCGCACTTCGCAAATCTAATACAGCTCTTTTAAGTTATAAAAACATGTCCAGGACAGAAATTTGATTGACAGCATAGGGCATTTCAAAGATACTCCCTAAAGCCTCTTAAAGAAAGCAATCTCCTCTTAGAATAAAAGCAAATGTCCTTCTGAGAACAAATCACTGGTGAAAAGGCAGGAAATAATGGTGGACCCCGATGGTCAGCTTTCACAGTGAATGAAATAACCAACCAGAAGAGTGTCATAGGAACCTGTGCTTTTCAAAGTATTTGGGGAGGAGATGTCCACAGATGCTATTCAGAACAGAAAAGATACAGATCAACTGTAAAAACATACAGGACTCCTTTACTGGGAGTGACTGGGAGGTAAAACAGGAGATTAAATTTAATGTACATAAGCGTAGTGTACATAAGTGAAACAAAAGGTGAACATGTTTCTAAATTTACACAGGCATCGACCTCTGAGCTTGTTATTCTCACTTCACAGATAACTCCAAAATGTTAAGTTTGATTAGGCATACACAACATAAACAGTAAATTCAGTGCTCAGGAGACAAATAGACACATACCAGGAAATTACTAGGAAAGAAACTGGTAACAAAACAAACCCCACCACTAAACCACTCTATGACTGCATGCTGTACTGAATGGTTTATTGGTTGTGGTTTTGGGTACCAAACAAAACAGAGTCAAACTAGAAAGTATAGAACGTTACTGAGTAACTCCTGTATGAGGAACAACCAAGTAAAATAGAATTCTTCAGCCTAGGGAACAGGCGGCTGCGAGGAGCCATCCTCTCTCTGCAGCACTCAGTTACATACAGAGGAAGCAGCTGTTCCCCATGTCTTCCACTGGGACACCTTGCTGAAATCATATGGAAATAGATGGAAAATGACAGATTCAACTTTAACAAAAGGAGGCTGATCTTGACATTCCAGGTAACTAAGTTGTAGACTTCTCTGACCCAGGCTCTTCTCAATGTTAAAAGCAACCATGAGCATATGAAAGACTGGGCAAAATTTTAGAAGGAAAGTGCATCGAGATCCACCAATCCAGCCATGCCCCCTGTGTTTATGGGTGGCTGGAAAACTACCCATGATCACCGTGTACTTGGTTTGTTTGCATGTGCTGTTGCCTCTGTTGGAGTCAACAGGCAGAGCTGGACGGCCTCAGTTTGTACAGCTGGGTTTGTGCATGATGTTAGGTAACAGGAGAAACAAGACTGGTTAAAGAGACTTAGGGCACTCAGGAAAGAGAAAGAACATTTGCCACAGGTGGTATAGTATGAAGGAGGGGTGCACGGGGCATAATTGGCAATGTTTTGATGTCAGGGGGAAAGGACTACAGGAATGAGTGCGGTCAGGGGATTGGAGAGCAATAAAAAGAGAGAAAAGTTTTCACAGAGGCAAGGGGTGTTTTCCCTAGGAGTATGTGTGTTGGTTTCAATCCCAGAATCAGTAATTAGAAGTTAACTGACAAAATCAATTAGGAAAGTGTGTCCTGATTTAAAAGCCTATCTCCAATTAACTGAATATTCTAGACCTGTCAGTATTTTTCACTTGAATCTCCCCGTTTCTCTTCCCCTCACTAAATAGTAAGTTCTGTGATGAACATCAAAACTATTACCTTCAAGGCCTCTACAGAAACAGAAGATTCTGTTGTCAGAATCTTCATCTCAGTAGCGTTAAGTTTGAGGAGTTAACACCTCACACTCTGTTTTCAGTAATGTGTCAACTCCTGAACTTTAGGGTTTTTTTCATGTAGGGTATAATCTACTGTTAACAAATACAAAGAAGAAGGCAAGTATGAGTTTTAAATCTGAGTAAAATACCAAAATTAACAATGTTAAGATCTCACCTGGAGTAAGTATGAGCCAGAGGTATCTGCACTGGAACTCTCATTTTGTATCGTATTCTGTTGGGTAATAGCATCCTCTTTCTTTCGTTCCTTCTGCCCTGCTTCATCATCTTCATACTCATCAAGGCTCTAAACCAAAAAATATTTAGTTATCAGTTATAGCCTTTCCATACTTCACAAAATTAATGCATCAGTGAATATTTTCAAATATTAATTTCATATTTCAGGAAAGTTTAATTAAATGTTTAAATGCTTTTCTTTCCAACTAACAGCTTTTTCTTCATCACAGAAGTAAGAAATAATCAAAACAAGATCCAATTTGACAAAGGTTTAGACAACGCTGTGCAAGTTCAGTGCTAATCCTGCTGTGAGCAGGAGCTCAGACTGCACCTGAAGTTCTTTCCATTTGAATGATTCTACAACCCTGCTTGCCATATGCAATTGTATTACCTTTACACATCAGAGATTTTGACCAAATCCAGAAAAGCAAGAAAAAAAAAGAGTTAATTGGATTCTTCACTCAACAGCTGATCTTTTTTGACATAGTGGCATCTACTGAGGTTGAAGTGTCAGTCTCAATCACCCATCTTAATTTTGCTCTCCTTGGTTTTCATTTTGTCTTTGAAAATTGACCACTGAAAATCAGTTAATTTTTAAATTACTTGGACAGTCATTAATCATTAACAGTTAACATACATAATGTTTTGACTCTTCAACACAAATGTTTCATACTAGATTTGCTGAAATACTTGTTTTGAAAGGATTAAATTTCTAAAGCACTGACTGCTGTCAGGCAAGAGACAGGAAAAGTAAGTAGGCAAGTAAATAAAAAAATAAATAATCGGTATTACTGCCTCTGTTCTAGCTCAAAGGTATGTTAAGGACAGGGTAGAAATGTGAGTACTCAACCAGCTTTGGGCTAAGTCAGCTATGTCTAGATCAGTCTACTAATTTAGTGTACACAAATTTACAGAAAGCAAAAAAACCCCTCAATCTTATGGTTAGAAGACCAACTTGAAGCAGACAAAGGTAAAAAAAAAAAAAAAGTAAATCTGACCATGACATCACAAGCTGTTTGCCAGCACTCTACATTAGAACGAGAGATGTGTGAAACCTTATTACAGAAACACAGGGAATGAATCAGTTTAAGACGTCAGAAAAAGCTTCTAGATTAACGTACAGTACCTTGAGAAACAGAGAACAAGACTGGCAGAGAATAAAGATGAATGTCAAATTATTTCTGTTGAAATTTCTAATGCACAAAAAACGAAGTCACTATTCTGAGGCTCTGATACTGACAATCTCTGTCATCATCTTACACAGAGGACACAAAACTAGTCAAAAGCATATAATGAGAATGCTGGAATACAGTATCTTCAAATATAAAACCAGTGTTATTTGCTAGCTGAAAATAGCACTAGTATATCAAAAACTAACTCCAACTCCTCCAACGCAAACACCATGGTGATACAAGTGCTAAAAAAAACTGACAAACAAGAAAGGGATATGTTTCCACAAGTGAACCTGAATAAAAGTCATTTAAACTCTCCACAGCAGCGCTCATGACAGCAACACTAATGCAATTTCACCAGCCTACTTCTAACCAACCTTTCAATGTAACTGATGCAGACGTGCTCCTATCACTAAGAAAGGCATACTTAGAAGATGATTATGGCTGAATCATTACACATTCAAAAACACTTTCAATGAGTCTTTTATAATAAAATAATTACAAATATTTAATTCTTTTGGGTCCATTTATAACAAGGTGTTTAAAAAACACTGTCATGGCACATTCTAGGAAATTATCTTTAAATCAACATCCTCTACCTTTTATAAACTGTAAAACTTAAAAATTTTGATAACATAAACTTAGGTCCCAATTTATCCCATTATCGTATTAATCCATTATGAAGTGACACAATAAGAAATAATCAGGACCTACGGCAACAAGAGATGGAGTGATCTTCACCTCTTACAAAGCCAGCCTTGCTCAGAAAGAACTACGAGGCACACAGAAAATATCATATAAATTATAACTAACGTCACGCAGATGAAGAATGATACTGTGTTAGAGAAACAAGAACACTTTCAGATTGTTCTTCCGGTCTCCACGTTGTCACGACAGAGAATGGAAATCCCAGATAAAGGAAAGAGATGGTTTGAAATTAGCTTGGAAAAGCAGCCTCTAGAATGCGCAGGAGAACTCCGACTCAGGACAGAAGAGACTAGTGATCTTCTCACACCTCAAAACAACTTTGCATTTTCAAGGAACAACATTTCTCTTTCTTTAAAAAGAAAAATGATGCTCAAATATCAGTATTGTAGGAAAAAAAGTCTTAGTAGTGACTAGGTAGACAAGTGTACCTTTCTCCACAAACTCTCTCCTTCAGATACATGCTTCTCATAAGCTTTCCAGACACCATGAGCATGCCACAGAAATATTTTTCTCTTAATACAATTACATCTGTAATGAAGAATGCTCTTCTCTCTTTTGATATAAGATCACCTGTTACTAACTATTCTTTTAGCAATTTTGGACAGGAACAAAATCTGGTATGAAAGTCCTAGCCCCATAATTTTAAACTAAACATTTTCAGTTAGGATTTGCCAGCAACGTCCATTCCCACCCTTTCCTTTCTTCTCAGGAAGGTCCAAGATCACCAAAGTCTGCAAATCAGTACCATCGAAAGGTATTCAATGGCCCCAAAAAATCCACACTTCCAAAGTTAAAGGCCTTCTTCCCAAGCATGGAATACAGTTGGTTAAACAGCTTATGTAAGTCTAATTCAGAACGTACAACCTTTGTTTTAAAGGCTACTGGGGCTTGCTCCCCACTCCAGTTCCCTTCACCAGAGTAGGTGCCATGCCAGCTGACACCAGCACAAGTTTGAGTGGTTAGAACCACAGAAGCACAGGTTGATAGTCACCATCCATGGCTGACAGGGCACATTTGGCCAGGGCTGCCAAAGCCTTCCTGCCCTAAAGCAGGTTCCTAGTCACTGGCAGAGGCTTTCTGCAGTTTCCCAAACACAAAGGTTATGTTCCCCTTCCAAACATGCAGACAGTCCAATTGACACAATATTTATGAAATGCAGGCTGAGCACAAGCCAACATGGTAACAACTACATAATTTAAACCTTTTACTGCTTTTTAGTAAGTTATTAAGTTTTGCCTCAATAACCATTAGCCTTAACAAGGAACTCCACTTGTTTTGACTCATGATGAAATCAGCTTTCTTACCGAAAACATCCCGCTTATGCACTTCATCTTCAGTTATTGATTACTAGTATTATTGCCATTTATGTTCTAAGCTAACTTTTAGAGTAATAAAAATCAATAAAACCACATTTCAGTTGATACATTATTGTTGAAAAAAATAAAAATGTTTAAAGTCTTGTTACGCACTTTAAAAACTGGGTTTTTTCAAACTGCCCTGCAGCTGAAACTGCCTTTGCCCACAAGACATTTCAATCGGCTGGATTACTCTGTTGCTCACGTTGCAGGCTCTCTCAAATCCTGCACTTTGCTGCAAAACTCGTTTCACATCATTGAAAGAGACCTAAGTGCAGCAATTACTGTCTCTGTCAGCACAGCAGAGAAATGGACTTGTAACCACCAAGGTGTAATTCTGACCCATTATATAATTCTCTCTGTCCATCCTTTCCTCTGCTTTTGTATTTTGCCACTAGGCACATACCATTTCAGATTCTTATTTTCCATTAAAATCATCTGAGTTTTGTACAGCAGATATTCAATGTGACATTCCCACATCTGATCTTAATATAAGGAATCCACAGAAATTCCTTAGGTTTTCTAGCATTTCAGTAAATGTTTGAAGCTGTAGTATAAACATTTTTCTGTAAACCTCGAGTATGGAAAATACAAGCAGAATAAGATGCTTTCAAAAGAATCAGACTGAGGAAAGAAACAGCCACAAAGATATCCCCACATTCCAGCACACCACCACCTCCAGTTTAAGGAGACACTGTACAAAGAACATTTCTAATGATTCACTGGTTTGCTTCCTGTAAATATTTGTCCATTGCTAAGAACAAGTAAAAGTTGAGGAGGGACTGTCTTTTCCCTGGAAAAGAAGCAATATTCCTACGTGCAGATCGGTTTATGAGCACGCACAAGCTGCTCTCGCCACAAGAAATCGTGCTGAGTCAAAATGTCCCAGTTCCCATCCCCCTTCCTGCATCAACCTGCTTCTGCCTTGGAGTTCTGCTGGCCGAGCACATAACTGAAGGCTTCCCAGTTCATTTCATGAAAGGTCAGTCAGGTTAGTTTCAGCAGTTTTAATTAGCTCAATTGATTTTGCCTGGACCAGATACAAGCCCATTCAAACGATTTATTTCGCAGAACTCTAGGAATGGTTGTGCTACATCAGCTTTTTGAAAATGATGAGCACTTGAGATAATACCATATTTAACCAGTACAGCAAGATGTGCAAGCAGATATGTACTCTCGGTAAAACCCCATGTTCAGCTTCATATTGGGCAATAAACAGAAACTCTACATCACAAGCACCATCAGTTATCTTGATGGGTTTTCTTAGCTTAACCATGGTAGTAATCTAGTAGAGGAAACAAATCGAGGCATCTTCCCATTTCCCCGAAACAACTACGAATGATTTAAAAAGGCAATTTTAAAAAATCAATTTTACCACAAGGATACTTCCCATGCTGACAAAAAAGTTCAAAGTGCACTATCGCAACTTCATCTCAAGACGTTGCAGAACTGCAAAGGTTTCTATTAAATGTAAATATTTTCTAAAAGCTTCCACGGTAGAAATATAAGACAAAAAAAATAAGAATTGCTTTTAACTCTGAAAAAAACTTATCCAGCCAATTAACTAATGCAACATACATTTTGGGATTCAACATTAACTTTCCTTTGGCTGACCATTCAGAAAACCTGGAAAATTAATTGCAAATAAAAGACAACTATTTTACACATCATTTCTCTAAATCACTCTTCTTACTGCAACACTCAGATCCAAATGCTTCCTCTCTTTACCATGCACAACTTTGATATGAGCTCAATACCATCTTCCTACCTCTTTGCACAGTACCAAATTCTTGTCATCACCTCCCATCAAAACCAAGCAAAAATGCCATACCCCTATGATTTAAGATTACATAACTTTTCCCCTCTGAAACACTAATTTTAATCATATTTGTAACACACTTTTGTTACAATGTCCAGACAGCACCCAAAATATTTAAGTAAAACAGGTTTAGAGTAATGAAATCTTTTATTAGTATGACAGTATAATTGGAAAAATTGCATCTTTTTCACTTTGCAAGCCTTTCACCACATTTCACTTGCTCAAGTGCTTTTCTTCACAAGTTGGAGGCCGTTCCTACAGATGTGAAAAGAGCTAATGTTATTCATAGAATCTAAAACCTACAAGCCGTTTTTGTGGATTACCCAGTGAAAGATTTTATTTTTTTAAGACTTCAATTCTCACATTAAGAGAGTCCAGAAAAGGATACTGAACTCCAACGCCTTATCCGCATGATTTTTGCGCACTTCCAAAAGTCTACGTCTCTAACTGGAGCAGTCCAATATCAACAATTAGTATAATCACAATCATGGATTTTTAACATAGAAGAAGAGTAAAGGCAGGAATCTTTGGTATCTGAGATCAAAAGAGACCCGACGACAACAATGGGTCAGTGCCCAGCAGGTGGGCCAGAGCACAGCTGACTGCAGCCATAGGAGTCACTCATCCTTGACCATGCTGCCAACAAAGCAATCCAAAACGACGAGCATCGCTTAGAGATCAGTGAAATGCACATCCTGCTCTACAAAATTCACAGCATTCCTGATTGTAAGTCACATTTACATTTTTTTTTGAACTCTACCCTTTTCTCACCCATAATAAGAATTTATAAGTGCCTACTTTGTATACTCAATTATATTCCAGAGCAAACACAATTTAAAGTCTCAAAATCCTCTTAGAAATGTTTCTGGAAAAAAACCCAGCATATTTGTCTGTATTAAGAGCAAAATAACAAAGTATTTTGAATTCCTTTAAAGCTTTATATAAAACATCAACTGCACCAACATCAGAATGTCAATTATCCCTCATTATAATAACAAAAAGCAGCAATGTTTGCAGTTTGTTATTCATCAAAATACACTGTTTGGTCACCAGTGTTTTCAAACATACCACAAGAATGAGTTCAAAAGTCAAATGTTTAACTTAAACTAATCGCCAAAAAATCCTTTATCACAAGGCTTGTCAAGAATGATTGGTGGATATGCTTAATTTAACTACTTAGTACACGATATTAAAGTCACAGAGTAAAATTCCAGGGATACAAGAAAACTTGTCTTGCAAAAGACAAGCTATCTAGCATTATTAAAATCTTTCTAGAAAAGAGAGAGACATAATAAAAATTATGGATTGGCACACTATCAGAACTAAGCACCAAACTACTTAACGCTGAACTCACGGTTAGCATTTTAGAGCCCTTCTGACTGATCGACACCTAAGAGCAGAAGTATCGAGTAGCAGCAATGACTGAGGATCCTTATGCAGTGACATCAAGCTGCTTACACCTCTTCCATGGGGAAATTATTATATGAATAGAACAAGGATTCATCCAGAAGAAGTCGCAATCCCATGCTCTTAAAAAGAAAATGTAAATCAACATCAAATAAAGGGTCTAAGAAAAAAGCAGCCAAATCCTCCTAATGTTGTCGGTACGATCCACAGGCAATTCCAGGCTACCTGACTTCCAGAACTATAGGGTCCTTATATAGCATATCCCTGTGTGCTGAAAGAGTGAAATTAAACATCCCACTCCTCATTCAAATTTTGCACACTGCTCCTTACTTCTGTTTCGCTAGTAACAACATGTCTTTTCCGTCCTCTGCTGATGGGTTGACTTCTGGTACAGAGTTAATAAAAACTACATTCTGTACACAGAAATCACTAACAGTGTTGAACATATGAATCTAAAAGTTACAGAAATGTTCCCCAAAATCACACACACAAAGAAGCGGAGTCAGTCACCAAACCAGTGACTTAACCCCCTAATTAAAATTCTGAAATGATGTATCCTATCTGAAACAAAAATGCCAAACCAGTGGCTGAGCAAAAGAAATTTGGTAAAACAAAGTTTGTCTGGTTCAGCCAGGGGAAAAAAGAGAAATTGATTAAAAATATTTGCACTGTTCACAGAAGAAATATTTATCAGTTTGCATCATGCCACAGATGTTAGGAAACAACAATCATAGACTGCAAGAGCAGAAAAGAGAATTCATCCTGGATGTATAGAAAACAAGTGATAGTTCACACACTTGATGCCCGCCTACGCTGTTTTTCTATTAAACTTGCTCCTGTATGAGGTAAGATTTTAGGAGATGGTGGTATTAGAGGGCACGTAAACAATAGTTGAACAAAAGCCACTCAAACAACAGATAATGGAGTAAAAATGTCTGTAACCACCATCATTTTGACTTTCACTGCCATGTATTTCTGACAAAACTTAACAAACAGAAACAATGCTGCAAAAGAAAGATGTATTGTCACGTAGAAAAAGACCATACAGATTGAGCACCCTTCTCTTTAAAGAAACAGGAAGAGAAAAACATCTTGAAGAAGATTAGCACACTATTTTCAAAACAGAATTATTCCTTTTAATGTGACCATACAACACAGAAGAATGTTCTCTTCCCCAGTACATCTATGGTGCTTCTGAAGAGAAATAAAGATGAGATCAGTACT
>VZTA01012467.1:0-31974 GCA_013398855.1 Mohoua ochrocephala | reverse complement strand
TGGTAAAGTTATCCATTACTATTTTTCGTTTCACCTGGAAATTCACAAAAAGCTCATTTCAGCCACAACTTGTCATTATTTTTTTATTAATTATCTATATCAAGCTTGTTTTATTTTGTGTTTTTTTTTTCAACCACATGCTTTCAGCAGATATTTCTCTCAATTCTTTCTAAACATCAAAAAGACTTAGAGGGTAAAGGTTGCTCAACAAATGCTGAAACAAGAAAAAGCACATGGTGCACTTATCTGTGTAACCCTCTTCATTTTTCTTTTAAGTAAAACTTTGTTCCAGGCATTCTCAAACAATACTGGACCTTTCCCCAGAAGATCCAGAAGCTACCAAAGCAGAAGGCAGAGATGGTTGTGCAAACTCCTTTCTCTCAGCTACATTTGTCAGCGAAGGGTATGTACCATGTGTGCACACTCCAAACACTCCAAAGCAATGCATGTTCTTTCATATTGAAAAGGGCGTAGAGCAGATCACTAATTGGAAAAATCCATGCATTCAAAGGTTGTCTCTTTTCAGCAATCATTGCCTGTTGCAGTTCAGGAAAAATGGTCTTTGGAGAGGGCAGGAGAGGATTCAGAAGCTTCAGCTCCAGACCATCTTTCTGCATTAGCAGAACATCTCAGGGAAGGCAATAACATAATTCCCAGATCAGATCTTCTTTGTGAATATGTGAAGGACTTAAGTTGTTTTGGATTTTTGTTGTTGTTGTTGTTGTTTGTTTGTGGTTGGTGGTTTGGGTTGGGGTTTTTTTTGGGAAATCATTTCCAATCCTCTTCTGACACTTTTGGTCAAGTAGCACATCCCTATTCTCACTGTAGTGTAACATCACCTCCAGTAAAGTTTGATGTTTGTGGCATTCATGTCACCTACTTCCTTGCTTTAATAGTATTAATTCTGAAATAGACAATCTTTTCTCTTCCCAGAAACAGCCTCATTTTATCAGTCCAAAGGTTCATCTGGTCCGATATCTTTGCTCTAACAGTGGCAAGTATCATGTGCTTGAATAAAATGGATAAATAAAAGGAATCTACTGAATATGCTTCCTTTCAATACCTTACTGACTTCTGGCAATCAACAGCTTAGGGATTCCTGCTGACTATTCCTAATTGCATTAGACACTATATATATATATATATCATTCCTGCCAGTCTGTGAATTCCAGTGCAATCTTGTGAAATAGTGTGAAAATGGGAGGATCGTTCACTGAGGTGCTTTACTGCATATAGTGTGATATCACTTAGGAATTAGGTGTAACCATGTAAACGGCTCTTTTCTTGGTTGCTGTATAATACAACAATACAAACATAGGCAGGAAAACCTCAGCTACTTCATAACAAGAAAGTAGTAATCAATGGGAATGGCAAATGAATCAAAAGAGGATTAAAGATAAAAAGTGTCTTTTTAGTTTTAGCTGTATGTATTTGTGTGTGTATGTATGTATATATATATTTTAAATATCTTTATAATTGATGTATACTTTATGGTTTCAGTCAAAAATTACGGTAAAGCTACGAAGTTATAGGATGCATGTGATTTGAGAATCTTCGAGGATCTTCAGGGAAAGATTCCTTGAGGTTCTGAGCACAGTCTGTGAAGTAAATATTTCAGAAATCATGAAGCACCCTAATACTATAGAGATGGGAGAATGCAATTACTTTGGTTCTGACGTACTGTCTCCTGCCAAAGGATGCAGCTTTGCTGGTTTAGATTGTAAACTACAAGGTCCTCTGGAAAAAGTTATAAAAAACTCCCCAAGCAAATGATAAGAAAGAACAACAAATGCAAGTGGAAAGAATGGAAATTGAGAATTAAACAGCTAGGCCAGATTCTGCAAGAGCCCATGTATTTTTTAGCTGGTGCCGAGCATTCTTGACTCCCATTACAGACATCCAGTTCCTAATGAGGTTACACCCTATTTTAAATACTTTGCTATGTTCATCACTAGATAATCTCATTCTTGTAATGACTGCCAATACAGCCATTATGCTAATGAGACAGCTAGAAATGAAAGGAGATAAAAGGAAAAAATGATAGCTAAAATCCAAAGCAGTTTTAATGCTTCTAGTTTTAGTTTGATTATGTTCTTCCAAAGAATTATGACAGAATCAGGAAAAAAGGAGAGTAAATATTACAGATTAAAGAAGAAAATTTTTTAGTACTCATGTGAATTCTCATTTATGTTTTCATGCTGAACTTAAGTAGGGCTCCATCCTGAAGGACCTCCCTGAGAGACATATTTTGACTTCAGAGTACTCTGGTAAACTAGATGTCACTATGATGGTTAATAGGGAAAATAAAATGCTGCAGCTAAGAGAAACCTTAGCAGTTGAATTGTCAGAATAGCACAAGAAACAGAAAAAAAATAGAGTGAAACAGGGTTCAAATTATTTGCTTGAAGAATAAGATTAAATTATGAAACAGATTAAAATAGTGACGTATGATTCAACATAGAATAAAGTGAAAAGATTAGGTTGGTTCTTAGATGTGTACCTGGCCTATTCTTATGGTTAGATACTTCAGAGAAGATCTTCATGAATCCTTTGGACACTAAGAGAGCACAAAGTCCATCCAACCTTCACACTAAGTTGGGAGAACCACTGGTGGTTTTTATTTTATGTCACAAAGAAAAGATTATAGTGACTTGAGAGTAATCTCACACTAATGAGAGTTTCTTTGTTATCAGGAATGCTGTTATCCAGCATAATTAGGATCATCAGATGCTGCTTCACTTCCTGCAATAGCCTGCATCACCTCAAGAAGAGTGAGGCAGAGGGAGTTTGAAGCGCGCTTTGACCTCATTCTGACAACTGGTTATGGATGTCGAGTCTGACTGGGAAGGTCTCTTCCTTTAAGAAAGATTTTGCCCTGAAGAGAGATCGTTCCAGAACCTGATTCTTTTTTGTTAACTTCCCTTCCAGCAACTTTTTAAGACTCAAAATTGTATGTTGACTTCTAACACGATTTTTTTTTTTTTAATGACAGCTTTCCAGGTGGTGATGACTAGTCCTGAGTCATGTTCCCATGATGTTTTCCATTCCATGACTTCAACCATTTCCAACATCCTAGCCTGTCACATTCAGAAAAGTTGGAAAGCTTTAGAATAGCTCTCAAGAGTAATTCGCTGTCATGATGACTGCACAGAGCCATAAAAGTAAAATGCTGGTAATAAATAAAACTTGCAAACAGCATGAAAATTGATAAAATAAACAGAGGCAAGTAGGACCTTAAACAATGCACCATTAAATTATTCTAGGTGAATTTAAATGGAAAGTTATAGGCAGTTCCCACACTACAGAGCTCCCCAGTGAATCAGTTTTGATTCCTCTCTCAAGTTACTATCCTGAACGAGGTACAGGTGGCACCAGGACAGTGATAAATGTGGGGGGGGAAAAAAAAGGAAAAAGAAAAAAAGTAAAAGATCTTGAAAAAACTTGGCAAAACACTAGAAAACTGTATGTCGAAGTCATTCAAACAAGATAAAAAAACCCCAAAACTGAAACAAAGTGTTAGAAGATGCAGTCTATGTTATCGTTGTGCATTTCATCAAAATCTGGCCGTTTTTCAGAAACAGGTTTAGGTTAATAATACACACAATATATGTCAATAGTATTACATAAATTGCATGGAGGAAAATGCATAATTCTTGTGAGTCTCATCGGTATGAGAATTAGGGTAACTCGTAAGAGAAAAGGGACAGTTTTCAGGAGTATAAACACTTGTTAGCAAGGAAATAATCTGATTTCCTCATCTGTGTGAGATAGCACAGGAAATAAAAACCTTAAATTGCAGCAAGAAACTGTTATAGAGCAGGAGGAGATAAGAAATAAAAAACAATCCAGAACTTTTGTTGCAATAAATACATTGAACTGCTGTCCTCAGGGGTAGTGCAGAGTCTCTACTCTTGGAAGTCTTCAAAGACTGGTTAGATAAACGTCATCTAAATGTTATGTAGTCATTGAGCATAACTGTAGCAAAACTGCAATTCATGGTAAATGCTGCAGTCTTTTTGGTCCTTAGATTGGTTTTAGATATACTTTTAACTAGTGATCTCAGGTGGAAAAAATATGTAAAAATATGTATTGTTAATTGAATTATATGTTTCAGGTAATAGAATACAGTTTCTGTAATAGGAAATGTAAAAGTAATACCTGAAACCAGAAAAAAACCTCACCTGACAACAGCTGTTGAAACTTAGGGAAGTTCTAGCTGCTTATACTTACACTTTTTTATTCTCTCCAGGAGACAAAAATCAGAACTAAACAAGACCTGAGCAGGATCTGAACAAATTTTAATCCAAATTTAAGTTCCCATATTTATGGCGGTAAAGATGACAAGGAACACTAGGGGACAAAGATGTGAATTAGGATGTGTAACAGGGGAAATAAATCAGATTTAATGACAGAATATTTCTGTGCAAGCAAGAGAAAACCTAACAATGCTGGCAAACTAAAACAGTGAACAGACACAAAATAAGATTGCTCTGATTTGGGCACCAAGCAGAGAGAAGTAAAAGCCTATATTTTCATGCCAAAGAATTTAATTTAATCCAAGTCACAGAACAGTTTTTAACCTTTTTTGCAGAAACAAATTCTTCAGCATGGAAATGCCAGCGAAGACTGAACAAATGTGTCTCCTGATGTTACACAGTCTTCAGCCCCCTCTTAGTCCACCCCCACAATCCTTCATTTGGGAGAAATTCGAGGCAACCCCTCCTACTGTCCTTTCTCTTCCAATCATCGAGAAACAGATTCCCAGATAGATATTAAGCAGTCTCGAAATACTGAGTTAATTTAGTTTGTTTATTGTTGTGGGTTGGTTTTTTTTCTACACTGAGAATGCATTTGTTTTCAGTAAAGAAATTCCCTTCCCTCACCTCCTCCAGTTTTCTTTAAGTGAGGCCATTTGTTTTCAGTAATGCTGAATTTTCTTCCCTCCTGTAAACACGTTCAGTTTTTGCAGCTAGAGTACAAACAGCAAATGCTCACCAGAACTGCTCACCTCTACTTTTTCTTTCCTTCCCTCATACCCTCAGCTCGGCTCCTTCAACAAGCCCAGCAGCAGCATGCATATGTTATACATTAAAAACAGCCAGAGAAGGTAATATTCATCTATATGCTGGCTGCATTGACAGGAATTGCAGATTCAAAAAAATGATGTTTATTTTCCTCAGCTTGAAATTTTCTGAATTTCTCAACAGATGATAACACTTTGAAAAGTTGCATAGATGAATTTATTAATATTTTTTTTTCTCATGCCTTCCAACAATTATTTTCCTCCAAAAGGAAATAATATTTTCTATGTCTTCTATGCATACACTGTCATGTATACTTTATGTTTCTTATTTAACCAAAATTGACATAGCTAACCAGTTCTGAACATGAAACACCCTCCTTCTAGCAACAGATAATGAACAGTGCACCTATTGTCTAATCAAGGTGCCAGAAACCACAACCTCCTGACAGAAATATGTAACCTTTGTTTTGTGTTCGAGTGTTATGTTCCTGTGGTGCTCAATAACCTTTGTCTTACAAAAAGACTGCATCTGTGCTCTTTATGCAAAAGCTTTTCTTTGTATTTTTAAAATTGGCAGCAGTGGGAGTTTTGCTTTTGCAGGATCTGGTTTAAGGAATACAATAACTAGGCTCTCAGAATGGAGCAAGATAGGAGAAACAAATATGAACATATACAGAAATTCAAAAGCCATCTGCATTGTCCATCTTCTTCTTCTATAGAAGTGCAATGAGAGTTTTATTGCTCCCTTTACTGGAGCTAATGTCATTCATTTTGCAGTGCTGCTTCTGACTATTTGATGTCTGTAAACATCCGTCCACAGCTGAGGGAATATTGAGCAGAAAAAAACAATGAAGACGAGATGTTGGATGTCTTCTCTGTAGCACGGACTGTATCTGAACAGCTCTTTGTGCTCAGACTATTCAATATTGCCTTTCTCAAACAACAGTGGAAAATTGTTTCTTCTTAGCATAACTTTCATATTTGGTTTTGAATGAGCCAGGAGACAGCCAGTTGTGCAAACATCAGTATCACTGAAAGCATCAATTGTCTCCAAGATCGGCTCAGTAATCTGATTTCTCACTGTCTGCTGTGACTGGTAAAATATGCCTTTAGTAAATAATAGTAGGAGCAGAAGTCCAGAGGTCAATTTTATTCTGAAAAACCTATCTGTATTTAATTGCAAATGATCTATTTGTCTATATAAATGAAAAAAAATTGCTGTGAATTCACTAAATCCAAGTGGATTAGTTGTGTTAAATTTAAACTTTTTTTTCCTGAAATGTGTTGGTTTTAGTTCCAGTATGTTTCCTCCTTTCTTTCTCAAGATGCTAAGCCAGGTGAGATCCTGATTATCTGATCTGGTTTTGTTTTTATGTGATAGCTTATGTTCATCTTTGAAAGTACGATCCATTTTCTTGAAAGCCTTCTGGCTGCATGATCACTATACTACAGTTTTCCATATGATTTTGCAGGATGTTACTCTGGTATTCCCCACCTCCACACCCTAAATCTCATCATTCAACTAGCTTCTTTTTTATCCAGTCTATCATCTGCTGAACTGAACATCCCAGGCTGGTAATGGCAAGTGGGGTGATGTACTCATTTTTTCAGGGGAAAGCCTACTTTGAATTTCTTAAAACTGGAAAACTATGTCAGTATTTATCACATGCACTTTTAAAGTCCTTTTGAAAGTTAAATCCTAGCAGGAAAATTCCTCACCAAGTGGGTTTTATTAGAAGTTCAGGACAGAACAGATGATTTGGGGGTGGGGACACTACAGTCCAGACACTGGTTCCCACCATTACTTTAAAAATAGTTTTTCCTAAGACTTTGCAACTACTCTCTGATTCCCTCTTACTGTAACCTAAACTGTTCTGTTATGAAAGAAATTTAACTTAAAAGAAAAGAAATTTATTGTCTCAGCAATCTGTCTCCTCTATCCTCTCAAGTAAAGCCTTCAAGTGTTTGAAGGTCCTTATGACCTCCCTGGCTCATATTACCCTACAGAAAGAGCCCCTTGTGAAAACACCAGGTAAATTAAATTTCAGGCCACACAAACTTTTAAGCTGTGTTAAAGATGGTAGGATAACGTGGGCTAACTGACTGTGAAGATACTAATTTATATCACAAAGTATTAATGTTCAGTTACTAAATGCTATGATTTATACGCTGTTTTGAGTGTCAAAGTTGTGTCAAGATGCCAAAACATGAACAAAACAGTCTATGGGGGAGTAAAACTGGACATTTCTACTGTGTTTTTCAAGTACTTCATGACCCCAAGTTCAGTAATCTTTTCAAATCCTTTAGAAAGGATTATTTCTCCACTGTTATCATTATGTGAGTTATTACAATTTAATTTCCCAATTAACCTTCTTGAAAAACACTGTTCAGTCCTGAACTGTATCAAATGAATGGAAGACATGCAATGTATTTTAGTATTAATTTTTCTTTGCTTCTGTATCAGACATATTTTTAGCTAATCAGGAAAACCATTCCCTATAAATGAGGATTGGATCCCCCTTGATGTTTGTGTGCATGTGTTTGCGTGTGTTTAAGTTCCACCACTGACATAATCTTCCATGTGGTGAAAAAAAGATAAAACGATGCCTTTAAAGATGTTCAAGAAACTCCAGAGTAGTAGGGAAGTACAGAGAAGCAACTTCTGAGAAGTATGTGATGGTGAGGACTGAAAGTGATTTTTCAGGAAATGGGAAGCATTTCTGAGGCAGTTTACTAGATCTCTTTGTAGTGGTTTTTCTAGCTCTCCTTTGCTTGAAGGTACTGTGAGCCTGGAGCATTTGGGTGAGGCTGTTGTTATTCTTTCAGGCCTGCTTATATATGTCCTGAGCTGTTAAATAGTCAGCTCCTGCAGCTCCTATGTCTTAGGCAAAACAGCGGTTTGCTTCCCACGGCACTTCAAGTTTTGTATGCAGTGGGGCTATACTGGACCTCCCAGAAAATGTGATTGTGATTACTTTCTTTTTAAGATTATTGTGCCTCCACCAACCCTTTGCACATATTTTTTCACTCACTGCTAAAGCACCGGCAGATCCTAAAGAAATAGATTAGTCAATCTTTATTCTGCAAGTTGCAAATAAATGTCTCTCTCTAGGTATCTGCTAGGCTAGGTGCCTGTCTATGCAGCCTCTGTAAAGCGATGTGTCTTTGCATCTTTCACTCTGAAGCTGGGCCTTGGTGCATTCCTTAATGCAAGATTTCTGGCACTAGGAAGAGAGAGATAGCAGATATCTTAACAGTAATTTTAAAGGAGGGAGAAAAATAATGTCTGCAGCCAGGGCTATTTTGTATTAATCAGATGCTTGGTAGAAAAACAGATATCAAGACAGGAGAGATGCTCAAATCTCCCTGAAAGGTTTATCCATGAAGATCTCATGTGAAGAGTTAGGAAGAGTTAACAGCCACCATCAGGGAAGGAAAACAAGCCTTACTCAGCTCTTTGCAAAAACAGTTTGTAGGCATCTGCCATCGGTATTCCTGTCTCCAGATGTTGATCAGACATAGAGACATTTGTTGCAGCCCTTAATGAGCTGCTCAAAACTAAAATGTGAGTGGGATTATAGACACTGTCTGCAGCATTTGATTTTGGATTGGCACCTCCCCCTTCTTCCTGAAGCAGCTTTAAATGCCTTTCTGAGGTACTTAACTATCTCTGTATATTGTGTGGAGATTACAGATATCTAAATTTTGTCTTTGAGCACAGGGTCTTGAAAAGTAGTTTTCACAGCAACTCTTGTCTTACATAGCTCAAATTCTCAGTCACTTGCTCTCTCATCAGCCCCGTTTGGAAGAGCAGGGAGTTAAATACAGGTTCCACTTTTTTAATGACTGAAGCTCTTGAACTCTACTTCATTTGCAGTATTTATCAAGAGATTGCTTCCTTGGTGAACGTCGGGCAGAGGGAACTGCACTTGCAGATTTACTTTGGAGATCAGCTATTTATTTCCTGTCTTTATTATCTGATCCCTTGCTATGCAAAGACTCCCTCTCTTTCTGAGAGAGTTTTTAATAAAAGTTGGTAACTGATGCCTAGGATTACATTAATACTGATATAGTAGCAACATTTCCTGCTCCTTCAAGAGGATCTTCAAAAAAAATCAGGGGAACAGTGGAGGCTGCCATGATCTTTCATTGTATTACTTCCTCTAGTAGCTATTTTCAAATAACTAAATATTGCACAGATACTCCAAAACCAAGGAAAACATTCTCTCAGATTAAACACCCTTGTGAAAGTCAGCTGGTATAGTAGTGCAACAACTCAGGATAATATTTCCTGTGGATAGGGTCCACAGTGATAGACTCCTTGGAAATATGCACAGTGGAAAAAAAAAATCTTTGGCAACTGTGCAAGCACATTTCTGGAATTTGGCGTAGTCTAGTTAGACTATAGCTAACTCTTTCTTGAATAAAGGCTGGTGCTATTCATTTGATGTTGAGACGAATCAGAAACCCTGCTGAGAACTTTAATAAGATACCTAACAAGGGAAATTCTCCACATTAAGCAGTCTGGCTAGCTGACAGTCACTGCTGTGCTATTGCAAGATGCTTTAATATGCCTCGAGTTAATATAATGGACCTCTAGGTTCCAGTTTTGTGTAATCTTTATGGAGATATTATATACATATACATATGTGCACATAATCACACATTTATGTCTGCTCTCCACAAGATGAAATAGTACAGCTGGATGAAGTTATATCACCAGGTGAAATTTTTGACCATAGTAATAATCTTCCATTTCAACCTATTAAAAAAAAAGATTGTGTTTCAGAGACAGAAATACAGCATTTAAATGCTGCTGTTGTATGCTAAGGATTTAATTGAAAATATAACTCCAAGAGAATTTCTTTAGGCCCAAACTCAATCAACTTGAAAATTAACAAAGAAAAAGGGAATGAGTTTGCAATGTTTTTTAAATTTGAGTTTCTTATACTGTTTCTCACTTTTTAAATATAAATTAACACTTTTAAAGTTAGCAGTAGCTTTGAAAAACAGAGACTCTTGCAGTGTGAAAATGTAATGACTTTTTTTTCAGATTATTTTCAATTAAATTTGGTTGAATCTAAAAGTATGGACAAGCAGCTTCTATTGAACAACTAAAAATTATTAACTTTTTTTTTTTTTTTAATTAACTGAAGCATTTCCAAAGCCTGTTGAAAGAAAAGGTAGCTTTTGCTTTGTAAACATACATTTGTTACAAAGTTAGATGGGAAGGGTTGGAGTAATTCCTTCCATTGAGCTTGAGATAGAACTCCGAGAGAGGCCAAAAGATTTATGATATGTGAAACATATTCTGCTTAAGGGGACTCTCATAGGAAGGACTGTTCAATGTAAAAAGTACAGGAGAACAAAGTAAAAATAGTTTTTCTTAATATCCAGCTTAAACATGCATGAAACTTTGGAATACATTGCTTAATGAGGGGGAGGTGCTGAAGCAGTTTGGTGGCAAGTGTTCAAATAAAAATCTCACCTGATTTTTCTATACTACTCACTTTCTCAGAAGAGATAAATCTGATCTTTGTCTTGCTGGGTGATTCATATTTCTTCCTACCCATCAAGACTTGACCCTCAGATCTTTGTTGCAGGCTCCAAGCTTGCCAAGTCCTCCCATAGGATTTGTTCTTGTTAGTTTGCTAGCAAACTCTTGCATAAAGTTGTTTACCAGATATTAAAAAAAACCATATTGACTTTGCTTTGGGTGTCATATAGTACTTTCCGGACTTACCTTCCTGTAATGTCATTACTTACTTGAAGCAGCCCTGAAAATTTTCCTTTTACAAGAGGAATATTGTTTAAAAAACTAATTTCTTTATTCTCTAGGTTGGATTCTTGTAATTTTACCTATTAAACCAGCTCTTGTTATTTAAAACAAAATGCTGCTGGACATGATTACATTTTTTCTATCTTTAATATAAATAAGGGAAGCAGTTATAAATAGTTGATGAGAATCTGTGCATGCACAGTGATTTTTAATTGCTGAGAAGTTTCTACTACATTCAGCTTGCAGCTGGCTGCATTGTTATTGTGTTGGTCACATTATAGTTGGCTAACTTATTTTTTGCCTTCCCAGCTATATTTTGGGCTTTGGATTATGCTTTAATAAGCCCAGATGGATTTCAGCCTAAGTAATACATTTAAATATAAAATATAGATTAAACTCATTAAAAATATTGCTTCAGCCCCAATGTTGGCAGTTACATTTATTGAGTGATATTCCTGCAAATAGGTAAAATGATTTATATGGGGTTTGGGCAAATTGTGTTTACATACGAAATATGATTTTGTATAATCACACTATCAAACTTCATAATGATGATTTTGTTCATCTCAAAAAAGGTTCTGGGTTTATGCTAACACACCCATATTCTGCAAAATACTTAACTATGTGCTGAGTTTGAAGAACTGCTTCACTTGAAATGCTGTTACATAGCGGGCAATATTCAGAGCAGATTTGTATACTTTGCTGGCTTTTTGTGGAACCTTCATACTAGTTGGAGCATACCTCTGAGAATTAATCAGGCAGTCTGTATCCAAGCTGCTCTGAAAGTTTTGGTAACACAGCAGAACCTATCCCTGCTGAAATCAGCAGCAGGTCAGTCCATGGACTTCCTTCCTGCTTAGAGGAAGAGACAGTATGATACGTTTACATATTAAAATGAAGCATGCTAGTTAATTATTTGATATTGTCTTATTGCAAGTTAATGGCTTGCTAATGACTGTGACCCTACTGCCTGCCACAGTCTGTGCTCCTGGTTTGGTGCATTGCTTGTGTTACAGGAGCGTGTGGGTTGTGTGGCTTCATGGGACTCCAGCCAGGCTGCAGTCTCACACTCTGCTTTGATCAACACCAGATCTACCCTGGCACTCACAGTGAGGGTGCTGCTGCATGCTTTGGTATTGGGAGCTTGTATGAAAATTTTTGCAGTTAAAAGAGAATTGCAGTGATTAGTCAAAGCCCTTGACACAGTTAATTTTTTTTATTGAATAGAAAACAAAACTTTACACAATTTTTTCTCCAAAACACAGAAAAAGGACTAGTGCTTCAGAGTCCTTGTAACTGTGGGTGTTTCTCAACAGAAACTGTCAATTTATTTTTATTGTTAGCAGATGGTCCAATACCAAAGATTTTTAATAACTATTTTTTTATTAAATAATACTATACAGCTGAAAAAAAGTAAATGTGGTCGATATGTTTAAAAAGGCACAGAACACATACAAAACAAACACTAATAGTCTTGCTCCCATGATGTAAATGTTTCAGAGAAGTTTTTCCTTTAAAAAGTAAAAATGATCAGCCGTGGTAGTAAGTAAGAAACTGGAAAAAGTATGTAAGTAAACTGGAAAAAGTATATGATACATATTTGCCAAATCCATCTTTCTGTACTTATCTGATATTTTCTTTGATAAGGTATGTCAGTTTTTTGATAAAGGACTTATGTTGCTGGTTAAACTAAAGAAGATAATGGATTAGTCTAAGAAATATAGGGTGTACAAAAAAGCTAGTATAAGGATTATGATTAACACTGTTTTGAAGGGAATTTAGTAATGATAATATTTAGAAGTTTTCACAGAGACAAATGCTGTTTAATATTTTAATTTCTGACCATAGCAGAGAGACTAGCAGTGTTCTGCTAATTTTTTTTTGCCATCAAAAAGGTAGGATATATTATCAATATGTGGATAGTGTAAATGTCTTAAAATGACTAAATGTGATTAAATAACCTTGTTATCAACCATAATATAATTCAATTAGGGATCATGTTATTGGCTACTGCTGTAAGCAAGAGTTTGAGCTGAATAATGCGGGAGGAGGAAAATCAAAGGGTAGTATTGAGGCATGAAAGACAGGCATCAGTGTAACGTGCCTGTGAAAATTGCAAAGACAATATTAAGATTAACCAGCTGCTTTATTTCTTTAGAAAGAGGAAGATGTAGTGCCATTGCAATATTCAAGTGAAAACAGAGGAGTTCTTCCAACCCAGCTCTAAAAAACCCACCAAATTTTGTCTGGAATAGCCTTGTTAAATATTACTCAGGTGACCAGGAAAAGGAGAGCCTATATTCTATGTATCTAAAGTCCATGGCTTCTTTGGTCAAGGAAAACAAAGGTTGATGTCTGTGTTTAAATCCAAGAACCAGGCACCAGGAGAGGAAAGCACTTTTTAAAGGATGACATTGATAAGAGAAAAGTGACTATGAATTGTTAAGGAACTGATTCAGGCCTGAATTGTCAAGTTTCCAACCCTGTTTGCAAAACACTTGTGGAGAAAGCTTCCAGTAGGAATGGCAAGGCAAAGAATTAAATTGGTTTTGAATGGTCCTCCATTAGTTCAGGGAATGGTTCATATCATGCGTCACATACTGGTGGTACCTTTATGGCTGACCAAGGAAATCAGAGTTGTGAAACATTTTTCTGGTTTTGCTATGAAGAGCTTTAAGTAGTGAAGCCAGGTTGTAAGTCATGGATGCTTCACGTTAGCAAGAAACAACGTTTTAAAATGAATGAAAGCATAATGATTCTAATGAAGTTTTGATTAGTATTTCCTACAGATTTCAGTGAATCCACATCAAAATTCAGTGGCTGCATATTACATATGTTTTTTCAGGAGTCACTTCCAAGAACTAAAATTTCTCCAAGGTTTCTCTGTCAAAATATTAGACGGATATGGTAAAACAATTATCTTAAAGTGACATAAATTGATTTTTCACATTTTAAACATGGAAGTAGATTTTTCCGCAACATTAATGAACAGATTTAAAAATAATTAGTTTTATTAAAATTCAAATTATTAAAGATAATTATTAATTTGACTTTACCTGATACAAGTAATTTAGCCATCAGTGTCTGCTTGTTTCTTTCTTTTTCTGTACAGATTTTCATTCCTTCCTATAGGGAGCTGAGGCTTTCTAATCTCCTTTTCCTTTACCCACTTCTCAGCCTCAACAGTTTTAAGAAGTGCTCTTTGCCTTGTTGCAGCTATGTCCACTCCATATTGAAACACTCTGCACTTTTCCTTGTGTTTAGAAAAAGATGAATAACCAGATAATAAAATGAATCCTTTGCAAGTATTTTCTCCTGATCAAGACAATGAATTTTCAAATATGGAAAACAAGAGAAATCTTCCTAGCACTATATCAATGCATGTTTATCATAGTTATGTTGGGATGAAAGGGAAAATTTCCTCTCAAGATCAGTGGCTCTTTAAATAAAAATAATTTTATCTTTGGAAAGATGAAAGCCCTCTCTCTTTTTTGTATACTGAAACGCTTCCTTAAAAATATTAGGATGCTCATTGTTAAGCATTATGTAGTTTGGTCAGATTTCGAAAACATAAAGATGTAGAAAATCAAATACAATGAACCATGAGTACAAATTCAACAATGTACTACATTAACACAAAGATTTTCATCGCTAACAAGAGGTACTAACAATCATGCAGCCTTGCCTACTTTGATCCAAATTATGTGAGCACTTAGCCATAGATTGATTTTTAACCACTAGAAAGTGAGATGAATTACAAAGCACCCAAAAACCCCCTCCTGAGCTTTAGAAAAGGAAAGGATGTTCTGCAGCTCAGTGCCCAAAAGGCATAACATAGCAAATGAACCAGGTGTGACAGTTGATATTCCCTCCCTGAGACCTAACCAACACATCTGCAACACTTGAAACCTACACTTGAAAATAAACAAAATGTGAAGTTGATGAGAGTTTAATGAAAACAATATCTAACTTCAATTAGTTACAGTGGAAGCTCACTAATTTTCACTTGGCTAACTCCCAAACTCCAAAATTTTAAAGGAAATGCTATCTCCCCCTTCATCTCAACAAAGATTTAAAAACCAGAGAGCCATAGGAGGACTGTATCAGAAAAAAAATATTACCTTTCTAAAACACATAGCATTGTACTGCAGAGAATGTACATGGATCTTGCTGCATCATCACAAAAGGTAGCTGGTAATACATTGGTCGTGCTCTTTGAGGGTCCTTTGACGGTGCTGAAAATTGAACCTAGCCCTTTAGTGCTCTATTGTGCTTGTAGGAATGAGATGCTTAGTTTGTGTTTCCTAGGTCTTCATTTTTAGCCTGGAGAGAAAACTCCTTGAGATAGCTGGACTGAAAGTAGCTCGTAGTTGATTTTTAGTTCTGGTGCATTAGCACTGGACTAATGTTTTAAATTGTTTACATCAGCTTTCCTAACGTGTCTGACTGGGTTCACTTAAAATCAAAAAAACACTTTATACAAATCAGAAGCAGTGTCCAGGCCTAAAATAACTCTTAGCTATTTCTTCTTTTCATAAAAATTATTGAAAAGAAAATGTGGGATCTAAATTAAACTGTCGTCTAGTTCACACAGCAGGACTAAGCAGGTACTAAACAGGTAGTTCATTTAGATGAAAAGCCGACTCAAGTGGCTTTTTACTAAGAGAGTAGTCCTTAAGTATAATTTAGATGTAATTTTAAACATGCATAGGTTAATTTAAAAAAAAAAAAAAAAAACAAACAAAAAAACCAAAACCTGACAATGGGAGCATTTTTATAATAGACCTCATAGACCATACTTCTACCTTAACAAGTGTGCTTTTATTGCTCACTAGTCCTTTAAAAAATAAAACCAGAAATATCTTCTATTGGAACAAAAGATCTTTTAAAAATAAAAAGTTTCACTAACAATGACAGAGAAAATCCAGGACAGAAGATTTGCCTAATCATTGATCTTCTTTTGAAAATGAAATCAACAGCTCTGCATGAATCACTTAGCTTAATTGTCACAAAGGATTTCACTTTTTCTGTATTTTTATGTAAGATACTGTCTTCAGTTTTATGAAATTAGTTGTTCACTTAGGGTAACATGCTGGAATAATCTATAGCTTTTTTATCTTTTTTGTAAGAATTAGTCTTCAATATGCAGGAGGTTGATAGCTCATGTAATTTATGCAGCACTTAAATTTTCTTTCTATTTTCTTTCTTTTCCTCCTTCAAATAGATTCAGGACTACTTTCATTGCACTATCTGCATAGTTGAAGACATCCAGATTTACTCAGGGGTTGTAAACTGTTTTCAGTGCTTAATCATATTCTTTATGGGCATTGCACAACGGTCTTTTTTTAAAATTGGAACAATCAGACACTTGGAGTCCCACATCCATCTTAGAAAACAACACTTTCTAATTAAAGGTAAAGTCTTTATGTTTATTTAGTAGTGGCTAATCCTGAAAATCCTTCTTAATGTAGAAGGTCTTTACTGAAGCTTCCCATTAACTTCAAATACATGGAATGGTGATGTGTACTATAGAGGATAATACGGATATCTGCCTATCAGGATATTTCTGTCCCTGTTTTTAATATTTACCCTAAGCTTTGTGATATGGAGTTACTTCTTCTGACAGTTTTATAGAATTGCAAGGGTTAGCAGTCTAAAAACTTGCTGCTCTGAGAAGGTTTTGTATGGCATTCCACAGAGAGACAACAGTCCCCTACACAGAGTCCTTACAAGAATGCCATCTTTACTTCTTCTGTCTGAACTCTCGTATCGAGGTTGTTTCTCATTCCTTGTTAGCACATAATACAGGATAGATTATGGTTACCAATTTAAGTTATTTTCTCTTATTTCTAATTTTCTGTTTTATTTTAGACAAATGTAACACCTCACTTAGTGGAATCTCAGCTGACTAACAGATTCTTTGGCAAACATTTTTAGAAGGTTGTAGCTATAGCTACAATTACCCTGGAATTGGCCTGATGTTCACAATACTTAAAATCTGCATTCTTCCATTTCACTGTAGGCAATCAGAGATCTCAGCTAAGGAGACTCCAATGCTTTTAGTATTGAAAAAATAACTTTCTAAGAGGAAAAATGCCTTTAATTTAGCAGAGAATGTTGTAAAAGAGTAAAATGCTTCTATGTTTCTGCCTCCTAGGACAGATCAAGTTTTGCTGATGAATAAGTATATACAAAATAGTCCTCCTGGTGTTGCAGTTGCTCTTAGCAAAGGGTAGAATCCAGTGCTCAGAGGTGAAGAATCAGTATATTCCAAAGTGCTCAGTAGTTGTTTCAGTTTGCATGGCTTGTTAATTAGAAGTGTTTGAATGCCTTAAGACATCCCAGTGCATTCATCATTGGGACATAATTTACAGGAAGTTCACCAGGAGGTTTTATAAGCCGTTGAAATACCATCAAAGACATTTTTCTTTTTTTAGTTGATCAAAGATAAAGAAAAGGCTCTCTGGTTTGTTGTCTCAAATTCTGTTGTATGAAGAACCTGATTATGTTTTCAAGACACATGTAAATTAGTTTTTTGTAAGTAGTTGTCTCGATTTACACCAAGTGAAAATTTGGTTTATTGTTTTCCTTAAATAATTTGCCTTAAATGTCTTTGGTATACTTTAAGCCTTTTGGTTTACCTCAGGCTTACATTAAATAATTTGCATTGCATTAATAAAGAGGTATTATTAATGTTTGTTACTTTTCTTGTGTTTAGTTATTCTGTGCTGTGTGCCCATTTGTTACCGTTTGCTTCTCTTTAGTTTGGCATCACTATTTATTTTTTATCCTCTCTTCCTTTCAACCTACCCTATCGAGTATCTTCCTCCGTCAGCTTGAAAGTAAATGTTACAGTATATTCAGAGGGTAGGCTCAAACCAGGCTTCTGTCCTACTGACGTTTTTCAGTCTAAACACAAACTTTACAATGTGCATTCATTTTTTAAAGATGAGTTTAAATACTAAATGCAAACTTTCTGCACTTTAGAGATTTTTTTTATAAATTCAGATCTGTTTTCAGGCACAAACGTTAATCTAGCATTGTTTGAGGTTAGCATTAGGGTTTCTCACATGCTGACTTCTTGACGGATTTTTTTTTTTTTTATAAACAATGTCATTTTCTTTCAAGCTGGAGTTTCATTTGCACTATTTAGAATTTTCTCAGTATATTATAACAAAGTGTTCATAAAAAAAGTACACTTTCCAGAACTGTTAATTAAAAGCGCTTGCTGGGATAAATAAACCCATATGTTGTTGATTAACCACCTTTTAGGGGTCAACAGTTGGAATCTCCTGCTGTGCTTACGTTAATTGTTGTCCAAAATTTTACCAGGAACTGTTTTGTCCATATGGCACTTGCTGAAAATGTAAGGCCTATAGAGAGAATGAACAAAACCCAAAGAAAAAAAGGTACCTCAGGCTGTGGTGTACGTGTGGCAACTTCATGGTGGCACTTAACCTGCTCTGTATCTTATCTTATGTAAAACACAGTAAAATTTAAAAAGCAATAGACAGTTTATGTGGGTGTGTGTTTGTATTCACCATTATCATGTCTGTGAATATCTGCTGCTATTTATAGAGAGAATATTTTACCTGCATGGAAGGAAATATAAATGTAGATTTTCCAAATAATGAAAAATAGAAACAGACGGCGATATGTTTTAAAGCCCAAAACTACATGATAAAGAACAGATATTGTTGACTCTGTTGCTGTCTCTCAGCAGAAGAGAAAGCACTTTTCCTTGTAATACCCAATATATACTGACATTTCTTTTTGTTAGTTAATTACCCCCTGAAGATCTCTGTCTTCACGGAAGGTGAATCATAGAAGTGTCTATAAGACTGGAAGATTTGCCCTTTGATTCTCCTTTTTGAAGCTTAAAAAACACACTCACTGGAAATTGTTCAATTTTTTAAAAATTTTTTAAAAATTCTAGGCATAAAAATTTTTCACTTCCATCTTTCACAATATAAAGGATTTATGAAATTATTTGCAGATGAGTTTAAAAAAGCCAAATAAGCCCCAGACCTTGATATGTTATGCAGCAAATTAAATAAGACCAGAAGTTTTGCCTAAGGCTGTTAAAATTCAGTACCTATTGTACCACAACTCTGCTGAAATGATGAAACATTGCTGTCCAAGTTTGAGCTTCGGTGATATCAACTGGGTCAACTCCAACAAAAAAAGGTTTTATTGATAATTTCTTTTACTTACTGTGTCTTTTTAAGTGAGAAAATCAATCACTATTGAGAAAGTCGCAAACTTTAAAAATCCCCAACTTTTGCTTCAAAAAAAACCTGAGAATAATTGAGGTTTTGATTAATTTACTTCAGTTTGACAGTTCAGAAGGCGATTGTGAGTGACATACCTAAATACCTGGATCACAGTATTTCCAAACATAGGTGAGGAAAACTGCTATTTTCAGCATGATATTTGCTGCCCAAAAGTTTCTACAAGATGAATAGCTGACAGCTGGATCTAATTGAAGATCTGTCTTTGCATACAATCCTGTCCATCAAAGAATGAGAAAACCCTGTGATAAATCTCCTTTAGTAAAAGAGGATGAGTTAGCGCCCTGTTGTTTCGCAGACAACCAAATTATGCTAAATATATGGCTGTCTCCACTCACACTGAAATGGCTGTGGCTTCCGCTCAAGGAAAACTGGAGAAGATGGTAAGCTCAATGATGACTACACAAAGTACTTGACTAAGTTTAAGGCTGTGTGATACCACAATCTCACAGATTGAATTTTCACAGAAGAAAGCCGCTTGCTCCTGGCCCAGTCTGTGCTCATATTTCACATTGTCTGGCAAAACAGTTTTGTCTGGAGAGAAAAAGCAATGAGATTTTTAGTTTAGGAAAAAAATAATTATGAACTATTTAAACAAAATATTGCATTGATGCAGCTTTGCTTTACACGGAGGCAGAGTTATGTTTCATTCTCCCCAGGCTCCTCAGATTTTGCTGCACATAGAAGTAACTGTGTATAAATATTGTTCAGCACACAACCTCTTTTGGTTTTTCATTGGTCAGAAAAACTAAAACAGATACTCCAAACCTCAGTCTGCATCTGCAGACTTCTCTCCTTTTCCGTGAGGTTAGTTCTCATCTTTGTTTTATAGGCTTAGGATTGTACTTAAGGAGTATTTTTATCCTGCAAAATAGTTATCTGATTTAACTCTCCTCTATGAAGAGCAATTACAAACCACAAACACATCATTCTGGATGAAATGCCTCTGAAGCCATTCAAGCTTGAATCAGTATCAGCAATGGTACAGTAAAACTACGGAAACAAAGATGAAAATGGTTTTCTTTCTCGCTTGCTTGCTTTCTTTCTCCTTTCACGCTCCTATCTTATGCCTTGTTCCCAGTTTCCCAGCTGTACAGCTAGTTTCTTGACATTTCATGGTGTCCCTCAACATACTTTTCCTGGTTATTGTCAGGGAGGATCCAGTGGGGGGCTTGCTTGCTATCCCACTCAAGTCCAGGGTTGGGATAATAAGCTGTTCCTTGGACAGAGAAGTTGAAAAAGTCATTCAAGTCCAAGGTCAGCCTGAGGAGTCCAGTGAGCAAGTCAGGGTTGGCAGGGACAGAGCTGGAGATGGGCACCCCAAGAGCGTCAGTGGGGCAGGGGATGATGGCCTGGGATGGGCTGAAATGGAGTCCTGGGATATGGAGAGAGAGGAGGAGAAGGACCCTGGGGGAGGCTGGGCAGCAAGATGTAGGCATGTTACTGCTCTCGGGTCTGTGAGAGGTTATAATCATTCCTTTTGAGTTTCCCCTTTCACCAGATATAATTCTAACTATCTCTAATTTTTTATTTCACCCAGAACAAACAATCATGCAGAGGTCCTCCAGTTCCCAAATTCTTTTCAAATATTTCAATTGCTAGTGTTTTCCTCTAAATACAGAGCTCCACTTCCTCTTTGCTTATTACAACTATTGGGAGGATAAGTAAGAAAATCATTCTGCTAGAGCTGCCAGTTTCAGGGTGATTAGAAAACAGTTTAGGTGAAAAGAAAAAAATGGAAATTAGTCATGTTCAGACAGCAATAGAGAAATGGTTGTTTAATTTATATTTCCACTAAATCTCTTTTGTTTTTCTGGGAGATCTCTTAGGCATCAAACATATTTTCTAACAGTCATGATTCCAAAATATCCTTTCAGATTTTCTGGAAATAACTTCATCAGATGCTGCCCATATGTCAGTATCATCTCTAGCTTCTTGAAGTACTCCAGGCCAAAGTTTTTTGCAGGATATTCACTAAATTTGGTGAACAGTTCCAAAGGTGAGGTATAATCCTGTTCTCAGAAATGGCTGATTATAGCTGAGGGTATGCTTTTTTGTTATTTCTGGTGTACTGTGAGAGATCTGATGTGTACTATTGATGGACTTTTCCAGCTAAAATAGGTTTGTTATGTCCTTGGCTTCTTGGCAAACAACGACTCGACATAGCACAGGATGGATTTGCGGCAATAAAATTGAAATTAAATGTTTTACAATAGCAATTCCACGCTAAAGCAAAATACCTTCTACAAATCCACCATTGAATGCTAAGAAATTCAGGCTATAAGAAGAAACTAAAAAAACTTCAAAAGAAAGTTGGAACATTTAAAAAGACCTTTATTTATGGGCAATGGCTATGAATGAGGTCTGGCCAAAAAATCCCATCACAAAGCCTCCAAAATGTAAAAATAAGACAGTCAGCAGTTCAAATTTGCCTTTTCCTTTCCAAAAACTTAGAATATTCCTCTTAGAATGCAGGAATTCTGCATGCAGATTTTGACCAAACTCATGTTTTGTTTATTAAAATGTCAGCTGGTTGGGTGGTTTTGAAACTAGAACTGCTGCTCTGCTTTTCTTCTGTAAGAAAGGCACTACCCTGAAATAATCTGTTTTAATGAAATGTGATTTCACTATGGCACAAGGAATAGTATTACCGGAGAGTTGGATTTAAGCAGTCTAGGAGAAAGGTTTTGAGATATTACATTGTTGTGAATGAAAACATTGATGTTTTTGAGTATATTCTCAGCTGGTGCTGTTTCTCAGTGTAGTTGCTCTGATTCATGCCATGCAAGGATTGACTTGCACTCTTTGTTCATTTGTACAAAAGTGTTTTTCTTTTGTATCATTGTCTTGGGCTGACTTTATGATGTGTATCCCCTATCGCCTGATCTATACCCAGACTTGATTCCTGTGCTTTTCTGTGTCTTTAAAACTGAGTGAGAGAGAAGGAAAAAAAAAAAAAAGCCAGACGAACTTTTCAAAACAATTTTGCTCCAAGGACATTCACTCCCCTGTGTTCCTGCTGCTGCAGAGCAGAGGAAAGCACCTTCCCTGCTTTTCCCCAGCTCTTGGCTCTTTTTCTCGGCAGAGAGAGATGGAGAGCTAAACTCCTTTGTTTCCCTGAGACTTGGTTTTTTCCTTCTTCTCTTCTGGACTGTTCAGAACACCAGAACATCAGAACCTCACTGGGAAGCCTCACACCTCGGCCCGGAGGGGCCCGAGCCGACCCAGCTCCAGAGAGGAGAAAGAGAGAGAGAGACCACATCCACAGAAAGGACTCTAAAATCTCCCCAGGTTTTCTCTCCACAGTGAGAGGTTTTATTATTTAGCATTATTCTTTTCGTGTTTTTTTATTAAATAAATAGGTTTCTTCCCTTCCTTCACTTTCCTTCGAGGAATTTTTTCCCGAAGCTGGTGGGGGAGGGGTGGCTGTAACCTGCCTTCTATAGAGGAGACGTTCCTCCCAGAGCCTTCCTCCGAATTTTTGTCTCAAACCGGGACAATCATTCATTAAAAAAACAATTTAGAACCTGGAAGAACAGCGTTTCTATAAATAAGAAAGCTTGCAGATAACACCTTGCTTAATTTAGTACATATGCACACACACACACTGAAGCTGTTGATGATAATAGATGCACCGTCTAATGCTCAGAAACCTGCTTTCAAATTTCAAAGCCATCTAGCCTTGGGTTAGGTAGTTCTGCATGAGAGAATATAACAAGCCAGCGTGATTGTGATGAGTATTCTCTACAGCTTAATACACTGCTGATCACTTATAAATATTCTACCAAAATATGTTATTAGATTTAAATTCCTTTATCACTTTTTCTTTTGGTTTCTAATAGACATACCTGCCTGAGGCATTTGGAGGTGTCATTTTGCATAATGAAAGAGGGCTAACAGGAATGCAAATTTCCAGTAAATATTTTTCTTTCTTTTAGAGGCAAATTCTCACGAACTTTTCCCAAATAAAATTCTACTCCTTTGGAAGTTTGGCTGTATATTTCTATATGCTTTCCTCCACCTCATTTTGAATGTCAAATCCAATCTTGGTCCAGATAATTTAATTTAAATTTAAAAAAAAGGTGAATTAAAATAGTAAGTTGTAGTGGTTGAAAGTACTTGCAGATGAATGGAAATAAAGAATATAGAATCTCCATATTTCACATTACTCATCCTAGAACATCAAACTGGAGAGTTTATGTAAAGTTCTTACTGCTGAAAAGGGTCTAGTTATAAAAAATTGAATTGTTTCTTTTTGACATAGTACAAATACAGTGCAATCGAATACCAGAACTACATTTCTTAGGTAAATAATAGGGAAAATCATAATATAAAAGCTCAGTTTTTCCTTGGCAAGTATGCATGCTTAAAACCTTTGTGACACCAGCTCATTATGCAGCAGTACCTTTGGAAACTAGAGAAGTGCTTCCGCTTAAGTGCTTCTTTAGTGTTTACCAAACTAATTTGAGAAGATGTGCAGTCATCTTCCCATGACTAAGTTATCATTAAAAGAAATTGAAAACATTAAGTAAAAGGAAAAGATAGGTAAGACATACATAAGAGTAAATAATCTCTTTCAAACTCTTGTTAAGCCAGGAAAAGGTGTTTCATGAACTTTTCAGAGATTTCAATATTACCGATGCTGACTCAACCCCCAAGTCCACACCCTTGCTTCTTGAACACAGATGCAAAAGATTACTTTAGTTTTAGTGCTATACACTGATTAATGTCAAGAAGATGATTTCAGAGAGGGATCCATTTGTGCATTATTTTCCTTTGATTTGCATAAATAAAATAACTGCTATCTTTCAATTTTTGGCATGTCTGTCTTCATTCTTGCACTTTTTTGATGAGTCCTTCTTCCAGTTCTCCCTTGTCTCTTGGCAAATTTATATTGCCTTTCTTCAGCTGATTTTCTTGCACTATTTCTGGAGCATTTCTACATTTTTCCCACTGCTTTAAATGCAAACTCTAGCTAGTTTAATGTTTTTATCTTGGTATTCTAAGCTGGTTGTACATCTGAGGACTAGCAAGTGCCTTTGTCTCTCAGGACTTCTTATTACAGCAGAATTTAAATAGAGGTATAGAACATTGTTCTAAAACTGCCTGAAGATAAATTCTAGGTCAGTCATTCCCCAAGTGGTTTTAATTAAAGTATTCAATTTAAAAAAAAAAAAAAATTAACCAATATTTCATATCATTAATTTACAATACTACCTCATTATTTTTACTATTATCTTTCCTTATCAATACATACTTTTCCACTCCTCTGTTTTAGTCATATTTGAATTTGTTTGTCTTCAACTCTGGCTCCATTTCCTGTAGCATTAGATCTGCTTTCTGCATTTTGTCGATCCTGTCCTTCATTCTCCTGCAACCTACATTCAATGAGAGAGGATAACTCAGATAATTAAAGAATAAATAGCAACAGAAAGCTAATTTATGATATTAAAACACAGTAAGCTGAATGTTACCAAAAACATACAAAAATTGATCCAATTTTGTCTGAACACATGCACATTACTGTGCAGCTTGTCAAACCCGATAACCTCCTGTTCCTATTTCTGTGCAATAGAAAACCATGACCATCAGGTTTTTGACGCCTGTCATCTGCACTGTAGACATAGGTGTGCATCTCAGCCCCCAAATTCAATTACATCTCCTATCTGTGACTCTTGTCTGCTGGTCTAGAGCTGGGCAACCACCACTTTCCTTCCTCAAGAGGCACCTGTGAAGGCTGTGCTCGGAGGGAACCATGGTATTCCAGTGGGTATAGTAGGCACAGAAGGAGTTGGTGAGCTTCGCCCTCCATATACAAGCATTTATGTTAAAAGCTCTCTTTTTAATATATGGAATAGTTTGCCTTCAATATGTGGTGGACAATGATATTTGTTCCTTTTTTTTTAAATTGTTTCAAGTAATTTACAACTGATTACAAACAAGGGAAGCTATTTTACCTATTGTCCTTTCATTAAGAAAAAATAAACTTTTTATCCAGGTCTATGTAAGAAAACTTTCAATAATCTTGTCTACTGCTATTAGATTAATGTGTGTGAGAGCCTGTTTTCTTAATCATATGAATCAAATCTTTTTCCCACAGACCTCGAGAAAACTTTTCATTGATGTTTTTATTTACTAGTTTTTATATAGGCTCCTTTCTCTTTAATAAGGTGCGATATTATGGTGTTACTTTTTCCTTTCTCATTTCTAATATGTGTTTTCATGATTAGAAAATAACAATGTAATTTAATATAATTTTAATTATTACTAATTTCATATTTGTGTCAAAGTCATTTTTGAAATTCCTTTTTTTAGTAATTTCTGTGAAATTGCTCCTATAAACTCATATTCCTTGTTGTTTTAAGTAGCTATAACCTCTGAGGCTGATGTTCTTGTACAGCATTTGACTGTGCTGTTAGAAAACACGAATGTCTGTTTTCATTCTGACAGTGGTTGAAAGACCTTACTTCCCTCTTTCTGGGTGCTTAGACGTGCTGACAAGTATTTGCCAACAGTTATGTGCATTGCATTACCTCGGGAACAGAAGGAAAACTTTTCAAACAAAATTGCTGTGATTTCCATCCAGTACACATGAGTGTCTTCTCTTCCACAGAAACATCCACTTACATGTCATTGTCAGTATCTCATCCTCCCTCAACAGTCAAAACATGCTTTGGAAATAAGTGCCACCTACCCTTAACATACTCCAGTGTAACATGCAAACAGACACACACATCTTCGTACTCCTCCCATGCTGGGTGATTCCATCTGAAATATAGGTAGATAGCTCTCTTCCTCTCGCAATTTCATAGTGTGTTGCTGTTAAAACAAAATCAATTTTAGTATCAGGGGATATTTCTGAGTTGTTTTTTTTTTTTTTTCTTATGTTTTTTCCTACCCTGAGTCTGCTGCTAGATTCTTCAGTTGCCATGGTGAGCAGGGGTGTAGGCAGTTCTTCTATCAGGGAAAAAAATAAAAATCATGAAATGAATGCTAATGTGAGGGGAAACTGGCAATACTTGTTTTATAACCCAGTCTGGTTCATAAATGAAGAGCTTTCCACCTCAGGCTTTCAAGGGGCAACACAGGAAAAGGTCATAAAATTAGGCGTTCATCTTGAAATAAATTCCTAGTTTTTATTTTGCAATCAAAAAGGCCACGCAGAAGAGAATAGTCCAGTGATTTAAGAAGGACACCAGGAAGTGTCTTGCATCCTGCTCTGGCTCTGGTGCTGCCAGTCATTACTGGACAAGGCAGGTGAAAGACTGGCACAGCATTCGGGAGCAGTGGCCTCTTCGGCAATCCAGCTTCTGGTCTCCTTTGTTGAGAAGCTCAGCTGACAGTAATTTTATTAGAAAAACACTAATTTGATGCATCAGTGTGTACTAGAGCCTCACAAATACTAGAACCTCATAAATAGAGTTAACTAGAAAACATATAAAATTTTAGACACACTTTTTCTTTTTAAAATTTCTTTTTAGTGTATAGAATTATAGAATCAGAGAATGGCCTGGGTCAGAAGGAATCTTAAAGATAGTCTATTTCCAACACCCCTGATGATATGGGCAAGGACACCTTTCACCAGACCTGGTTGCTCAGTACCCCATCCAATCTGCCCTTAAACACTTCCAGGGATGCAACATCCACAACTTTTCTGGGCAACCTGTTCTAGTTCCAGTCATCACTCTCACAGCAAACAATTTCTTCCTAATATCTAACCTAAACCTACTGTCTTTCAGTTTGAAGCCATTTTCCTTGTCCTGTCACTACCTGCCCTTGAAAATTGTCTTTCTCCATCTTTCTTGTAGGCTCCCTGAAAGCACTGGAAAGGCACAAACAGGTCATCCTGAAGACTTCTCAAGGATGGACAATCCCAATTCTCTTAGCTTTTCCTCACAGAAGATGTACTCCATTCCTCTAATAGTGGAGGGTTTTGGTGGCCCTCCTCTGGACTTGGTCCAGTAAGTCAATGTCCTTTCTGTGCTGAGGATCCCACAGCTGGATGTGGTACTTATGATCCTTCAAAATATATGACCCTTCAAAATATAACAAGTTTCCATGAATGACATAAATCTCTAAATATCTGTGTGAAATACTGTTTCCTATGCTCTTCTTTCCATTATGACTTTCTTAATTTTGTTTTTCTTTCCTAATTTTTTAAAAAACAGATGTGGAAGTAGAAAACCACTAAAGAAAATACTAGTTTCTTTGAAGAAAGCATGATTTGGGGAAGTTAAAAGCTTTTCACAAGACACTTTTTCTTCCCCTCTTGCAATCTTCTATCTAGGAATACAGTACCTGAAAAAAAGATGTTGTTGACTTTTAAATAGTGAATGTGCTACACAGCTTATTTATAGATGCAGGGTTTATTCTGAGGCATAATTAACATCTCTAAGGTATCTTGACATCTTGTGCTATACAAATGCCTAGCATTACTGTTATTGACTTGGAGTCCCTTAAGAGCTTTAAGAAACTAGTCAATCTCTTAGGTTTAGTTTAGACATGGTGATCCTGTAGATTAGTGATATTAAATCAATATCTCATTGGAGGAACAGCAGTATGTTCCCTCCCTACATGTTAGCTATGTGCTTAATAGTGGAAATGTACTCTCTTACTTTGGAGCTGGATGAAATTTTGCTGTTATGGAAGCTTGTGAAAAGAGAATTTAAAGTTCTGCTTCTGAAAAATATCCATAATAATTTTTTTTTTTTCTGCAATAGGAAATCCCAAGTCTTCACTTAAGACCTGCTGATAAATTACTTGTAACAGTCAAAAAAGTGATTTGCAGTATGTTTCCAATGGGAATTCCTTTATATTTATATAGGGCAAAATTTGGTAGAATTAATTTTTAAATTTTCTGTAAATTGAAAGTCTTTTACTAGAAATAACTATTCTTACTTGCTCAGCTTTAAGCTTCTTGATAGCTAAAAGTGTGAGATAATTTTTCAAGGAAATAAAATAAATTGGCTTGCTTTTTGTATGTTTGTGTGGGAGATTAAAGGATAGCAAAGCACTGCAGTTCCTAGTCAAGCCTAACCTAGGACATGCACAGTCTTAAGCGAAGGAATGTTTATATCTTCTTGCCAGGGACAGGGAATTGAGCCACAGAAGGCCATGAAGACGCCTTCTCCATGCAAAATTTCTTTAAATCTGAGGTTGAGACATAACGTTTGCTCATTGCAGTTATCCCAATAAATCCCTTTATAACCGAATATTGTAGGAACAATGCTCTAGGCAAGGTCTAGATGGCCTGAAAAGAAATATTTCACTCTTTCCTAAGTTTTAAAAAGACATTACCTAGCAGTTTCTTTCATAGGCTTAGAGATAAGAGACAAGTTCACCTGACAGATACATCCTATCACTTGAACCATTCAGCTGCTGAGCACGAAGAATATTCCAGTTTATTTGTTAATAATGATTACATCCTGAAGGCTTTAAAATGAAAACATTTTAAAAATTAAACCAAAGAACCTCTTACCAATTGGAATAATATCTACACTTAAAGATGAAGAGGGCTGCAGCACTCCTCTTATGAGGACAGGCTGAGAGTTGGGGCTGTTCAGCCTGGAGAAGAGAAAGTTCTGGTAACACCGGAGAGCAGCTTTCCAGTGCCTAATGGGGGCTGACAAGAGAGTTGAGTAGGGACTCTGTACAAGGGGATGTAGAGTTAGGAGAAGGGAGAATGGCTTTAATCTGAGAGTGAGTGGGTTTAGACTACATATTAGGAAGAAATTATCCATATGAAGATGGTGAGGCACTGGAACAGGTTGTCCAGAGAAGTTGTGGATTTCCCAACCCTGGAGGTGTTCAAGGCCAGGCTGGATGAGGCTCTGAGCAACCTGGTCTAGTAAGAGGTGTCCCCACCCATGACAGGGAGGTTGGAAATAGATGGTCTTTAATGGCCTTTCCAGCCCAAACCATTCTATATTTCTATGAAAAATAAATCTTGATTTCATTCACCCTTAAACAATAAGTTACACAAGCAAGGTAAGTTTGCTTCATACATATTTTGTCATTACTATCTTTACAGTATTAATATCTTTTTGCTTGAAAAAGTAATCTAAGAGATCATAATCTTCCAGGAATGGTCATAGAATATTGCCTGAAGAAATTATTGCTCTTACTCTATTGATTTGAACAGCAATTCTTTGGGATGGTATAAAAGGCATGCAAGTTTGTTTCAGCAAGCAACAGGTTAAAGTAATCCAGGTGTTTCAGATAATTCTCTTGTATTCTTTTCATCAGAGTAATTGGTACTAGCATTGCACAGAAAAGATGACTAGTGATAGTATATTCACTGCAGAGCACAGCTAATGTTGAAGTCAAATTATGTGGCTCTAGGCATTTTTAGAGATAAACAGTGATTCACTGTGTCACAGTCCTCATGACCCCCCTTTATTTCACTTGTGCAGCTTCCCATGATCTATGCGTGCCTAAAAAAGAATGAAAAGGTACACAAATATAAGTACTAATTAAAAAGTCAAATAAAAATGTGGTAAGGAACGAAAATATAAAATATTCATGCTGTTGTGAATAGGGCTGGATACAGTTCAGGTATGGATATGGAGCCCCTGGAGCAGTCTACTTTCCTCTCTGTCTTTGTCCCAGAACACCTGACATTCTGGGTTGTGCTGGTATGGGGGTGGAAAACACAACCAGCACCCCTCTAAATCCCTCTCTTTGGCATAAAAAATGCCCATGATTGAAAGGGAGAGAACACTGTTACAGAAGCTTCAGTGACGAATAGGGTTTGTGGACTGAAACACAGATTTTAGATAAAGAAGAAGAAAAAGTGAAGCCTTATCCATAGGTGGAACATGGCTGGAGAGAAGTTCTATTGACATCCTAACAGGTAATAATGATGGAAATTATAGGGTGAAATACAGCTTCTACTCCCTGGATGGAACACGGTTGGCACGCTCCACAATGATTCCCCAGACAACAGTAAGTACCTGCTGAGGGGGACAGAACAGAGGGTGGAGCAGAGGGGAGACACCCCAGCCAGGCTCTGCGGCAATCTTTGCAGGGAGGAGAACTCGATGGTGCTTTGCAGCTACGAAACCCACATAGCACCTGACACTGAAGGGAGATAGATGTCAGGCTGCTGAGCCAGCAACTTTGGCAAAATAATTTTCCTCAGATGAACTTGGTTCATTATAATCTAATTGTAATATTAACACACATCTCTGTCCCAGTTAGCCGCCTCTGAGGTATCTTTGTTTGCTTTTTTCTATGTGTTTGCACCCTCGGCAGCCCTGAACTATTTTACACTCAATTGATTTGAAAGCTCCATTGAAATTCAACTGATCTCCCCTAGAAATATTGAATCTATTGGCATTGTCAGAATGTGATAGTAGGTTAGGCCTTGTCTAAAATGCAAGAGGAAATATTCCAGCCTACTCTTGCCTAGGGTAGAGTAGCTCTGTAACAGACCCCAATTAGGAACTGTATGTGCCTGTTCTTATGGAATGGCTCATTCAAAACAGCATCTTTACATGATAGGAGCCAAAATATTCTGAGGTAAGGCATTTCTTTTTTTTTTTTAACTGTTTAAAAATAAATAACTAAATATACAGTGATCCACAAAAGGCAGTGTGACTATTCTGTGGTAATTGAGATACCAATCTGGTATGTTTAGCAAGTAAGGTTTGAAGCTCTATTCTTGGCTGTGTGTTGTGTAAGAGTGGGTTCATGTAACTCTAGGAGAGGATTCAAGGGGCTAGGCATTTCAAATTCCGTACCATCAAGGATCAAAATATGGGACTTTAGAGGGACAGGGAGCCTCCACCAAGCAAATTTAGGCAGCTCACAGTTCTGGTAGCTGCCTTCTATGGATCTCACCCTTCAGTGTCTAATTCTTATGGTGTACTTGGGGAAGATAGCTACAGAGATTGGATTTTAAGTTGCACCAGGTGGGTTCTGAATTATTGTCATGAAGTCTCTCATTTGGACTCAACTCAGAAAAGCTGGTTGTTGTTATGCCCTATTCCCCTTTAATGGGCACTAAGTTAGCTCATTGAATCCATATTTCAACACAGTGCGCACACTGCTTTCCATAAAAATAAACCCACATGAACTTTAATAGCAGTGTCTAGGAGGTGTAAATGGTATTCTGAAGAAGAATCTGCTTTTAGAGACTTTTGGAATGCCTCCTCATTAAGCATCTAAGACAGGAAAAATCTTGCATGACAGCCAATCTCAGAACAGGTCAACCATTTTTATTTCTTCTCAGTTAGAGATGAGCTTACACTGAAACTGTACCAAAATGTCATAACTCGGGCCAGTCTCTGTGTTCACAGCTTGTGGATTGAAACACAGTTAGGGATAATCCATGTGTCAAATCAGTTTAGGCTTGCTGCAAGCAAGATCGACAGTAATCAGTAAAAAACAGAAGAGATAGATTTTATCCTAGTTTAAGATGAATTCTGTAATTTTGATTTTATCACCAAAGCAAACCCTGGAGTATTCAAATGTCAGTTACTACTTATTTGACATTGGAGAAGAGATTTTGTATTGGATGGCAAGGTTTTGGTAATAGGAGAGGGGCTACAGGGGTGGCTTCTGCAGAAGCTTCTAGAAGCTTCCCTGATGGTTGATAAAGCCAATGCCAGTTGGCTGCAAGATGGATCTGCCACTGGCCAAGGCTGAGCCCATCAGCAACAGCGCCTCTGGGATAACAGATTTCAGAAGTGGGAAAAAAACCCTTTGCAGTTGCAGCAGGAGAGAGGAGTAAGAATATGTGAGAAACAGCCCTGCAGATACCAAGTCAGTGAAGAAGGAGGGGGAGGAGGTGCTCCAGGCATTGCAGCAGAGATCCCCCTGCAATCTTCCCGCTGAGGAAGTAGAGGGGCAGAGATGATGTGTGACAAACTGACCACAGC
>VZTA01012466.1:0-32809 GCA_013398855.1 Mohoua ochrocephala | reverse complement strand
CCTCAGAACCTGCGTTAGGCGCGGTTTTAAAGAATGAATATGTGGGATTAGTGTACCTGAGAACAAAAGTCACCACTGGATTTTTAGTGGCCATTTTATACCTTTTGTTCACTTAGTAAAGGTCATTTTTTGTACCACCGTAAAGACTGAGATACCTACATTGTCCCTACACTTGCTATCTCAACAGATACATGCAACGGTCTTCATTACACAAGTAAACAGAAAATACAAGGTCATCTTATGATCCCTGTTATGTTGTCAGCTTGTTTTGCAAACAGACATTGATGAGATTATGATTAGGTAATAAAAATGAAGAGTGACTAATGATATTCCAGTGTAACAGTTAATCCCTTAAATTTCTATTGATATTTATGTTTTGATATCCATTCTACAATGCAGTGCCCAAGGTAACAGACCAGCAAATGCTAGAAAAATTAGAGAGGAAAACATTAGTAAAATAAAAGCTAACACTGAGATAGAAATTTTTGGTTTCGGAAAACCTCATGATTTTTAGAGTTAGTATTAAAGATACTCCTGACACTGACTTTTGACAAAGTTTTATTAGAAATGTAACACCCAACATCAGCAGTCCAATATACAGTAGCTAGTTTTGCTTCTCAAAGTGTAAGTTTTACACTGCAAGAATTAATAGATAATTTTATATTATGTGTGGGATCTATAACTAAACCCACAGATTTTCTTATAACAGTTAGCACTTTTTGGCCTATCCCAGCAGAAATGCCAAAGTAAGGAAAAAAATTTAAGAGATGTGTGCCCTGTAAAGTCACATACAGAGTTTTAGTGGACTTTTAATTGCCTTTAAATAAGCTAACTTCAGTTCTTGAAATAACCTAGCAACAGGGAAAGGGATCCTCGTGGGTTTTTTCACTTCAGATTTGCTGTCCTGATTTCAAAGAAATCCCAAGGAATAAATAGATGAGAAACTTATATGAATAGACCAATTCAGCAATTCAAGGCTGGTTTTTTTTTTTTCCCATATAGAAAAGTAAAACCAGTAATAGTTCCCTTGTAGAAAACTGGAGGACAAGGAATGCTTCTAACTCTAAAGATGTGTCTGAAAAAAATCCTCTGTTTTCTTTTTCAGAATGAGATTCAAACACTATACCAACACATCTGCATTGAAGACAACAAAATGGAACTGAATGTAGCAAATTTACTGACTTCACACTTTTAGGAGAGAACCTTGCTCTGTTCATCATTTCTTTGTGCAGTCTTAACCTTATGAAAGTTTTAAATCATTCAGCTCAGCTGGTCAGTGCGATGGTAGATTACAGAGGCAGCAGTTCAAAGCTGCAGGAGCAGGATCCTTTTTCACTTTCTTTTGAAGAGACATGCTAGAATTATTCCAGCCAGTTCAAACGGCAGAGAAACAGGGAAATCAAAGTGTAATAGAAAGTACAAACAAAGTGCAATGTCTGCTGGATCTCATTCCCGCACTTCAGCCCTTACAAGTGCAGAAGGTTGACCCGTCTTGTCCTTTACATTTAAAGGCCAGTTCCTCCCTGGCCCCCTGTAGACATGAGTCAGAGGAGTCAGTAGCATATGAGGGTCTGTGCTTTCCTCCTCTCTGGGTTTCTCCTATCTTCGTTTCTAATAGATGTGACTTTTGTGTTCTATATCCTACTTTTTCTTAAAAAACTACATTTATGATCTGAGGCCCTTTTCCAAAATAGACCCTAACCCCTCTGGCTGCTATTCCTTTTTTAACTGGGCTGCAATCTTCCATGTCAGCTACTGCTAATTGGTCCCTTAGTTGCAGCTAGGGAAATAATTGGTTTATATTGGTCTCTTTGAGCTGTGATAGGGTTTTTTTCATCTTATCTTATCCACAATACTCCTGAATACCCATCATACAGAAAGATTAAGAAGATAGGAGCTTTAAATATTCTAATACATTTGGTATTAAAAATTAGTCCTCAGAGTCTAAATCTTTTGGATTTGAGTAAAGTTACCACTCTTAACTTTCATATTCTGAGATGATTGTAGATGGCGAATATACACAGAATTGCTTGAGTGGGTTCAGCAATCAAAAGATCTGCTGCTGTCTGACCTAGCAGAATGCAGTTACCTGCTTTCCCCATAGAAATATATGTACGCCCTTCACGGAAATCCTGCCAAATGAGGTAAAATTCATCTTTACAGTGGGCTGGGATCATACCAAACAAATACTTAGAGATCACAGTCAAATCTCTGAAAAAAAGACTTTGATCGATTATGATTCAGAGAGATGTCAGGTTGTATTGTTTGTGGAAAAAAAAAGACTTGTGGCAACTTGCCTGCTTCCCCAGGTCCTGGAGCACAGCCAGGCACATCATTATTATGACACAAATGAGTTTGTAAAGTGCATTTAATGGTATATCAACCTGTTTCATTTACCCGATAGCAGCTTTTGATCATTCTTAAGAGTTTGCAATTTATTCTGTTTGCTTTTCATTTTTCTTTGTAGTGCATCAGCCATCCAAATTTTTTTGGCATGAATTTCAATGATGCTTACATTACTAGATCAGCAAATGTATGAGGATATTGCATTTTATGGGATCATTTCGGTATGTTTTTTGTTCAGCTTCTCTTTTTTATCAGTGTCCAGCAAAAGTGTTCTCTAATTGTCCCATTTATTTTGCTGAAATAGTAATCAACCATACCACTGAAGTAATCAGCTTTAGGAAAATGAATTTTTTTGATGACTTTCACCTATATACTTTCATTGCAGCTTGCGAGGTGTGACTTCCGTGAAGTTTAGTGTGATGTTTTGGAATATATCCATTAAATTTCATGAGGCCATTTTAAATCAAAAATTATTTTAGCAAAATAAAGGATGGGAATTCAAAATAAAGTGAGCTATTTTCTGAGCTCTCCTTCAGCTCTTTCTGGGCACATGCACTTGCACAGGGAGCAATGGAAATATAGGTTCTGATATTGCAGCAGCCTGCTGTCCATGATCAGCTCCATGAATTGCACATGGACTATTAAGGCCAACGGTGAATTTGACTTCTGGGTTCACATTGCTTCCTCTAGATTCAACCTGAGTACAGGCTATGGCTTTCAAGTACTTTAGATTCTGTGTTTAGTGTGGGGCAAAGTCCCTCTGGACTCATGTGTTAATACTTCTCATGCAACCCTAAACTCTATTTCTACCTTTTGAAATGTGGAGCAGAGGGAATGCTGGTGACTGAGGCCCCGTGTAAGGCTGGTCTGTCTCCTCATTCTGTGAGGAGTTGCCACCGCGTGATGTAGCTTCTGACATGAGCATGTCCTCTCTCTCCCTCAAGAAGAACTGTTTGGTGAGGAAGGCCGTGGCCATTATTACCTGTCTCCTCTGATAAACCCACTCCTGAAATAGTCTTTATCTCCTTATCGAGCAGTGACTGTACAGATTGGACAAATATTGGTTGTACCCTTCTGACAAACCCGAGAGACCGCGCAAAGTAAAATAAAACAACATTTCCCCATTTGGGCAAATTAATAGCTAACTGACTACTTTCAAAGGTAGTATTTTAAAAAGTAAAACAAACATTTACAATGTTGTTTATTCTTAGTTTAAATCGATCTATCTATTATTGTTATTTAAATAGATTGACAGCCCCCCAAAAATTCAGTATTATCTCTCAACTCTGTGGTAAAGCATCCAAACAGTGCGATAGTTGTGTTACTGAAGGGAGAACAGTATAATGAGATTTCTCAGAGGAGCACTTCATGAAAAGCCATATTAGCTATTGAGGGCGACAACAAACTGTAATGAGATTTAAAGGCTGGTCTACCTATTTTTTCAGAGCTACAGAAAGATCATGTCCTGGGAGAATTTACAACAAACACAGGAATGCTATAACCAATTTAAGAGTACAAGTGAATATTTGTACAAAAGGGAAATTTGTACCCTCTGTTAAGTTCAAGTTCCTTCCTATTCCTGAAGTATGATGATTTAAGGATTCACTGTCATGCTATATATTAATATTTTATCCTTGCATTGAAGATATTGATCTTGAATGTAAACTGCAGCATTTGCACTATTCAGATCCTAAGTTATCAACAAGTCAGATTGATCTGCACTTATTATGAAGGTTATTGTGAAGCTTATTTCAAATGATTCATTTTATTCAGCAAATGACTTGGAAAAGGACAGAATTTTAGATGTTGTGACCTGAAACTATGAGTCCTGAATACTGAAATCTCTACGGTTGGTTGAAATACATTTTAAAGTGGATTTTATTTATTTGGGTTTTCTCTATCTGTTGGACACAGCTTCATTCTGTTAAATTACAAAACAATAATTACTGAGACCCTAAAGGAGAAGTTGGAAACATTAGTACAAGAACAGTCTTTCAAGTTGTCTTTAATTCAGTGTAGCAGAACAATATAGTCAATAGCAAAGCAACTACCCTAAGCTGAACTGAAAGCTGAGAACTCCCATGCAACAAATTAAATTAACCATTTCACACATAATGCTACAAACTTGAATAAATATGGCTCTAAGACATAAAAGATGTTGCAAACACTGAGATTGTATCTGTACTGTTGGTCTATTATGACTGAAATTAAAAAATACTCCATGTTGAAAAATGCTGCCACTAAAGAGACTGAAGTGTTTTAGATGTTGACTCTTTGCAACCTAAAGTGAAGAAAATGAAAGTTTAACAAGCAAAAAATGTACCCAGCGAGAAAATGTTTCATCATTCATGCACACATATTTTCATGCTCTTTGAACTGAATTTCAGAAGAGAAATAAGCTGTCCTATATCTTTAAAGCCACCTGGATAATTTAATGCACTGTCTTCAGTGCCGAGATATTTTTCAATCAGTTTGTGTCCCTAGGGAAGGGTGGCGGGGTTCTTCCTCTGCCCTCAACAGCAATACGATCTAGGCTGTCGTAGGATGTGTCATCTTGGAAGTTTCAGCACAGCCGTGTGGGAGACAAAAGTTTTAGGATTACAAAGGATATTGCGCTTCTGCGGTGATCAAGTTAGGCGTAGACAAAGGAATTTGGCTAAGAATTTCCTAACTGGAGATATAACTCAGATATAATTAGCATTGGAATAACATGTAATTTGGTTTTTAGCATACATGAAATCATATGGTGACAGTTTTTTTAGGTTGCTAACACTGGCTTAATTATTCTCTTATGTGATTTTAGCAATAAAATGGGAATGATATTTAATCTCCAACAGCAGAAATGGAGAATATAATCAATGATTTGTTTCAATATTCTTACCTCAAGGTTTTGAGTAGCTTTTATTTTTATTTCTTATTGTAGCAAGATCTCTATGTCCCCTGAAATAATTAGTAGCACATTACAAGCTTTGACACTGTATTACTTAAACATACTTATTATAGAATGTAAGAAGGGATTGCAGATTTCTGTAGTTCAAAACACAAGCTGATTAGTTTAAAATTATATCCACCAAGAACAATGTCTCTCTCAAAGCAGTCTTTTCTGTAGGTGGTGTTATGGAAATCATGCCATATATTAGAAGATTAATTTGAAACATTTTTGCTCCCTGAAGTAAACTCAGAACATCATCTACTGATGATTTATTTTGATAAAACAGTATTTTAAAGTTTAGTTCCTGAGAAAATTCTCACTTCATGCAGTGTTGGAAAAGTTAGAGTTTTCAGAGTGTTTTCAACAAGATTTATTTTTTTAATTCCCCAGTCTGAATCATTGCAGACAGGTTGATTTATTTTAAAACATGTGAAAAGACACAAATCTCAGTAGATTAATTAATCTTTTTTTTTCTTTTGTCTCTGGGGTAGAAAATAAGAGCTGTTCCTAACACTTTTCCAGCATTTTAGACTAAATCAAAGGAGATGAGCTGTTCATACAAGATTTTAGGTATTTTGGAGCATAATCTATGTCCATTTTAGATGAGTATTTGGCTCATAATTATAATTTTGGGTGATGTTGTTCATGAATCTTACTCGTCTGTTTTGTCAGACTTCTGAGAGATTCAGCAATTAAACTACACTGACTTGCACAAATTGAAGATCTGGTATTGAGGATGTTGACCCATATGCTATGTGCAGACAGGGAATAGACTTCATGAAATCTTGAAGAGGAAAATTACTTCTTTCAAAATGATGGTATGAATGTAAACAAACAACTTGAACAGATCTTGAGGTAATGAAACACCTGATATAGAAAGTCATTCCAGACCCTTGAAGCTAGTGTGACTCCCCATGTGGGCGTGAGAACAGGAAACTCAAGGAGGTAGTAATGAAAATCAGAAAGAGAGCGGATGGGAACTCAGTTTCTCTGTTTCTTAAGTCACCTGAGCTGGCTGGTTGTATTCTAGCTGGGGTATTTGTGCGTGGTGCAGCAATCTTTCATGTAAATATACCTTTAAGTGACTAACTGGGCCTGATATTTGGTGCTGTTCTCTATGATTGCATAGTTTTCATAAAAGCTTATTGGATTTTTTTAATATCCTTGAAAGTCAATTTTATCTTGAGATGGAAATGCACAACCCAACTGATATTTTGATTGCTGTAGATAAAGAAGAACTTGAAACAGAGCAATCAAGCCTTATCAAAATTTCGAACTTAATTTTTGTGACTGTTTTCATTACTGGAATTTTTTTCCAACAGCAAATTTACAGTATTTCAGTAGAGCTGTCCTAGTAAAATTTCCAAAGCATTTGTTGCAATTTTTAATTCATTTGATGGTGAGCAGACTCACAAAATTAGTTTCTTCATACAAATCTTCAAGTATTTTATGCCCTGTTGATTTCATTAGAACTTCTACCATCTACAAGTCTGTAAATGACAAGTTCATGCCATCCAGTGGGAACCAAATAGCATGTCACCAAAGTCAATCTGCTGCTGATATGCCTGCAGAAGTTAGTGTCCCATAAAACAGTGAGAGTAGTTAAAGTCCACAGACCATAGCAGAGGAGAATAAATGCAGGATTTACAAGGTCATAGACCTCAAAGAGAAAAACGTACACTCAGATCAAGACAAAAGAGATGAAATTCATGATAATCCCAGAGCCAGGGACAGGCAATACGAAGATCTAGGCAGTATGGGGGAAGCTCAGGTGGTATAGTATTTCTGTGACAGAGCTGAGCTCCCGCAATTTAGGGAACATCACCAACTGAAATGATACAAACACTGGGGAAGACAAGCATCGTCTTCTGCTTTCCTCTCCAGTGCTTAAAAGGAGTTGTTCAATAAGAAATGTCCTTTGAAAAAAGGACACTTCATTTGGGTCAATTCCAGGTTGAGTAAATCTGATGAAGTATTCAAAACATAGAGGTCATTTTGGGGCTTTAATACTATCAGAAATTACGAATTAAATACTGGAAAAACAACACAAATACTCACTTAAGTTATATGGGAAAAAATCTGTCCTCCTTTATTGTTTCCCATTGACTTAACTGAATTTTTACTCAGATTGTAATGTGTTTCAAAAAGATAACTGCAAAATCAAGCATGAATAGTACATGTGCAAATGTCCTTTTCCTGCAAAATTGGCAGCTAAAGAGATTTCACATGAAGACCATAGGGGAAGCAGATTAAAACGTTGGCACGTGGCACTTGGTTTGAAATTTTTTTTCCATACACTTGACATGAAATCACTTTTTTTCCTGAAGAAAACTAAAAGAAAAAAAAAAAAGAAATTGAAATGAGGAAAAGAAAAAAACATTTAAAAGATAATGCAAAATAGAAAAACACCCACTTTTCCACAAGGCTGTTCATTAACTTCAATATTGTCCTTGGTGGAAGGTTAGTTTTGGAAAAAAAGTACTACATTTTAAAGAACATTTTCTAGTTTTGCAATTACTGAACTATGTCTACCTATTATTCTGCTTCTTTACTGGTCATTAAAAAGAAAAACACAGACATTTATGTTTTCTGTCCTACTATCAAATTTTAGTTTTGCTTTTTTGCATACAGGGGTCATTTGCATTAGTTTCTGTCTAGTTTATAGACTATTTAGGACAGAAACAATGCCTCATTGTACTGGTTTTGAATGGGGTAGAGTTAATTTTCTTCCCAGTAAGTCATATGGTGCTGTGTTTTGGATTTGTGGCCAAAACAATATTGGTACCGCACCAGTTTTAACTACTGATGAACAGGGTTTATCCAACATCAATGTTTTGTGAATGGGTAATTTGATAAGGAGAAATTGCATTTTGAGAACCTCTCTGTGTTGAGATGTTTTTATATGCATAAACTCCATTAGAGATGAAGGGGTTGAATTGGGAGGTGGGTAAGCAGGACAGTTTTCCAAATGACGAGTCTCAAATGGTCCTATTTAAATTTACATAAGGAAGCACTAAAAGATGCCCAGTGTAGAGAGAAAGAGGAGGGCCAATACTTTGTTCTTGTTTGCCAGCTATTTCATTTTACTTACACCGTTTTTCAACACCAGCAGAGAAAATTCTTCATCTCATTCTTTTTGAAGACGGAATAGAGGAATCCAACGTTTATTGCAAATTCTTTCTATTGTCAGTAGAATTTCTGGCATAACACGTCATTAACCAGAAATTATCTCCTGAATTTCCCTGATCTTCGTGTGTATTTTATAATAATCATCTTGAAAGTCTAGATTTCAAAGTATCAAACCAAATATGAGAAGTAGAGTTATAGCTCCATTCTCAGCAATAACCTGTTTAGGAATGTGTGTCGCCTTTGAAGGAACGAAATGACAATCCTAAACTAATCTCCTTTATCAGAGGTCTCAGTGAACAGGTTAGTTAAAGGTTTGTGAAGAATAGTATAGGTCTAGGAGGTCTTGCCTTGAAGAGGACAAATTAGATAATCTCTTGAAATACCTTCCAAAGCTGCCCTCTGAAAACTTCTTGTCTAAAGTTGCACTACCACTAAACTTTTATTATTTCTTTCTTGACTTCCCTGTATCTAAGGATTAATTTAGGATAAATATGCAGTTATTCCAAACTTTCTGTTAAAAAAAATGAATCACCTGTAAAAAGCTGAAAATTTTTTTTCTGTTATCCATGTCATGACGATAATTTGACGATAATTTGCAATCTTTTGCCTCAGTATCTTATAAGAAAAAGGAAAAAAGTGGAGGAGGGTGAAGAGAAAAAAATCCCCAAAACAGCTGCTTAGTGGGAAGACAACCCTGGTAGATTTGGGGAAAACAGTTGCTTCACTTTTTATTTAAAGTGAGTACTTGTTGTTTAGAAGTAGGAATGACTGTATGTTGTGAATCCGATGTAGCTCAATTAATGTATACAGTATGAGAAAAAGGATTTAATTTACGTACACTGATCTAAAAAGACATTTTATGATCCCATTTGTTCATATTTCAAACTGAAAGTGACTTTTAAAACTTGCCACCCTTTGCATAGATGATACCCTCTCTCAAATGCAAATGCCATAATTTCAACTGGAAGACTGTAATTAATCATCGTTTCTTAAAATATGCTAATATGAGTCACTTATAACCATGCAAATTGAATAGGGTGCAATATTTTCCATATTGTAAATATTATTTTTGTAACAACAGTAATTGCCATTAGAAATCAGAGACTCTATCAGTTTTGATATTTTCCCAATAAAAAGAGTCCTGCTGTTAATGCAATATTAAAATACAAAGACGTAGCATTCATCTGAACCCAAGAGGTTCAAATGAAGTAGGTGAAACAGTTCTGTTTTCTGATTATAATAACACACTTGCGGAGTCCTTTTTAACATTAATCAATGATTCACCTCTTTCCTATTTCCTATGCATGCTAAAAATGAAGATTTAAAAATTCTCTAGAGTTTCAAGTTTGCATTCAATTACAAAGGAAAAGCTGATCAAATAGAAAGAAAAATCTCCACATTATTTTTATAGATACGTTTTTTGAAAATAATTTGTTCTAAGTTATGTACTGTATTTTAAACATTTTGGAATATCTTCCAAGTATTTATGTAATGTTCATGGATGCTGAGTGAGGAATTTAAAATGAATGGTTGTTTGTCCAAAATATATATTAAAATTATTTGATAATCAATATTATTTTCTCTGGGAAAAATGAATAATGAAAATTCACAGAAGAACTTAGAGCATATAGAAGAATGGGAAAGCAATATATGCAACAGAAATTGTAATGGAATATATTTTCTAAATTCTCCGAACTAAGTGCAGTTGCTGGCGAAAGGATTATAGAAAATTCCTTAGCGCTGGATGGCAAGCTTATACAGGCAATCCCACTGAGACTGAACCAAAACCTGCTAAACAGCAGGGGCTTGATTCAGGGTTTGATTCAAGCATCAAGTGCCATTTGATGTATCGTAGGTGGCGCTTCCTGGTATCCTGCTGTTGTTGAAAAGGTCGGGTGTCTCCTGTGGCTTTTGTGTCATATCCACCGGCACCATATGGATTATTTTGGGATCTTGTGATATTGCAAAGGACCCAGTGAATTGAGCAGCAGGCGGTTATGTGCAACTGCTTACAAAAAAGTTGGATGAATGAGGGTCCATAGCAGACAATAGAGACCTAGAAGCTTGAATTACAGCTGATGCTAATATACAGTTACTTGTCCCTACACAGACACTGACCACCATTTAAGATAAAATCTTCTGTACAGCCTCTAGCTGAAGACCCAAAGAGATTCATGTCTCCTACAACAGTTATATCATATGTACTAAGTTTGTGCCGACCTCTTGCACACCCAAGAGCAGTGTCTCTCTGACTTAAATGACAAATAAACATTTATTCACTGACAACCGAAAGAGACCCGAAATTTCAATATTTCATTCCTAAATTGAATCCCAGCTCTACCACATAAATAGTCCAATTTCAACTGAGAGTAGGTGATCTGATTCTTCTATTTCCTAAATCAATCTCTTTTCTTTGTCTTTACTACTATTGTAGATCCGGTACATTTTTCCCATCTTCAACCTGAGCCTTCCATCTGTTCTCCCAAATTTGAAATCCCATTTTATTCAGAACACATTATTTCTGTAAAACATGTAGAAATATATTCTCTATGTTCACCAAAGTACTAGTTTAGCTCCATGCTTTCTAAGCCATATACATAATTCCTCAGCTTTCTTAATAAAGTATTTTCTGGTCTCCAACTTCTGTTTAACTTAAACTAATTGGATATTAGGTTCATATAATTTATTTTATTACTTACTGCAGCTTCCAATAACTTAGATTTGGAACATTATGTAACATACAGAGAATTTGAAATGAGGTAATTTCTTTAAAATTAAAAGCACGAAAAAGAAACAATGAATTCTAAACTAGTTCGGTTCAATTTAAAAATGCACAGTTTCCTTCATTCTCTTCCAAAAATAAAAAAGGTAACTTAAAAGTCTATAATCTTCCAGCTGATTCTCTTTAAAGGATAGTGAACCAGATTTTCCGTCTTTACTTATACATGAGTAGAATGGTCCATTATGAGTAGTCTCAAAGATTTATTGAGATGGTAACCACTAGAAGTTAATGAGTTGACAAAACTGGGATATCTCAAATATTTTCATATGGGAAGAGACAAGCTGCTGTAAAATTAACATGTTAAGAATAGGGTGAATGCAGAAAAGTTGTATGAAGAAATTATAGATTCCTATATTTTTAGCCAAGTATTTTACCAAGTTGGAGTTGTTTTAGGTGATTATTTTAGTGATCATATCTTGTCATGGTGGTGACCAACACACTCTGTTTGATTTACAGCAGGGATGAAATATCTGTATTTGAACTATGGCAGGCAAAGGGTTTAGGTTCAAAGACCAGAATATAAGACTTTCCTCTCCCAAGCTGAATTTGTGTATTGATGGCAGAGTAAACTCTGCCACATATGATGAAAACCAGAAAAGTAACAAACTCACAAATAATAGCTACGGTTATACTATTAATTAATTATTAATAATAGATCACTGAAGTGCATAAAAATATCTGTGACATCAACAACTTCTCCCCACTCCTCTTTTTTCTTCTCTATAGTTATGGTTTATTTCAATGGTTAAAATACAGCGATGTTCTACTTGAATTATAAGTGCTAGGTCACGTTGGACATGTTTGAATAGAGGTTGGTTGAATCCAAACCCGTGTTTATATAAATTTACCTGAGGAAATGGTAGTAATAAGACTTGTCACCTGTGACAGTACTTTGAGGAAGACCGAAATGATTATGCAGCTAAAATGAGGCTTATGCAGGATTTAGATCATTAAAATGACTTCTAAAACTCTCTCCTCCATGACTGAACTTGTTTAAGTGCATATTATGATCTGGATCCTGCCCAGAATTAGCATTTTCCTGGATAAACTGACCCTATAAACACAAATCTCCTTCCGTTGTTTGGGTTATAATAACCAAGTGCTCTTCTGACTAAGTCTATGAATATTCCTCTATCATAGCTTTCAAATTTAAATATTTTAAACAATCCATGAAAAAGAAACCATATTTGTAGGACTCCTTCAAGAGCAACTTTAAGCAATAAGGTGAAGCATCAAATTCCTCCATATTTGCCCTTATTCTGGTGTCAAACTAATATTCCTGAGTATATGACAACAGATCCTTTCCCTTGGATATTTTATCTCCCCTTAGGACATTCTCTCCAAAATTGGGAGCAACGGGTTCAGACGGAAGAGTGACAAGAATTGCTTACAGTTTATCCCAATCTCAGTTTTCTTCAGGTTTGAATTAAATCTCTGGAGTGCAGGTGTGTTTACCTCACCAGCAGGAATAACCTCAGAGATATCCAAAGTATTTCTTGAGAGAAAATAACACTGCCATGCCGAAAAGGGTGAAATATACTTGAATGCAACATAGGGTCTTTTTCACTCATAGACACTACAGAATCACTATTATTTTGATTTTGCTATAATTTCCATAATCCTGTTTGGTTCTTCTTCTGATTATCTAGATACTTGTTAAAGGTAAAAGCCCACGTTAAAAGCTTTAGAGAATTTAACTGTGCAATATAATGCTGCAAAATGTAATTGTGAAGATTGCTTGCACTTTTGGACCTTTGTGTGTACATTAGAGCGTACTCTTCCTCCAGGGCTCGGTCTCATTTATTGTGCTGTTAATGAACAAATATTGGTGTGGCCCCATGTTATCTTTATTACATTGAAGACAAAAGTGATAATATTCCCTACAGGTTTTTTGTAGCAGTCCTTAATATAATATGCAAGTGCTTCACAAACATTGATTTATTTATTAGTTTTCTCAGCAGCTTCATAATATGAAGAATTGTTCTTCTAATTTCACATATGCGGAATCTAGAAACAGAGGCGTGACAGACAGAAACATCCATTGTTTTTGGAGACCAGTTTTAAATATCTGGATCTGATTTGTGTCAGCGTATGTTGCATCGTGCAGCACTCTGTATTTAAATATAGCACATCTCCTATAATTTCAATTGCAGCTGAAAATATTCAAACCAAAATTCACAGCCTTTAATTAAAAACACAGGAAATGAAGAACATGCAATTAACGATCACCTGTTAAATGTTTGAGTAGAATGATTTTTCCATTACATAGTCAGAACTCAATTCCCCAAAGCAACACTTATTTTCCTCTTTGATAAAAACATTGCTTTCCTTTCCCCGAGTACTATATATTTCCAGCTTCTGTAGTAAGTAGCACAGGACCACATAAGTTTCCCTTTCCACATGGCTCTGCGCAGTTCTGCTTCATCTGCAGTCTAATTCTGTTCTTGTGCATTAGTGGGAAGATCTGTTATACAATAATGTAAAAATACTATTGTGCATACAAAAATTGGTAAAATTAATCAAAACATTATCATTTGGCAAAAGTTGCATGAAAAATTACCAGCTAAATAGCTAACATTGCTAAAATTGTTGCCGGGTTATGATGGTCTCTCAAATCTTGCCGAGACTCTCTTATCTTGAAATTTGATGTCCAAAAATTGTTGGAAGCATTGCAACCGAGCTGGAACCAGTGCTGAGGAGAGTAGAGGGATTGCTTCATGTATTCTTAGGGCTTTGGTCTTCATGCACAAAGGTGTATTGTGTTTTTTCCAGCTGTATGACCTCGTTGGTCATTCTCACTTTGGGACTCCGGTAACTCCCATACTTTGCAACGTTGCTCCCAAACCACCAGGTTTTTATCCTGTGTTTGTGCCCATAAGCCATATCTTGTACTTGTCTCTCTGAATAGCACCCTATTTTTATCTCAGTATATCTTCAATTTGTTAAGATTGATCGGAACTCTAATCTTGTCTTCAAACATACCTATGAGATTGGCACAAGGATTTAATTTTCTCCGTTTTTTCATCCATTTTATTAATTAAAATATTGAATCGTTCCATATCCAGGGTCTAGGATAGATCTTTAAAGAGCTGTATTGAGCAAGTCTTTCATTTTGATAGACAGCCACTAAAAACTACACTCTAAGAATGGGTTTTGAATCATCCTTTTTAAAAATACATGGATGTTTTATCTTCAACTATATTTATTTGGTCAAGTTGCTTATGAGAAGGACATCTGAGACGCTGCCAAGAAATGATACAGCAGTCAAGATAAATGACACATGCTCTTTCTTTCCCGTGCTCACAAGACCAGCTTCCATGTTGCAGAAGTTGTTTAGATTGATTTGCAAGTTTTTCTTATAAGACTGTGTTGGCTTTTACTCATCTCCATATTATCTTGTAGGTAATTAGAATAGTTTTGCTACTTTTTACTGTATTTTTCCGTAAGTAGAAACCAACTGGTCTATATTGATCCTTTTCTTTTTTGATGCACACCATGTTTGCTTTTTCCAGTCTTCCAGTGCATCACGTATCCTATAGGCGTGTTCAAAGTGGGTCAAGAGATGCAAAATTTTCCTAGCTAGTTTTGTAACTATTCACATAAAAAGCTAAAAAGAGCTTTCTAAACTAAAAGGAATTTTAACTGTGCCTTCCTTTTACTCAGCTGAATCCACAGCCTTTTCTTATTACCTTACTACTAACATTAATGTCTTTATGGCTGTATGGTTATAAGCATTATTTGAGGTGAAGATATATGAACAGATTAAAGAAAAAAAGAAGTGTCAAACACTTCAGTCTTTTACAGACCAGATCCATCTCTCTTATTATTATTTAGAAATGTACTTTCAGAAAGATTTATTCTAGTGTTAACAATCCTTTCCATTTCCATATCACCCTTCTCTTGGTATTTCTGACTTTCTTAGTGACTTAAACAATTCTTCTGCACTCGTGTTCAATAAACAGGCCATAATTTAAACTTTCTATAGAATGCTTTCTTCGTTTTAAATGTTAACCTCTTCCTGTACTTTCTGTCTTTTCTCTGCAACCAAACAGTTAGTATTTGTGTCCCTTAAATCAAATTCCTGCCTTTTCTTTTTACTTTTTTTCCTTTCTCCTTTTTGCTGACTTTCAAGATTCTTTTTTAAATGCATGTTTCTAAAACCTATTTTTTGTTCTTTTGTCTTTATTTTCCTTATGTTCTTTATGTCATGAATTCCCTTCATTTGATGATTTGTTGTCATACAAGTTCTGTCTTCGCTAACATTGTTGACCAGTTGCTCCTTCTGGAAATATCAGTTGATTCACATTTAGTTGTTTCTCTATCTTCTGTATCAAAACATTACCTGGAAAAAATTACTTGTTTGGAAGAGAACAAATGGAAGGAGGGAATTCCTCATAGCTTCATTCTATTTCTGTACTTGGTCCTTTGGTCATTTGGGGGTTTTACTGTTTTAAATATTAACTATTCTAACTTTTTTACTGTAATAAAACTTGGGCAGAGAGTGTACTTTAAAGGACTCTGGATTTCTTTTGATAGTGAACCTAAGGAAAAAATTGAGGCAAATTCAAACTAACTTAGCTCTGGTTAAGCTGGGGCTCATCATGACGCTTGTAGTTCTCCACAATAAGACCTGAGAGAAATTATAAAAGCACTTTGATATATAAGGCAGCGTTTCTTTTTCTTCTTCCCTACAGGCAGAGGATATATTCAGTATGTTTTCTACAGAGATGGGAGAATATCTAGGTTAATAGAAAAGCATATGGAGAGAAGGCTAATAGAAAAACATATGGAGAGAAGATACGTAAGTACAAATTTATCATCGCACCAAGTAGACAGATGACTAAAAGGGAACTAGTTTATATTTAATAGCTGACTCCTTCCCGGGACGCGTCTGATTTTAAGAACAACCAGAGATTCGGCTTCATTAAAAAGACAGAACTCTCTCCTGCCACTTTCTTTGGGTGTGGTTCCTAAAAGTCAGTAAGAAATGGAGTGATCTCCATTCTGGTTGATTTGTCAAGAGGCATTTTTCCCAGAGAAAGGGAAATAATTTGTAAACCACAATTAGGTTTTACCTAATCAGTCATCCTTTGTACTGTTATGCAGATATTTGGCTTTTTTCAGACTAGAAATTCTTTGGAAGGAAGAACTGATTTCCACTTTTGCCACTATTGGTCAGTTGGACTGCATGGGCATAGAAAATCCGCATGAATTTCTCTCAGGAACGGAAATGCTCTGAGGCATAAGGCAGCTGCAGTGGGGATGGGCCAGAACGGGTGGTTTTGTCCTCCCCATTCTCTGACCCAGAACTCGCACACTGCATGCAGCAGCAGTAGAAAAGTGGGGGGTTAAAGGCCCGGTTCCTGTCTACAAATTTACTTCTGAAAACGCTGATGGAGGTGACTTTAAAAGGGAGGCATTTACTGAGGGAGCAATGACTTTTGCAAGCCTGTGTAGTTTGCAGTGCAGGGTTTGGAAAGCCATAAAAGAAATAGAACTACTCTAATGGAAAATGATAAAGAAATGGATTTCAGTCAGGCTTGCACTTCAGAAAGAAAAAATTCTGGCTACATCCCAGAAGTCATGTTAGAGGGATTTCAAGCCAAAGAAATGTAAGGGCAAAAGGTAAATTTATAAAAGGTAATGTGTACTCTGACCTCTAAAAAAACTTGTATTTTACAATGTAACAATTCACCGGTTCATCTCTGTGTATTCGCATTTTCTCTTATGTTCCTGCCAGCTCTTTCTATCTCTATAACATAATTAGTTATTCATATCTTGCACTCTTTAAGTATGTTAAAATCAGGGATTTATTTCTAAATTGTACTGTTTGTATCATTACTAATGGAGCTACAGCTTTAAGTAAAGAATGTTTACTCAGGCACATCAAGTATTCACTATGAAAGCAATTAAAGGGTTTGATGTTCACAGTCAAGTATTAATATTAATGTGTGAGAAACTGCATCCAAATCATTTAGAGATGGTTAGGAAGACCTCTGGGAGTGAGACAGCCATAGAAAGCAGTGACATGATTACATCGGTATGGGAAAATAATGGAAACAGCTACTCTCTGAGCATCCTCAATAGGGAAGGAGGATCCTCAAAACCTAAATGAATGTGACTATAAGTGGCAGCTTTTAAGTTTGATTTGCCTGCTATTTTACATTAGTAAGTGTCTCGAGCCTTTGCACTCAAATATATTTTTATCACTTGTCTCCAAATCCCTTTATGGATAGTACAATTAACAGCACACATGAAACAAAATTGCATGACAATAATTTGCAGGCCATTATGATCTCAGAACTGGAACCATAATTCTCATCTTCTGTTCCTGACACCACCTACTGCCAGATCTACGGTGAGCCATTTAACTATTGGCTTGATTTTTCCAGCTATAAAATTGATGAGAAAGTTCTAGTGTGTCTCAGGGTATATTTGGAAGGTTAATCAATAACATTTGTATAGTTCTCAGAATGTTGCATCAATAAGATATAAACTTAATTTGCTGAAAATGTGTTTGGATTGACTACCAATCTACAGATACTCCATCTACTATGCAGTCTAAAAGGATAAAAAAACCCCAAAAAATTAATAAATAAAATTTGAATAAAAAATTATGATCTCTGACAGATGACAAGAAACCAGCTTTGTTACAAGTCTGTGTGACAGTCCTCCTTTTTCCACTGCTTCAGGAGATTTGCTTTCAGATTACTGTTTCTTCATTTCTAGATAACTCCACAGGAGTTGCTTTAGGCTTGAGAATAGGATAAATCTTTTCAGTGTATCTTTTTTGGTTTTGATTGCCTTACTAGAACAGATTTGGCATTTTGACATTCAGCATGAATTTTATACCCCTCTCTCTCTGCTGTATGCATGTTGTCATGGCTGTGTATGCAAAAAAGCACAAATGCATTGCTGAGGGATGTCTGTAAGTCAGTGGCTGAGGGGGAACAGTGTAATGAAGAGAAACATGACATTCCCATAGCAACAGTGGCAAAGCTCTTTATGCTGATGTTGAGTAGAAAATTGCCAGTGATCTAAAGGACAGCAGAAATAAGCTGTATGTGATTCTAAAAGAATTTCTTACTTTGCCAGAAACAAGTCAATTTAAGGTTGGTGTCAGAGCCCAGTGGCTGAATAACATTAATATAGACCTAAAGGAAGACATTTACCACTCACATCACCTAGGGAGAGTATATTGTCTTAGGAATTAAAACCCACAGTTTATGTAACTATTTCAGAATATTACTTGTCTCTTGTCACTCCACAAAAAAAATTTTTTTTTAAACAAAATGCATGTTTTTCTGAACAGTCTTAATATCAAGCCTGAGATGTTCCTTTTTTGCTGCCTTAAAGATAAATTAAAGATAATATAATTTGGTAGTGTTTACCAAAATCCTGACATATTCCCCAATGGGTTTTACATCTTGCACAGCATCCATCTATTAAATTTTACAGCTAGACATGTTCTTACTTTTATGAGACCAATATTTTCAGGTGTAGAAAAGAATTTCTAGATGCCTAAAGCAAAATAATTTTCCAGCTTGCCTTTTGAGAAGATTTCTGTAAACCCCAAGATGTTTCATTGGCATCTATATTTCTATTTCTGATTAAAATTGAAAATAGAGCAATAATATTACTGAAAAATCTGTGAGTGGCAGAAGAGTCTGCAAAAATCTGGTTTTAGTTTTTCTATCAAAATCCTAGCCAGTTATAATTTTTCAAACCAGTCATTTCATGGAGTGCACCAGTGATAATTACATCATGTTGTGTCACAACAGCTATTTAGAATTTTCTGCATGAAATTACTCTCCAACAAGCAAAATAATTTTATCTCCAGGTAAGAGCATCCCCACAACCAATTTTGAAAAAAAAGCATATTGGAAAGCGGATCTAGGAGTTAGTAACTTATAAAAATGTCAGCCATTTGACAATGATGTGCAGCCATTTATTTTCACAACCCATTGCTAGCTAACCCTTTTCCCTTTGGCTAGGTTTTATTTTAAAAATGAGATTCAAGGTACAGCATTTTGTAACTTAAAAAGTTAAAGCTACCACTTGGAGTGCTTCAGGGAGCATCACTTCATCATGAAACTACTAAATTAGAGGGATAGACCTATCAGTCCAGGTTGTTAAGCATCACCCACAGGTTGCTGCTCTATTGGTAATGCATTTGATCTTGATTCCGACTATAACATTGCTGGTGTAAAATCAAAAAAGAAAAAGATTTTCCTTCTTTAGAGTTCATAGTTTCTGAGAAAAAAAATGCCAAAACAGGCATAAATTGGAAGTTGATATGAAGCCCTTTAGGCCTAATGATAGGAGACCTGTATTTTTTCTTTAATTATAGTGAGTTCCAGTTCTTTAATAATTCCTGTCACAATCCAAACATGGCATGTCAAGTCCTGTACCCCAGTCATAAGGAATTCTTCATATGAATGAATATTCTTCATATTTATGGAGATATGTGTGAGAGGCTCCTGTAGAACTTACACATTCATTCAAATAATTTCATAGGATTGTAGATATAGAATCCCAGAATCATAGAATAGGCTGAGTTGGAGGCAACAGATCAGTATCATGAAGACCAACTTCCGGCTCTGTGCAGGACATCCAAGAATCCCACCATGTGCCTGAGAGCATTGTCCAAACACTTCTTGAACTCTGTCAGGCCTGGTACTGTCACTACTTCTCTGGGGAGCCTGTTCCAGTGCCCAACCACTCTCTGGGGGAAGAACCTCTTCCTGATATTCAACCTAACCCCTGTCCCCAGCCCGCCCAATACAGCTTCGGGCCATTCCCTCAAGTCCCTGGCCACCACAGAGAAGAGATCAGTGCCTGCACCTCCTCTTCCCCTCGCAAGGAAGTTGTAACTGCAGTGAGGTCTCCCCTCAGTCTCCTCCAGGCTGAACAGACCCAGTGTCTTCAGCCACTTCTCATATGGCTTCCCCTCAAGGCCCTTCACTATCCTTGTTACCTTCTTTTGGACGCTTTCTAATAGTTTAATGTCTTTCTTATATTGTGGCACCCAAAACTGCCCCCAGCACCAGAGGTGAGGCCGCCCCAGTGCAGAGCAGACAATCGGGACAATCCCCTCCCTTGCCCGGCTGGCGATGCTGCGCCTGATGCCCCCAGGACAGGGTTGGCCCTCCTGTCTGCCAGGGCACTGCTGACTTATGCTTAACTCACCATGACCAGGACCCCCAAGACCCTTTCCTCATGCTGCTCTCCAGCCTGTCATTCCCCAGTCTATTTGTCCACCCAGGGTTGCCCCATCCCAAGTGTAGAATCCGACACTTTCCCTTGTTGAACTTCATATGTTTGGTGATTGCCCACCTCTCATGTATACATTGTTTTACGAACCTCACTTTATTCTTCCAAATTTTGTTTCCTCCTTGTTATCTTTGCCATTTGTAAATAAATTCCCTGCTTTGTTTTTCAACGTGATCCCAGCCCTCTTTGAAGAGCTTTACATTTCTTCAGTCTTTCCTTCACCTGTGTCTTAAGAAATTGTTTGAATAATACCAAAACACACTTTATATCATTAAATACTGGACCAGTTTATCAGAAATAATTATTCAGATATGTAATATGCTACCAAATATTTTACCGTTCTTCATACTACTAGCAGAAAATTAGACTCTTTCGTGCTCTCCATCAACTCAGGAAATGCAAACCTACCGTTAGCTGCCTCTTCAACACATTGTAACAGTGTTGGTGCAGTTTCAGTCAGTGTTATATTTATTCGTTTCTCTAAATGATTGAAGTGTATATTTATTATTATGTTAACTTTGTGAAATGAGAGATTAATTGAAGGATTAGTTCCAAAGTACTCTAGTGCCTGAGTTTGAAGAGTGCATGTGAAGTGGGCAAAAAAATCTTTCTCCATTTATAGTGCAATGCTCTTACGGTCAAGTAGCTAACTTTACAGGTAGAAGATAGAAATCAGGTATTTTTTTCTCAACACGGCTTGAAACACCGAACCTCCAGTTAAAATCGTATGGGTGAATTTCCTATAGATTAACTCCATAGTCCTCATTACTTCGTAAGTGTAAAAAACGCATGTGACCTGCTGATGTGCTCCATTAACTCATGAAAGTGCTAAAAAGCTGTGCAGTGAGTCACTGGAACGAAATATTTAAAACAGTGGGTAGGAACAACAAAGAAACTTTCACGCTTCTTTCCTTCTGGATTTTGGCTATACAAGAGGATGGTCAAATGATTTGTAAGTAAATATAAAATGCTCTAAAATGGAAATATCTGACATTTGACAAAAAAAGGCAAGAAATCTAGAGCAAAACTAGTCACAGTACATTACTACTGTTCAAAATGCCCTGCCATTTGTTCCATTGGCTTCTCAGTGTTCATTTTACAATAAAATACATTTTCCATACAGCTATGGGTAAAATTATGAACAATCTTTTCAATGTTACAAAAACTATTCTTGTCTGAAAATGAGATTATTTGTTAGTGGAATATTTTTCCTCCGTCTTTGCAGTTTTTTGTGGTTTGTAGTTTGAATTTTTTACACCATACAATGTTTTCCTTTCCTTACTCTTTTGGACCTGTTGCTTTATGCTGAAAAATGAATAACTATATTTTGGAGCTCAATGTAGTCAGGAAAAGAAAAGGAAAACAGTGAACTTTGATCTTTTCTTTCCTCAAAGCAATAATGTGCAATTTCCTGTCTTACCTTCGGTACTGTTTTCATTTACATTATACTTTTTATTTTACAGCAGGGCAAGCAAAAATAAAATACATTACTAGTTTCCTATTACCTTCCTGCACATGCTAGTGGAAGAGCACAATGCTGCCTTTATGTGAAAATGAGATCCCAAGCTTATCTCTTTTCAGCATTAATGGCAAACTCGCTGAACAATATATTAAAATTATGTACAAGAAAACCTGCTTACTTGGCTGTTCATATTGAGTCGATTTTATTCATTATGATTCTATATCTGCAAGTGCAGACTGCAAAATGTGGGGTTTCAAACTCAAATAACATATTAATATTTACAGAAAAGATATGTCTTTAGATATTTGGGACTAATGTTTTCCAGGATTCAGTGTTCACTGAATTCAACAGTAGTCTTGCCCATGACCAATGGGAACAGAATGTCATGGTCGTGTCAGCCTCTGACCCATCTCCTGATTTGTCCTGATGCCTTAAGGAGATTCTTCCCTAAGAACTAGTTTCTGTGTCTATAAAATGAGCTTGTGAAAGGTTGATTAGCTGCTTTTGCTGTAACATGGTGAGATGCAGAGCTATCTGAATTGGCTGTACTTCACTCTAGCTTCTTTGATGATAGACACTGTTTTAGAACTCCTTCATGAAGAATTGTGCTCTATACATGCAGTTTTGGCTGCACATTTGGCCAGGAGATGATTCAGATTTCAGATTTTATTAAGTTTTGTAGGATCCATAACTTGATAAGTTCCTAAGACTAGTTCCCCTATACGCCTTAAGCATTATGATATTTAGCACTACAGTGTTGCGATATAGGCATGCCTTTGACACCCAGCTCCTGTAGAAGTTTTATTTATGTGTTGGGATTTTAAATAGACAGGATGCTAAATGCTTGCGTGCCTCAGTCAGTAAAAAACAAGTCTTTCAAATCCTATGCAATCTGACATATTTAGCTGGATTTGCATTTGTTTACACAGATACAGGACCACAGACCAGCCAACTAGACCAGTCCCTACACAGTCATTTCAGGGAAACAATTTGCTCTGGAGAAAATGTTCATACCCAGTGTGTTCTTACCAAAATTCATTTTCTCTGTGATGTAGGAGGGGACATCTTCAGTACCTGCAGATTCAGAGCTGGTGCCTAATGTCTGAGGTTAGAACTCCAGGACTTTTTATTTTGGCATTGTTCTTATCTACATTTTGTCTAAGACATCATCATCAAGTAGAAAGACAGTGATGGCTGTGCTTTCTAGAGTTCAGCCATTGTAAATGTTAGATTAAGGCTGCATACCTAAAATTTACACAACACTTGTGTTATAATTTGCTTTTTTTCCCACCTGCATCTTCTGGTGCTGCCAGCTGCTTAAAAACCCAGCACCATCATACAAGGTATGGGTAAGCCTCTTCCTTTAAATCTGTAAAGAGGGAGTTGTGAATCCTTCAGCTAATGGATTCACAAATGATTCAAACTGAAGAAGATTATTCAGATATTTTGTTTCTGGAGTCAGAACTTTAAGATTAGGAGAAAGAGGACATCGGATTATTATATTAAAATCAGAAAAGGGTATCATCATTGGAAGTGTCTCTGACTGCCACTTTTTGTTAAACTCCGTAATGATAAAGCCAGATATCTCAGTTAGATACTTCATAAACAGGAGATGAATTATCTTCTTGGGAAGTAACTCCACAATCACTATAAGGGGAGCTTAGTGTGACTGGTTTCAAATCTGGAAACCATGTTCTTTGTGTCTAAAGTTTGATAGTTTTTGGGTTTTGCTTTCTATTTTAAGATATGATACACCACATGACTGAATCTGGCCAGACTCAGGTACACCTAACAAGAACTCTGTGCCAGCTTGTGGTTTGTACTGACAACCCTCAGCTCTGCAAGGACTGTCAAACATGCTGCCTGCAAAGCTGGCAGTCCTCCAATCTGTCCCTCTGTTTGTGATAAAGATTAAGGTATGCCTGCAGACCTCTGATAGCTGTATGCAAGTAAAAAGCATACTATCAGGTCTGACAGAAGAGGAAAAAAAAGGTAGAACTACAAAGAGAAAATGGAACCCCCTCAAGCATGAACTGAAAAGTTGAGGCTGATGGGTAAAAACCTCACAGATTTGTAAATGATAGCAAAGAAGTGTCTGAAATCATACAGTCCCCATAAGCTTAGTGCTTCTCAGTCGGTAATCAGAACGAGCCTCAGGCTTATAGGTTTGGACAGACATTTGTTGCAGGACTGTCTTTAATTGCCTGCACCTGATTCAATAGTTTCTTCAGTTACCATTGTGCATCATTCATCCCTGCCCCACTGCCTAAAAAAAAATAACCTCCAGCAACAGAGAGATGAGTGGTTTGAAAGTAAAAAGTTTCAACGTACATTTAAACAATTGAAGGGTTTTTCAGCTTTTTATTTGCACTCCATCTGAAACAATTACCTTCATTTTGAGCAGGGGTGTTATTGCAGACAATTATACTTTAAAAAAAGCAAAAGGGGATGAAATTGAATATGAGTGTTCAAGAACCAAGTATCCCTCTTCATCCTTGTTTTACTAAAGATAACAGGATCAACACTTCCACAAGTTGCATGCTCAGGTGCCCTCTAGAGAGATTATCTCATTTTGCATACGTACACATGTACATCAAGACTAAAAGATGTTTTTCCTCGGTACCCTTCTAGGCTTGACTTTAACAATAGGTAAATAAGTATGTACTGTACAACTCTAATTGTAATGATTTTTAATTCAGGAAAATATCTACAACCATATCAGAAATTAGCATCTTATTTTGGTAAGTGCTGTGTAAAAACTATAAGAAAGCGGATTCAGTGCAGAAGTTTATAAATTAAATCACTTCATGCAAATTTGTTATTCAGAGCTTAAGGGAATCAGAAATGATTTGTAGGATCAAACAAGGCAGAGACCCTGTTGGTAAACAGAACTTCAATTCTGGAAAATGTATAAGCAATACCAAATGAACTCTTTTATCTTGTTTCAATTTAGTTTATATTTATCTGTTGCATCAACTAAACCAACGGCTGTGGTAGCTGGGGGGCCAGAAGGCCCAGGTACAGTATTGACCCGCTGGTGGACCAACTCTAAGGTTTAAAGATCCCCCCTTAATTCTGTGAGAATGGCTTCTTCCATCAAATCTGGTGATCCTATGTAGATCCCCTATAAGGATGTAATCCAGCTCCCTGCTCTGCCCTCTCCTTCTCCCCAGTGGTTGTTGTTGTATTACCCCACCCCCTCCTGGACCCCTTTATAAGTTTCTCCTGACCGGAAATGCTCTCCTTCCGTCCCTGGGTACTTCGGTCCCTAGAACCCTCAGAATAAACCCATTGGAATTCCATACGGAGGCCGCCTCTCTTCCTCTGGCTGTGCCTGGGCAAGCCGGCCCCGTGTGAGAGTGGCTGTGTGCTTCCACCCCATGGGTGAGAGAGAGCAAGCCAGTGAGTGTGCCAGGGGGCACCGCCGGGGGCTCCTCGCTAAGGACCCCTCTGGAACAAGCAGCAGCTCCTTCGCCAGCCTTGCACATGGCAATATATTTATCCACCGTGAACTCTGTAGTCCAGGTAGGTTTTTCTTCCTCTTATTTGTTGAGCCGACCACAGCTGTCAGGAAGGAAACCTTCTCAACTACAGAAAAATCCTGGTTAGACTGGAAAAAAATGCACTGGAGAACATGTACCACGCAAGGTAGTCCAGCAACCTGTCATCATTTTAAAACGTCATGAACTCCTAACTCAGTAAGAACTCCTAACTCAGTAAGTTTTATTGTTACCACAACCACACGTTTCAAGTAAAACTTCGTTGGCCAAATCAAGATTGGGTTTCACAGGTGATGTGAATGTAGATAACAAGTAGAATCATGGAATCATAGAATTGCGTAGGTTGGAAAAGATCTTTAAGATCATCTGGTGCAAACATTAACATGACACTTCCAAATGTAGCCATGTCTCTAAGTGCCACATCTACCACACATCTTTTAAATATCTGCAGGGATGGTGACTCCACCACTTCCCCGACCAGCCTGCCCCAAAGTTTGACAACCCTTTCTGTGAAGAAATTTTTCATAATATCCAAACTAAACCTCCTCTGGTGCAACTTGAAGCCTTCTCCTCTTGTACTGTTGCTTGTTAAGTGGGAGAAGAGCCCAAACCCTACCGGGATACAACTTTTTTTCAGGTAGTTGCAGAGAGCAATAAGGTCCTCCCTGAGCTTCTTTTTCTCCAGCGTAAACAACCCTTAGCTGCTCCTCATCAGAGTTGTGCCTAGGTTGGGCCTGAAGAGCATCCTGCAGCGAAGAACCTCCCTGCAGTAAGCTGGAATAAGCACTGGCTTGGCAGTGACTTCATGTTGCAAGTGTATTTCTTTGCCCTCACCATAATCACTACTGAATGCAGACAGCATCGATCTCAGCCCCCTTTGCTGGTTCTCCCCCTGCTTAGAAGAACAGTCTTGCTGAAGCTATGCCCTCTGCCTATCAGTTTACTTACGTGCAGGCCTGTAATCTTCCCTGTACCAGCCCCTTTTTTTTGCCCATCTTTCATTATGAAGAAACAAAAAGTTTCTACAAGCAAGATTCATGTAACTTGCTAATGCATGGCAATTTTTTTCTGTTAATAACAGATGGCAAGGATTGTCATCTTACTGACATTAATATGTTCCCCACTCCCACTGAGCCACCCAATGAGTCCCTGTTAGCTGGCAGGAAACAGCCAGTTGGAGGAGACTCAACCTCCATTGTTCCTTGGGGCAATTCCTCCTTGAACTTGGTTTTTTTTAATGATTCACTATTATTTTCTGTCCTTGGGTTTTATATCTTTTTTATATTCTTATTTTGAATCCTCCAGTTGATAACCATGAGTCTTTCAGCATTCTTTCTGTGTTTTTACTTTTCTTATCTTGCATAATTTTGCCTTACATTCTGTCTTACAGCTTAGGCAACAGATTTCTTTGTAAAATCGAGCCAATATGGCACAGCTGTGACTCACAAAACTGAATTTTCGGTCACAGAGAGGTGAACCTCAAGGCTGTGGATTAGCAGCTATTCGGAGTCCCTGTGTAGCAGTTTCTCTGGTATAGTCTTGACATTAGAAGAGGGTGTCATGCAGAGGAATGTTTTGAAAATATACAGGTTACTATATCGCAGTTGGTGTGTGGAGAATCATTTTGAGAGAAAGCAGCACTGCAAAATGCCTTTGAATCTCTGATGTTTGGAGCATGTTACTGTACTTGTAGGTGTCTGATCATAAGTGGCATGGGGCCCAAAATACAGAGGAGCATGGAAAACTGTTGAGGGACTATGCACAGGTTGCTAATCTGCCTTCAGATTTCCTTGATCTCCCCAAATCTCTTTCCTCTTTTCTTGTTTGTTTTAAGCAGGCAGCTGGCTCATATTCCCAGGTCTGCTGAAGCTACCATTTCAGCTCTCTGGTCAGGTTTGTCCTAGAACTAACAATTCCTTAACTGCTGAAATGGACAAAGAATGTTGGAGCCTCCAATTCATCTTGTACTTTTCACTGTCTTTCATAGTCATGACTACAGGATGGAAAGGGACACCCTGCTGAGAAACACTCTGCTGTCAGAGCAATTTACATTTTGCATCCCTTAGTCTTGGCACTGGCTGTTCAAAAGATCTGATAATAACACATGTTCTTTCCAGGAGCTTTGCTTGAACACCTGAAGAGGTGTCCCTGAAGGAGGAGATGATGTAGAAGACACTATGAGCTCTTGCACTTCTTTAGTCAAGTTATCAGGATAGAAATACCATGGGAGGATCTTTGGGGTATAATCATGGCCAGAGGCATCATGCCAAAGACCATCTTTGTTGTTTTCTTTCTTTTTTTGCATTCATGGAGTTTCAGAGCCCAGCTCACACTGGCATATGCTGTAAACTGATGGGTTTGGAGCACTTTTAAATACCTAGCCCTGAGTGAGTATTCTGGCCACTTCCAATCCTACAGTGGAGCTATTCCATTCCATGTGAAGTGGAAATACAGGTCTAGAAACTGTACCTGCCCATCCACAGGTCTCTCCTCCTCCTCAGCCTTCCTCATATAGTTCGCTTTCTGTAGGAAGAAGTCTTGGAATTGTGGGCTATAATGTAGCTGCAGAATGACCAGAGCTGTCTAGACTTTTCCAGGAGATAGAGTTTAATTTTCTTTTCTACTTTTGCCTTTTGTGTGGCTGCTAGATGACTAAACAGTGTCAGATTAATGGAGGTAGTATTCACCAGAGTAAGCAGCTGGGCAGTGTATTCTTTGCACATATCTGGTGTGAAAGGAGAGAATTAGTCCCATAAGAGATATAATAATAGCATTTATTTTTGTCTACTCTGTGTGGGTGTTGCATGATTTCTGTCCCAACATTTTCCTCTAAAAATGAATCTGGTCTCATATTCTCTCTGTTCTTGCAAGCAGAACTACTTGAAAAGTTAAAATAATTTCTATTTGTCAAAAAATTTCTAGCTCCCTGGAGGTTTCACCCTGTTAGATTTAGAAGATGCTAACTTGGGTCTGTTTATAAAATATTTTGCTTAAATTAATATCTTTTGTACTGATTACAAAAACGTGGGGTTTTAAAAATATTTTAAACATCTGACCAAAACTGATTCATTAATAACATGAGCAGAAAAACCTTTCCCATGCTCTTTTAAGATTGTCAAAAAAATGAGTCTAAATATGTTGTCATTAAATAAGACTTAATCTTGAGATGACAATGAGTTGGATTTTTATATGTGTTTAGAATTCAGTAACTCATCACCTTTATATGGAATTAGAGTTGTAAAAACTGTCTGACAAACAAGCTCTGCTCTTCTGTTTAGAACAGGCTGCCTATTGATTTGAATTTTTTTTTTATTTGATTGGCTTGATTTTTTGTTATAGAGTCCAGGTACTCTTTGACCCTGCTGAGTATCAGCTCTCCAGGAATATGACAAAGAAAAGAGGAATATCGGATGGATACATTTGCAAAGCTCTAATGAAGCCAGGTTGAGCACTAGTAGAGGGTCAGTAATTTCCTGAAGTGAGGAATAAAATATTGCATAATCTGTAGCCTTCACAGTATATGATACATACATATAGTGTGTTGAATATTATAGATGTGCTCTGAGCCTTCCTGGGAGTTTGTTGTACATTTTTTGTGCCCTTTTTTGTGTGTAATGGCACAATTCCACATTACTGTTCTGTCTCTTTAGGATGGAGGAATCCATTTCACAGTCTGACAGAAGTTACTTCTCATCTCCTGGTCTAAAAGTTCTTCTCCTTATGGGAGAGCTTTACTTCTCTCTCTCTTACATTAACACTGGGAACATTGCAGTTTTATTGGTTCCTCTGTTTCCTAGTGTTCATTTTTTATGTAGGCTATTCCATATGAAGTTCAAAGATAAGTCTAGAAACTGTACGACTTTCACAGTTCCACCAAATTTCAACAGCTCATAGCCATTTAGCTTATTTATAACTGTCTGGTAGACTGTTTTATGTAACTTTTACTTCAGGCTTTCACAGTTCCCAAGACAAATACTGCTGTTTATTGAAATGACCAGCGGAAGCACAGAGCAGCTTTAAAGATATTCATTTATTTATTACATTTTTTTTTCTATGAACTGGGTGTTCTTTCCAAACTGTTATTCATATAAAAACCTTGATACAGTTCCTGAGAGAACTTTTTGAAGGTCAGCTAAGAAAATATGAAGAATTAATAGGAAAGTTTCACTTTTTGGTCATTTCTACCAAATGAGCTTCTAGAAAAGGTTAGGTTGTATGTTCAACAAGACAAGTAACATTTTGAAGGAACTCTACTTTCCCTTATGAAGACAAATTCTTGAGGAACCATCAAAGGTGGTTTTCACTGGTATGTCTATGACAATTCTTTCCTATATTACACTGCACGATATTCCATGAAAGATGACTGCCAGGAAACACGGTTATTTATCTGTTGAGATAGGGGAAGGTCATTGACTTATGAATCAGTTTAAAGTTTGAGGAATGGGTAGGGGACTAGAGAAACAGTTTGGCTCATAAAATGAGATCTCACTGAGAAAGACACTAGAAATAGCTCCACAATTATCAGAGATACAAGGGGACATAGCAATATAACTTGTTGAAATCTTTGTTATCTGTGCAACGTTATATGAAAAAGACAAAGAGAAATCTTAATGTTGGTATACACAAACTGAAAATATAAAGACAGCCCTCTGACATCACTTAGGTTTAGCTTAGAGATAACGTCTGGACTGGAATGTTAGTATAGAGTCTGATCAGCAAAGATGTCAAGGAGAAAACATTGTATGTAGGGCACTCCAGAGATACGATATGGGAAGCACAATGAGATTTTTCTTGGAAGGAAACAGATGTTGTAGGAGAAGTCTATCCTAGAACCTTGCACTACCAAGCAGATTATGTTTTTCTTTGACCATAGGATAAATATATTGGTAACAGCAACAAGCATTCATTCCTTGATTACTGTTTGGAGAAACATTACCCAGATCACAGGTTTTTTTTTAAAAAAAGAGACACTTCCAATGTTTCTGTAAAATGCAGAAGTAATAAAGGAAACAAAAAGGGTTGGTAACACAGATCAGTTATTTTACATTTGGTTCTGATTTGATTTTGATTAAGTCCCAAAGACTGATTGAAAAATTGAGAAGGAGGGAAGATAATTTATGCAAAAGTGGTCACAAAATTATAGTATCCATGTTACTAAAGAGAAGAAACAACAGAATAATGGCAATGGACTTTGAAAAGCCCAGCAAAATAAAACAGTCCTCAGACTCAGGTTCTGTGGGTCAGCCCTGACATGAGAGCGTTTTCATGAGACAAGGACACTTGTCAGCTTCAAAAAGAGAGAATGTTAAAAAAAACCACTTCTGGCTACACGGTCCTTTAAACATAAAGCTGCAAATACCCTGAACCACTACCTCAAGAAGACTTTGTGCTGAATATCACTGAAACTGCAGATTAGACATTCTTTCTCAGTGCCTTTACCCCTGCCTGTTATGAGATTCAAATCAACTTTTTTTTTCCACTTTGTCACTGGTCCTTGACTTCTATGATAGTGCAAATGCTGGGTTTTTTTACTTCACCCTGAATTTACCATGCAATCAATTAGGTCAGAAATCCATTAGGGCTATCAAGTCCCTTTCTCTAATAGCAAGACTGGTTTTAACTCATTTTACTCTTCCCATGATAAGAAAACAAACCTACTAAGAAAACCCCTAGAATAGTTTTATTTATCATTGTAATATTCTTTTTAGTGCTAATTTTAGTGCTTCAATTTTTTTCAAAATAATTTTATTTTATTTTACTTACATCCAAACATTTCTATACTTTATTTGTCTTTAATTCTTATGTAGTCAATATGAATAATTGAATCCTGCCCTCTTCATATTAGTACAATTACTTGCAGAAAGCTATTGTGTCTTCTCTTGACATGTTTCTCTCATAAAAACCTCTCTGGTTCTCTCTCCCTTTTTTTAAAATCCTCTCCCCCCACTTTAGCTCTTTGTGTTTTCCATGACATTTGTTACCATGCAGCTATGCCCTGAATTCTGTCTTTGTACCACTTTGTGTGAACCTGCTGCAGAGGAGAAAAGGATTGCTTAAATCCATCCTAACACCTTAAGAGCATGAACATAGCTTTGATTGTTCTGGAAATTCTCTTGGTATTAGTTTTGGGAGTTTTTTTAGAAATAATTTCAAAAATTAATGCTACTTCCTTTCTCTCACTAGTGTGGCTCTGTTGGCCTACTGCTTCACGGTTCAGTCTTGTAGATTTCCTTTTCAAGATGTATAGTTCAGCAGGTCAGTATATCTTGATTGGCTGGTCAAAGCTTAAAAGCCTTATTTCTGAGAGTACAAAATTGCAGAGGATCCAGAGGTACAAAATTATTCACTGAGGGCAAAATCCACCCATGCCCTGTTATACCGAAAACATTCAATTTCATAGGTGTTGCACTTGATAGAAAATTACAGTGGCCTTTACTACGGGAAGGGAATCTTCAGCATTCAATGCCAAATCACAAGACAGTTTTTAAAATGAAGTGTTGGAAGACTTTGTCATTTTTATAGCAAGGTTTTTCTGACTGTGGTTCTCACATAAGAACTGGTTTGATGAAACATCCCTATTCCTTGAGTAAAGTCACAAAGACACTCTGCCAATTCTTTAACCATTTTCATGAACCTTGAAAAACTATCAACTTTTAATATGGACACGTAAGAAAATAGAACATTAATTTATAAACATTCATACTCAGAAGAAAATAAAATTCACAGAGTACTGAAAAAAGTGTGAGGAGCTAACACTTGTGGACTCAGTATGCAATCATCAAACTCTCTTTATTAACCATGAGGGCTGCTAGGAAAGATACTGTTACTGGGTTTTGTGCATCAGCACTTCAAAGTATAAGGTTAATTGTCTGATGTGTGTTATGATGTCTTGATGCACACCTCAAGCAGTTCTGGTATCATATTCTAATCAAAGATTTATTTAACCCTCTGTATTGCTCAGGCTTTAATCAGGAGTTGAGGGAGCTGATAATCTGAGGTCTTCTTAGCCCATATGGTGCCAGCCCTTCCACCAGTAGTAACACAGAAGGTTTTGTGGCAGGCACAAGGAAGTAAGCTTCTCCAGGAGACATGAATAAGGTTGGGCTTCTTAACAGTGGGTAGGCAAAGGGCAAATGATGTTTATTTGAACATGTCAGTAAAATCATGTCAGTAGGGAAAAGAACAAATCAGATGGCGCTCAAGTGGAGGAGAGTCATGACCACCAGCTCGCTCTGCAATCAGCTGGAGTGGGAACCCCTGAGTGAGTAGCCATTTCTGCCTATTACCTGAATGTAAGCACAGCAGGCAAGTCATTTGTTCTGTACCTGGGCTTTTAGACTGGAAAACCTCTATCCAATAATCCTATTACAGGATTTCTGTCAAAA
>VZTA01012464.1:1069-108656 GCA_013398855.1 Mohoua ochrocephala | reverse complement strand
GGGAGAGTTTCCATCCCAGCCCAGTGGAGCTGAAGCAGGTCAGTTCCCAGGGCCCAGGTGATTCTCTCACAGCCCCACCAAAGAAGGTGGCTGACATCCCCCCCTTCTGCATCGCTGATGAAAAAAAATCAAATATAGGTTGTAAACCAATCTCGGGAGAATTCAACTAGGAATAGTCAACTGGATCACATGCCAACAGGAGTAAGTTTCTCAGTTTTACAATGAGTTTCTTCTAAATTAGGTTCATTCAACATACACTGATTTTGAGAAATGTTAATCTTTTCATATGGGTGTAATGCAGGACTGAGAAAAATGTCTTACTGAAGTATAGGAATATTATGTCAATACATTTCTGACCGTAAATGTTAGTCTATTTCATATATTGTATTGTCACCTATTCATTCCTTATTGACTCTGCCACCCCAAAACCTTCCCCCTGATTGTTTTGCGATGTGGCTCCTACTTACATAGCTCATATTTTCCCCAGCCTCTTCACTGTTTACTGAATATTACTCATTGCTTTTAAAAGGACAAAGGCTGATGATCACACTTTTTTATTATTGCCCCATGTCCTTAAAAGTGAGAAATTCTGTTTCTCTGTTGAGCTCTGCACAGACAGTTTGCGGCAAATTATGAAACCTAGTTTATAATTGGCTTTTCCCACAAACTCTCTCTTGGGAAAGATTGCTGCAAGCTTTACAAGTCTGTGCTGATTTTGGATAAACCTTCACCAGTTCATGACTTCTCATGAAAATCATGCAATATGCAGACAGCTTGCACAATTCTACCAGAGCTAAGTAGGAACATTTCCCAAAAAATTACATTGCACTTAAATATGTTACTTTCTGGAAGACAAGTATTTTTCAGAGATCTATTCATTGCAAGAAAGTCCACCTTTAGATCCTCTTGCTGCTGTCAAGTTTAGACAGTGAAAAATCTGCGTACTTATAAATCAGTCTCAATAAAGGAAAACGAGTTCGGACTTCTGCCTTCCTTGTGGGCATCCTCATTTGAAATTCTCCCTGGAAATTGCATTAGTTTTCATATGAGAAGGTCCCTATAATTTGCCTAATTACCAGCCTGACAGTTTTACATGGAGCTTATATGCAGAAAATGAAAGGAATGATGAGGGAAATTCATGGAAGAGTTTTTATTTCCCCTGACAGAAATATCATTTCAACCTAATTTGCATGTTAACATTACACATCACCCTCCAAATCTTATTGGTGGAAATGCATCCACTCTCATCTATTCCCATGAAAACAGAAAACAAGGATTGACATTTGTTCATCTTGTTCCGGCAAAGCAGCTCCAAAAAGAGTGAATTTGGGTCAGACTAAGATATTGCCTGTCATAGAGAAATTCAGTCTTTTTAAATCACAGTTAAAAGAGAAACATGATTGCATTTCTGCATTTAAAAAAAAAAAAAAAAAAAAAAAATGGGACAATCTAGGACTTACAGGCAAACAGATAATTGCATGCCCTTTTTTTGGACCATGTCTCAGTCAGAGCCTGAGACACAGAAAAAATTGGGTCCTGCTAGTAAATTGCTGCCATGTCCAGGTGGCTTGCCACTCCTTAACCAGATTCTTAAGAGCGCCTTTCAATATGCAACCATTGTCAGTATTTGAACTCTTGAGAAGGCTGATGCATTGTAAGGCTGTAGGGCGTTCTGAGGCTCCTGGGATCAAGACTAATGAGCACCATCCTGAATAATCACAAGTTACTTGGAAAATTCTCTAGTCACCCCCTACCTTAATTTCTCCCTCTTTAAAACTCACAGTACGCTCCTCCATTCATGAAGTGTTGGAGCACTTCCATTGAAGAAGAGAGTACAAGTGCAGAGGGCTGTTCTACTGATCCCTTGATACTCATTGATAGCATGTTTACAAACCTATAAACAATTGATTCAGTCACAGTATCAAGACTACTGGGCTTTTCACATTACGGTACTTCGTCTAGTGACAGAAGAACATCTTGTATCAGCCAGGACCAAAAATGGCATGGACTCGTCTTCTTCAATAAGCCATTACCTATTTTATTTTAACTGAGTACTGTATGGCTGGAAGAGGCGCAGAAATTAAGAACTTAAAAGTCTATATTCTGGGCTAAGAAAGAAAAAGGAATAGTATGAAGGGCCATGTAACTACATGTAGTTGAAATTATTTGGCATCTCAGCTTCCGTGCTGCCTCCTGTGTTCTGTTTAAACTGCTGTGTATGCCACTTGAACATATTTTTGTAGGTAACCAAGACACAATGGAAAAATCTGCCTCCACATATAATATAAAGTGAAAAGTTCAGCTATGTATTCAACATTTTTCAGATTTCCTGATTTTTTTGTGTGCTTAGCTATAAAACTTTAAATCAAATACATCTATTTTTACAGAGAATATGATATGCATTCTATCTAATATTTTACTCTTTTCTGTAACAGAAATTTCCAGTCAGTTCTTTTAAACATGGAGTGGGCATTTAATAGGAAAAGACACCATCTATTTCTTGACACAGACAGCTCTAGCAACATTCAGAATCTCGAACTGAAATTTTCAAGCCAACTCAACAATAATACTTTAAGAGTAATATATTTTATTTACATTCTTCCTTGAGGGAGTTAGAAACACAAATACCATCTTAATTAATTCATAAAAGACAGATTTAGTGTTATAAGTAGGTGTGTCTGCAAAGTGTCACTTGAGGAAATATAGGCAAGTGTCATTACACATAGAGCCATCTATTCTGCTAGAGAATAACTCAAAAAAAACCTATGACCTTAAATCATATACAGCATCACATAATTGCTGTTGTTACTTCACTTACAGTGGGAGCACGGAAAGTGCTGATACCAGTTTATATTCAGTACTCAAAACTGTTCTAAAGGGAGCCTAAAATAGACTTAATGAATACTTTCAGAAAACTATTTCTGGTTTATATCTAAATAAATGGGTAAAAAAACCCCTAATTTAACCATAATCCATACCATAACTCAAGTCTCTGAAAATAGTTATACATATGTACTATTTGACTTCTTGTCTCAAAAATTAATCCTAACATAATCATTTGTTTTGTACATAGTTTACACATATTATTTGGCTGCATCCAGAGTAAGAACTTTTGCTATGATGAGTTGAAGTAAAGCAGATACCATGTAAATAATATGCTGGGAAATAGAATGAAACAAGTTATCAGGCTACAAAAGCAACCTCAGGCGAAGCAGCAATGTTTCTTTGGTTCTAGTCAAGTACTGACCCTCCTGCAATAAGAAATGCACAACCGTCAGCGTTATCCTGCCATTGTACAGGCATAGCACATAAAAAGACTACTGCAATTATTTGCAATTTTTTAATTTCACTCCACTCTTCAAAGCTTCAATTTGCTTTAAAGATCAACCGGTCTCGTTGGATATTAATAAAACTGGTATTTTATGCTAAGGGGAAGCTTCTCGTGCTGTTCCCCATCTGTGCTCAGAAATCTTGACAAACTGGCACATATCAAGAACAGCAATATTCATTTAGATTGTGATGTTCAAATCTCAGGTGAACCTTCTCAAACAAGTCTCAGGTGAACCTTCATAAAAAACCCCTTTTTTCAACATATGTTCAGCACACAAGAGCTGTTCATTAAAATTTACCCGTATTCAATAATTTCTGTTTGGTATTCATTATTGTGCAGCATTCCCTGGAAAAAGGCCTGCAGTCTGCAGAATCTCACCAAACATCTACCACAACAAATTTCTGGCACTAGAAAATGCCTTTCTAAGTTTACACACTAAATACCTGGTTAAAATCAAAGCACTAAAATTTCAGCTTTATGAAGAAATCAGTGTTTCAAAGGACAGAGGAAGGCTTGTTCAGTAATCCAAATTAGCTGATAGGAACTAGGCACCTTCAGGCAAGTATAACGTCCTCTTACAGGAATTCCAATTTCAGGGTCCTAAAAGAAATAAATCTGGGAGGTCCTATAGCCATTGTTAGGAAAACACTTCTGCGGTCACAGCAGACTTCTCAAGGTAGTAGAGAAATTTCTGATGAAGAGGAGAAGATCATAGAATTGTAGAATCATGGAACGGTTTGAGTTGGAAGGGACCTCTAAAGGGACCTAAAACCCCTCACAGTGAGCAGGGATATCTACAGCTTGATCATGTTGCTCAGAGCCCTGTCCAACCTGTCTTTGAATGTGTTCAGGAATAGGGCATCTCGTACCTCTCTGGGAAACCTGTTCCACTGTTTTACCACATTCATCATATTAAAAAAATTAGTTTACGTTTTTTGGGGTTTTTTTAAAATTTTTAAGCCACCACCCCTTGTTCTATCACTACAGGCTAATAGTCTGTCTCCATCTTTCTTATAAGCCACCTTTGAAAAGCAGAAATAAGATCTCCCCAGAGCCTTCTCTTCCCTCCTCTAACATGCTCTCTGAGGCAGGGAGGAGCACATCCCAGAGGCAGCAGTTTCCCCTTTCTATACTGCCTGCACAGATCTGATAAGTCTGATCTTTTCAATCTGCCCAGGAGAAAATGGAGCTCCTGTTGCAGCACAATGACATTTTAATGAGCTGGTTTAAAGTCATTTTTATTATAAACGCATGGGAGGATAAAGCTCTCGGCTTTATCATAAATCCGCAGAGTTCAAGGGGAAAAAGGTGACTCTCCCGCCAGTGCTTCTGTGCATCACACTGAGCCTCGCCCTCTGATCTGCCTGCCAAGAGAACCGCGCTGATGCTGCCTACCTGCCATTAGAGCAAACCTCGCTAGCAGGTCCTGCCGCAGCAGGATCAAGTGCCTGTTAGGATCTCCTGCCAGGTGGGCATTAATCATTTGAGCACAGCAATCTACAACAGACTTTTAAACGGGTGAGGGAAAAGCTGCTTCCCTAAATTACAAATAGCACAGAAGAGAAGAACAACCTACTGGTAATTGGTTGTAACTAATTAAGTAACCTGAACAGAGAGGCTACTCATGATAGTCAGTTGCTAAACAGCTACAACTGTTAATTGTAAAAGTTTCTGGAGACTTTTGACATGATCTCTGGCAGGCTATATGCAAAGGCACCTGGATGAATAAATTAATTGCAGCTTTGCCATGTCCAGAAAGAAAATGGGTAGGAAAAATGCAGTGCAGCTTGAAAATGAAAAGGTGATTATCAGAATTAAATTAATCCTTCTAAAGGAACAAAGTCAGACAAAAGACTTGATCAGCAGAAACGTGACAAAACGGGAGCAAGTGTTAGAGAACTTGTGTTAAGAATGTTCCTTTCAGTAAAAGGTGCCTTAAGAATGATAAGTGAATCACTTTCAGTTACCAAGTATGGTCCCATATAGCTGTCTACAATAGCAAAACAGTGGTTCAAGCTCTATAAACCTACCAACAATTCACAGGAAAAAAAAGAAACAATCCTAAATTTTATTTTTTTTTAATAGCCAAATTCTGTTTGAAGTCAAAGAAAAACAAAATGAGAAACTAGATACAATGATAAGTCATATCTCTGTCTGTTTTATCCTAGGTGTCTTTCTGCACTCATCTGACACGCTACCCACATGCATCTAAATCTGATTTCTGATACACCAACAGCAAGAGATTTAGTACAATGGACCTGGGTCATAAGCCAATTGTCAGTCAGCCTAAATCCTTTTGCAGCAGGCACTATAGTACACAAACACCCTTAGGCCTGGTCACCTTAAAAAAGAGTCAAATTCTTGTCTGCTTTCAATATTTCATACACACATTATTTGATACATCACCAGTTTTCTCCATATGGATTTTTTACCTCTCAGGTATTCTAGAAATGCATCAATTTCTGTTTGGTCTTGCTGCCCTGACAGATTATGTTTTCTGAAACATTTCACACAGTTAGCCCTGTGAGTCCATTATTGAGCTTAGATAGTTCCATTCTTTCAACTTGGCTTATGTAGTGGCCTCTGTTTCAATCTAAACATCAAACCAAGTTAAAACTTAATTACAACCCAGGTTCAAAACATGTTGTTGCAACTTTCAATATAGAAGAAATTCTAGCCTATGTTTCACAGTATATAGTTTAATCAGTCACATCATAATAGAGAGAAATCCCTGGAGGACACAGCATTGCAGACCTTGTTAGCCAAGGAAAAAAGGTATGAAATGTAATTGTCCAGACATAGTCTCTTGACATTCCCTTGGAGGATGGAATTATCTAACGTGAAGGAATCTAAAGCCGAAAACCAAAGGTGAGAGTGTGTTATTTTTGTTTCCTCCCTTTCTTGGTTCTTGTCACAGCTGAACGTGGTTCACATTTTACCTGATATATTGGATGGATATTTACACCAACATGAGGGTCCTAAAGCAGCTCATGTTTCTGAATTGCTCAGAAACTTAAGAGCTCCTATTTCACCTAACACCCTAACTTCAAATAACCATTATTTTGAACTTCTGCCAAAACCTGTGAAGTTTAACTATCAGACAGCCACTGAATCTCCTATTACTTCCTTGTCTCCTAAAGTGCGCGATATTTTATTTTAAAGTGCTCCTATTACATGCAACTATACGGTCAAGTATCATCTTCTCTGAGGTAGCTCCACTCTGGCAAAGTCACAAGCGCTATTGCCCTTCCTGTAACTAAGAATGATAGCCTCCAACTCTTTCAAGGTTCACATTGTTTCCATAGATCCTTTCGTGTAATTTGAGGATGGCAAATGTTTCTCCTCTCAGGAAAAGTGTTTGTATTCCCCACTATTCGGGAAGAATGTCTTCACTAAAAGTGTGGTCAGACATCGGAATGGGCTGCCCAGGGAGGTGGTGGAATCACCGTTCCCGGAGGAGTTTAAGCAAAGACAGGACTTGACACTAAGTGCTATGGTCTAGTTGACATGGTGGGTTTTGGCCAAAGGCTGGACTCAATGATCTTGAGGGTCTTTTCCAACCTTAATGGTTCTATAAGTCTTTGATTTGAAGAAGTAGGGGGTTGTGACATGAAATGAGGATTTGATATAATGCAAATTTATCTTTGTCACTGGCAGTCTCTACTGCAATCCACTGAGCTATCCCGAGGATCAGAATTAACAGATTGCTCTTCCAAGGAAATAATATAAACTCTTTTCTATCTAATGTAAAGACAATAAAGTTCTGGTCTTAATTCTGACAGATAAAGTAACTTCTCTTTCATGAAAGCATGTTTTATATGCTTATCACTGTTAAGAGGTGTTTTATGTCAGACATCTGAGAATATCTTCATGACCATCTCAGCTTTTAACAGAATATCATCTGTGTATGAAGGTCATCCCGAGCAGAAGCTACACATTACCCTAGAATGAAATACACTGAGGTGGTTTTGGCAGGGGGGGAGATTTTCTTCTTGTTGTTTGTTTTTTAATTGCAATTGTTACAGGTTGCAATAGCTTTTATTTGCAATAGCTTTTATTTGCATATCTGACTCTGGAGGTGATTTGTCACATTGAAGGTGGTCCCATTTCCTATAATGTAGTTTTCAGTCAATGTAATTATACTGCCCTTCTGGTTCTTGACCAAGTGAATAACAGCATGACAGCGTACAACCCAAAATCTGTGTGAGGATACTGAGAAATTGCCACGTTGCTGTAGAAAACTGGGTTTGCTCCAAATCTATTTGCTCTGGAATAATCTTTTTTGTATCATAAAGGGTCAGAAGTAATTTGCATTATATGCAAGACACTGAATGTGGAATGAAATACTCTCTCTCTGAGCCTTGATGATGCCATTTGAACTAACAGGAGCAAGGTTTGGGATTGGTCCTTTAGAACTCCTATCCAGCACAGCAATCAGGAATTACTAGTGAGACAGGAGAGCTGGATCATTTGGCATGGACAAAGCATTGTCCTGATGCCTGGAAACTCACAGGGCTTCCTGTGGCTAAGCAGAGCTGGCAGGTTACTGCACCACCTGGCACGTCCAACCAGGCTGCCTCGAAAGGCACAGCATAAACAGGAGAAAGGTGAGGGACAAGACCCTCACACCAGCCTCACCTTTGACATCCAGCACCTCCACACCATCCTCAGCAAAGCCCCTGAGGACGGACAGTACCACCCACCGTGCACCAGCAAGCCTACTCTGCAAATCATCTGAACATAGGCAATAACACAATAAATTGCCCTGTGAGCAGCCCAGGAACCGGTTTCCAGCAGATTTGATCTTTCTAGATGACTGAGTTTTAGCTGAAATATACTGAGAACACGCTCTGAATGAATCACGTGCGGCCGTGCTTCATTAGGCACCTCTAGCTTGGAGAAGCCATAACTGAGGAATTTGGCCCCGGTGGCTTGGGCAATCGCCCCATGCCTATATCCAGTCTATTTGCCTTGGCCTGTAGTAGTGCCTGCCTTTAAATACCTTTTTTTTCTTTTCACAAGGTGATCAATTGTGTGTTCTCATTCACCAAACTAGCTTACTTCCATTACAGTTAGAGGAACCTGGTGTCTTTGGCTACGACTACACCTGTAACCTGAAGAGGAAGAGCACAGGCTGAAGGGATGGCACATGTACATTGATACTGTTCAACCATTATGGCATTATCTGCACGGTTTTTTCTGGTGACAACCGCCCCCTACCTGGCAAAGTCTGAGCATCATTTTCGGAAGAAGCAATTCCAAAATATAGTAAAGGGACAAAGCAAAGAGAGTTTAACCATGTGAACATGAGTTTTGGCCTGGTTAAATTATAATTAAAGATTGACATTTTTTAAATCATCACCCCTTCAAATCAAACAAAAACTCTTAAGAGGGTGAACTCACAGAGACCTCTCACAAGTTCATCTGGCAACATAAGCATGAAATTCCCAACTTTCAAAAAAGATCAAAAGACTAGAAACACTTTTTGGCACCCCCCTACTAACATGTGTGTTTATTCCAATAAAAATTATCCAACTTCTCAGTGTTTCAGGCAGCCATTACACACCATTCCCAGACTTACAGATCAAAATTACTAGCTTGAATATTAAAATAAATAATTGAAGATAAAGCTTTTTCTTCTACAGTTTCTTTTATTTGCGGCACATTACCAAGTCCTTACTATATTTATTTCGTGAATGAAAAAGATAGGGAAAGAGAAATGTCATTCCAGAATTACCCAACAAATGAGATAAATGAACGTAGAGTATGTTTCCATTCTCTAGATGTTTACTTTCTCTTCCTTTCCTTTCCCTAGGAGCTGGTAATTTTTCACTTCCGTGACTATTAATTCCCTTTTTTGTGGGTGTAACTTCCCACCGCTCATGCAACTAATATTGTTAGACAGGAAATTTCTTTTCCTGGTTTTTAACTCCAACTTTTTCGTGTCTCCCTAAGCACCGAGAAAGGCTTAGTTCATCTGTAAGTTTATATGCATTTTCCAGTTACATGAGCCAATGTAACAAAATACACCTCTCTTAACAAACCTCTTTTCACGGGCTTAGTTCAGCATTGCTACCAACCTAACAGAAAGCCTAGTCAACACCAGAATGTGCAGGTATCAGCACTGAAGACAGGGCTAGACAAAACACCAACACCCTTAATGATCCTTGGCAGAGGAACCCAGACACTGGGACTGAACCCAGATTTGCTGAAGGCCACAGGAGATTTCAGTCATACTGTCAAGAATCCAGTCCAGACTACAGTCTGCGGTCTTAACCTCAGGGGTATCTGTTGTTCAGTGGTGAAAGATGAGAATAACTCCTTATCGCTCAAGAATCTTCACAGAGTTTTTCTTAGGACAGTTTTGTGAAGAGAAGTGTCCGAAGTGTTTGACGTCTGAGAGACCTTGATCTATTTCTTCTGCAGCCAAGTAGAAACACTTTGGCTCACATTAGAAAGCTCATTTTTAAAACAACCAACCAGAGGCACAGTAGCTGCACCAGGTAAGGCTGTAATAGTTGGAAGGCCAGATAAATGTGAGCAAATTTTTGCAAGACTTTTGCTTCATTCTCATCTTTTTTCTTTTCAAGTCATACTTCCCAGCTGTCTTGCTGACATCCAGCAGAGTGGAAGGATGGGTTTTAGCAGCACAAAGCAAAGAGTAAGAAAGTCAATATTGACCTTGTAAAGATTCACAGCTGCAGCCTGTGAGAGTGTAATTGTACTTGCCAGCAATATCTGTCTGCTTCATAATCTTGAAAAGTCTATTTTTTTAGAGATTTCCTAGGTCTGTTTTAAAAGGTACTTAATAATTGTACGAGTACAATTACTAAGTACATTACCTTCCAGAACGTGATGCAGAACAAGCTCATCATTGATTTTTCCATCCCTGTTTCTTTCTGTTCAAACAAATGTACAGATAAAAGTAGCTTAACTGCTACTCAGGTCAGCTGGGGAGAAAACTTTACTTTCCATACCCAATAGTACAGGGCACTTTTTGCACTGTTATTCCTTTACCTTATATCTGGACATACTCAGTCACTCATCCTGTCCTGTGATTAGCTGCACTCTCCAGCCCTTATTTCCTTCTTGGGAAAGCACTGCTTATAGATTCTGGAAATGAACTAGCACGCAAGAAAGTCGATAAAAGTATTGTCACGGTCGTCTTCCTCAGGGCCTCAAACCATGTTTTGCCTAGGTTCTTGACCTCGGGGATCACTAGCGATTAGGTTTGAAAGATGTACTCAGCACCAAAATCTCACAGACCACAACAAACCTCTCAGTCATACATAAGCATCAGTTATATATAAGCTTGTAAAGACAGATGGCAAAAAAATTAAAGAAGGTATGAATAATGGGTGACATTCCATACGTGAATACCAGAAGATACACAAGTCTCTTCCAGGACATCACTTGCAGCAGCAAAATCAAGGGAAGTGCCATTTTTGTCACAGCCACCAGCCCAGTGTGCTCCTGATAAGCCTACAGACCCTGCAATCCACACACCTGCAAGGTGGCTAGAAATCTGTGAAACACCACAGTTACCTATCTTTTTTTTTGTTAGACGAGCAAGAACAGACACCTCAAATATATTTCACACAAGGAAAAATAGACAAGGAGCAGCAAAGAGATGTAAGATTTATGAAGGATGAAGTAAGCATGAACCCAAAGCAAAGGACTGCTTCTTCATAACTGATGATTTGTAAAGGATATAAAAGCAATATCCAAAAATAAGCTTGATGTGTCTTGTCAAAAGCAACCACAAAAGTTTGATGAGGACTTGACACCAAGTCCTCCCTTCCCTCTCTGTCCAGACCACATGGACTAACATATTTGGAACTTTATGAGTTTGCAAGTGTTGGAGAGCGAATTTACAGTCTTGCTTAAAGACTGTATAAATAAATATCATATTCCTCTGTGAAAAGATATTGCACTGAACTTAGGTCATTTCCCTGCAAGTGAGAGTAAGCCTGTGATCCTCCTACAGCTGGGCTTGAAAATGCAGAGCAGGAAGGCTAGAGCAAATGGCTCCACAGCAATGCAGAGCATTGCAGAGCAATGCACAGCAGTGCTCCTTATATAAGAGAAGAGCTCCTTACACACAGAGAAGAATGGTATTGACTTCTCTCTATCCCTGTGGGGGTTGAGTTCCAAAGGAGGTGAGCAAAAGAGCAGGTCGTGAGGGTGGTCACTCACAAGTTTTCTCTGCATCCACATCTTAAACTTCAGGAAGACATTCCAGCTCCTTTAATCTACTCTGCTAGTTAAGGAAAATTTGGAGTGCAAAATATGTGGTCTAAATTCTCTTTGGTAATCTTTCCTTGCCTACAGAAGGGAACATGCAGTGTTGAGACCCGTACTTGTTTGAGCTATCACCTGGCAACGATCGCAACAGAAAATCCCCTGCACCATCCAGCTTTGGCACTGCTAGCCTGGAGGGACTTTTGTCAATGAGAGTAATGAATCTGGGATTAATTGACATACAGGTACGGCTAAACTGATTCTAGGGATGCATACTGGCAAGGACAGTCTCATTAAGTCTTGCACTGAAATGAATTTAGAATGTGCACATTTAGTGTGTAGGCTGAAATTATTCTGTAGATATCATTGTGCATAGTTAAATAATAGTGTTCATCAATCAAGATTATTTTTTCTCCAAGGTATTTCCCAGGAGTATTTTCATACTGACCATGGGGGACTACTGTAGATAGGGTAAAACCCACCCGGGTAAAATACTCCTCAATTCTGTCGTTTCACTCCAGTTGCAACTAAAATGCCTCACAAACATCCACGTAACCTGAGGTAATAACATTATTCAACGTCAGTAACGTCTTCATAAAAGCAAGCCTCTGCTGTTGCCCTTGTCATTTACGTTGTTGAGGAAGGGCTGGAAGAGGCTATATTTAGCTGTTTTGTGCATAAAAACATCAATTCCAGAAATATACAGTGATAGATGAGTCTTTGGTTTCTGCAACTGACATCTGGGTACCCACTGGAGCTTCCAAAGACAGGAGTCTTTGTTTGGTTTAGCTCCAGAATGTTTCTGTCTGCACTGGTTTACCATGGTCACGTTTGGAGAATGACGCTATGAGATCATGGCTTATCAATTCTGCCCTCTCTGCACTGCAGCTATCACTTGAAATTGACAAACCACCCTCAAAAGTCACCTCAGGATAAGTAGCAGTAATGGAAGGAGTTTAAAATGCCAGAAGCCAGACTCGAAGATGCTACCTCTTTAGTAAAGCTTCAGGGGAAATCTAGATCAAAAAAAAAATATATTAAAAAAAAAAAAAAAAAGGGTGGGGAAGGAAATTCCTGGGAGTAGCTGCACAGTGTTTTAAAATGTCTTTTAAGAGCTACAGATAAAAAAACAAACAAGCAAACAAAATGGGTTTCTGTGACAATCAATCCTTGATGCTTTCCAGATATTTTACAGAACAGAAGTCCGCAGCTCCATCTGTATCAGCTAAAAATTCTCTTCACCTATTCTCACCACCTCTATCCTATTGAAAGACCTTAACTTCTTAGAGAATCTCCAATCTCCTTAAGGACTTACTGGTTTTACAGGAAAGGCAGGCATGAAACTAAAAGAGGAATTTGCTGTGCTCTATGTTTTTTCTTTGTAGGTTTTTGCCCGACCTTTTGGGCACTCTTAAGTTCTCGTGTGGCCTGAGCTCCCTTCTCACCAGCCCCACAAAGGGTGCTGGGCTTCCCCTCCCTCTTGCTCTGAGTGGTGCTTTGCAGAATATTTACCTGCTGACAGGTCAGCCAGGGCTGGCCCTACCCCTGGCCAGGCTTTCACCTTGGGCACAGGCGGTCATTCAGACTCCGTCTTCCCAACAACTCCTCCATCTATCCCTGCCTGTACTTCCTGGGGCTGCAACCCAGACCTCATTGGGAAATAACTGGCCCTATGCTTCCGACCCCTGCCAGAAGCAGGCACCAGAGAGGGAGGGAGCCCTGGCTGCCCACGGTAACTCAACTGCCCCTCAGAGCAGGGGGTTGTTCTTTACCACTACTTTCTCAGAGAGAATTACAAGTTTCTGAGATGAAGAGGGTGGGATTTTTCTTCCTGAGATGCAATTCCTTTATTAAGAGGTTTTATGGTGATGTGTAGCCTGTTTTTAGGGGCTGTGTCTTAGCCCCATGCAGCAGAAGGTAAAATGCCTTTCCAGGCTTGTACTTCTCTCTGCTATTTGTGCTTGTGTGAGAAGACAATCTGCTGAAGCCAACTTCCCTTGGACAGTTTTGTGATACAGCTCAGCACCACAAGAACACCCCAACCATCACTCATGTAACTTGCCTGTCACAGAGTCCCTTTCTTCCAGCCCACATAAAACTCTAACCCAATCCCATCTGTAGGGTTGGCTTCCTCAGCTCAGACTGAAGAGACCCTGGTTTCATGTTTGTTGCACTCTCCAGTGATGTCTTCACCAGCTACTACTGTGAGGAAGTTGTTGCACGACTTACAGGTCTCTCAAGTGTTTTCTCCCATCTTGCCAGCCTCTCCCCTCTGGAGCAATTCCCTGTAGTCCTATTGACATCCATCTCTACAAAATGGGCCAAGCAAAGAGAAAGAAGGGACTCATTCCTACTGAGTCATGTACATGTCTGGATGTATATTTTTTTCTTTTGCATTTATTTTCCATCCCTGAGAATGCTTCTTTCTTTGTGCTGATGTCACCAGCTCACAGGACAGCACATTAAAAAGGAGACTGAAATGGAACTGGCTCCCTTCTCCTCTGTGCACCCTGGCTGAAGGATACCATGCACAGCCTGAGGCTTACCTGCCAGCACAGCCAAGGGGGAGATGTGAATTAAGTGAATATTTGCAGACGAATATGATAATGACCAAACCACTGCATTTATTCTTTATAAACAAAACTATTTCTGTGTCACTGGTCCACTGAAGGCATATTCCCTTTATGCTAAAGATCAAAACTAATTTGTGACAGTCCAAAACAAGCAAGCCTCAGGTCAAAAGACTGCTCTCCGCTCTCTGAGCCTCGACGTGAATGGAAGTGTCTCCTCCTGCAGCACCACAGAATTGTCTGCCCTATTCCATATTTACTACCAGCAGTTTAATCTCATTCATCCTGATGGAAACCAGCTGCTACAGGAACCAACAAGCAATTCTTTCAGCCTTTCCTAGTAGGAGAGGTTCTCCCTCCCCCTAATCATCTTGGTGTCCCTCCTCTGGACTCAGTCCAACAGGTCCATGTCCTTCCTGTGCTGGGACCCCAGAGCTGGATGCAGTGTCCCAGGTGGGGTCTCACCAGAGAGGAGCAGAGGGGCAGAATCCCCTCCCTCCCCTGCTGCCCACGCTGCTTTGGATGCGGCCCAGGACACGTTTGGCTCTCTGGGCTGGGAGTGCCCATGGCTGGGTCCTGTCCAGCCCCTCATCCCCCAGCACCCCCAAGGCCTTCTCACAGGGCTGCTCTGCTTCTGTTCATCCCCAGCCTGTGCTGATACTGGGGGTTGCCCTGACCCAGGTGCAGCACCTTGAACTTGGCCTTGTTAAACCTCATGAGACCCCCACGGGCCCACTGGAGTTTGCGCAAGACTTGACTCTCAAGTGCAAGGAGGCCTCCCTGCCTCCAGTTCAGCACCCATTGCACATCAGCAGCTTTTACAATTCTCTGTCTGGCAGATATGTAGCTGTTTTGCAGACAACACAGCAGAGCAACATGTACATTTTGCCAGCTCAGTAGCAGTAAAATCAAATTAACAACCGAGAAGGAACATTAATTTAGGTTTTTCAAAATAAGACTTTTGCTGGAAGCCACAACAATCACCAGTTCAAATCTCCCTTTTAGCAGGTAAAATTCCTGCCTGAAGAGATCGAGCTGTGTAAACCAGATTGCTTTTTTTTTCTTTTAAAATGGTATTAAGGTAATTTCTCACTTTTCCCATAAAAATTATTAAATGTTATTGCTTGTCAATCTTATTTAAGATTTTTTTTCACTCTGTATTTACCTACCACATATCTCTTCCCTCGAGGTCTCAATTATTCTCAAGTACTATGTCATTAACCTTATTACTTATGCTCCAATAGCAGTACAGATAAGTTAAGTCTTGCTTTCTCCTATTGGAGGTCTGAATGATCACATTAAATAAATAAACACTTACCAAGGGCTCCTCTCTTCCTCACCTTTCTTGCTGTTTTCATGACTTTATAAATGTTTATGAGACCTGATGTGATTAGATATATTTTTGCATTGGAAAAGAAAACAATTCCGGACGGGAAGAAGCTTGCTTATAGACTTCATTAAAGAATGCAGTGACCCTGCCCCTAGAGAAGAAGGAATTCTGCGTCTTGCCCTAAAAACACATGAGTTTTTAGGAACTGTTGCCCTATATCGGAAATAGCCAGTTAATGATGGCCTGTTCATGCAATACATGTGCAAGCGGTTAGCAAACCAGTGGCTGTGCTCTTGAATGCACCTCATGTATGAAGTGTTCTGTCATGTCACTTCTCTTTGGGTGTTTCCTAGAAAGACTTCCTGACATTTTCTTTGGTCACAAAGCACACATGACTTACCTCTTCTCCCTGACTGGGTAGTGAGAAAAGCACAGGTCCCCGAAACAAAAACATACCTTCAAAAATTATCTTTTCACAGACCTTGCCCAACACTGTTGAAGTGCAGAGAGCTGTGCTGTGTATTACTACAGCTCTCTTCTTCTACTTCCATTCCTCCACTTTTTATTGGCTGCTAGTCTTTGCATTATAGGAGCCGGAAAAATTCCAGCCTAGATCAGGACTGTGTTTTGCAGGATGATGTACAAATACCTAAGAGGAAACAGTCTCCTCCCTCAGCATCTCAAAATTACACTGAAAACTTACAGGAAAAGGGGAAAACATCACCGTCCCTCTATCAAAGAAGCTATCCGTCAAAGGTAATGCAGCTTGTGAGAGCACTGAAGACTGAACCTCGGGCAGAATTTCACCATCGTGTTACATGGGCATTGACATCTACCAGTGGCATAAACAGCCTTGCGTCTGTCCTTTGCCTGACTGCTTGGCTCGGTAGCATTCCAGCCCTCCACATCCTCATGAGAGAACAAACCAACTGAAACACTGGGTGTTCCACCTGAACGTGAGGAAGAACCTCACGGTGAGGATAGCTGAGCACTGAAACATGCTGCCTAGAGACCTTGTGGAGTCTCCTTCTGTGGAGACAGTCAAAAGCTGTCTGGACACAATCCTGAGTAACATGCCCTAAGGAACCGTGCTCGAGCAGAGAGGTTGGACTAAACAGCCTCCAGTGGTCCCGTCCAACATTACCTATTCTGCGATTCTGTGAATCCCTGATTTTTGCACCACAGAGTGAAGCGAGTCCAACATAAAGCTAAGAGGCAAAAGTAAGGAGGTGTTTAGTCTGCTTCACTTCTCTGGGGAGATCCACCAAGCAACCATACAATTGCTTTCATTGGTATGAGAGAAGAGAGAAGGAAAACAGAGCCAAGGCCAAAACTGTGTTTTCTAGAGACAGCACCAGTTAATGCTGATCTGTGACCATGGCCAAGACATCCTGTTTTCTTAGCCAGGAGACAAGTTTTCTAATGCAAAGGAGCATGAATTCTGACTTGCCTTCCTGGTGTGCCTGCAACGTGGCAAGGCAAACCTGCTCTGCCTTCAATCTGTGCAAATGAAGTACCTGTAGGAGCAAAATACTGCAGTCTGGGGGAGAACTGCTCATGTGATTATGCAGACTCTGCATAAGCTAGTAAATGGAGTGCCTACTAACACATTGAACACACTGGGTTCCCACTGTGCAGTAGCCCTGATGTCTGTACACAGAAATGTTCTGTTACACAGGACTCCGAGGTATTCATGCAGCACTACCAATAAAAATTATCAGCAGGGATACTTGTGAAGATTTGGTCCTTAATAATCATCAGAAGGAAATTTACAATCCAAATAAGGAAAAAAAAAAAAACAGAGAGGAGTTATTTGTAGAGATTGTGTTGCCTGCTACGACAGCCTATCAGCTGTCACTCCATTCAAAATCCTCTCGAGCACAACGCGAGGATGCTACAACCCCGCCCTGATCTTCATCTAAAGTCATTTGGGCTCACAGGTGTCAAAGCAGCCCTGTTCCTGCTTCCAAAACCTAGTCCTCAGGACTACATAAAATGACTGCACAAAAAATTATTTCACATGCCTGCTGCAAAATTATGCTTCTGTCCTGGGTCTCATCACACTATATGTCAATGCAGTGCAAGACATCTGCTGCTGGGCTTGATGCCAAATCCACAAGACTCAGTGTGAAACCAAAGTTGTGAAAGATGCAATTATGAAGCTATAACAATTTTATTTTCTGGGTCCTGAATCCCTCTGTTTCTTCAGAACCAGTGGGGACAATAGCCTTTTCAGGTAGCATACTGCTCTGGAAAGGTGCCCATCCTGCACTGGCTGACAGGAATTCTGATTTACTCCTTTTCATTTCCTTTCTCTTTATCCCTTCCACTTCCCCTTTTGAAGCACAAAAACACTTCAGAGGAAATAAACAGTGTGTATGCTGTGCATGGAAAATACGGACTGTCTTTGCAAAGCTCTAGGATGAAATCAGTCATTTATGAAGTGAAAACTGGGTCAACAGTCCCTTGCATAGTGGACAGATATTCTTCCATCATCTTGAGTGGGCTTTGGAAATGACTAGTGAATATGTATATTGGGAGAAACAAGAATACTTAATGCCCCAGGCACTACCCAAAGCATCCTGCAGACTCCTGCTGAGGAGGTGGTTCAGGGACAAGTTTCATAGGTCGAAAAAATCAGCTGAAATCCATAAGGATCCGGCACTTTGCTGAANCCACTGACCTCATCCTGCCAATCCCTCTCCAACTGCTCACTTTAGTGCCAGTGTAATTATCTCCCAAAAATAAATAGACAAATAGTACAAGAGGCATGCAGAGAAGCCATTTTGAAGCCTTGTCTGAACCTGTTAGTGTTCTGCAAAACACCGCTGTAATGAAAGACATTCAATAACGCTGCAATTCTGAGAAGAAGAGATCAATCAAGCTGCATAAATCTCTCCTTTCCTTCCTACTGCGCTCATGTGCTGTTTCAGACAGGACACCCCGACTGTTATAAGCCTTTGGGGCTTGGTTTTGTGAGTTTGCTTTTCTATAAATCAGTCCATTAACAAAGCTGTAAGAAGGAGTTACAGGAGGGTGTGCTGGGGCTCATACGGACCGCCTAGGAGACAGACAGGACTCAAACACTAAGTTTAGGGTGAACAAGGCCATCCCAAAGATCAACAAAGTGACCATAAAAGGGACCCAACCATAATCATGTCCTCTAATTTGTAAAACCATCTCGCTCCTGTCAGTTCAGAGCTCAAGAGCATACATTTGTCAAAGATAGGCCCCAAAACTAAAGAGTAGGTAGAAAGTGGAGGAAAATAAAAGGAGCTTACAACTCTAAACCACATTTTAGTTCAGAGGTATGGGATGCTCTTCAAGATTCTGCTTGAGTAGTGGCTAATTTACAGTGAAGGCTCAAACCAACAGCTGCCATCTGGGATGTTTAACTCTACCGGGAACCTGAGAACCAAGAAAAGCCATGTTAGTCTCAACGTGCCTCTATTACATTTTTCTTTTGAATCTTGATGCTATAACGTCTGTAACCCATGTCTTTGGCTTTTTTCTTTTCCTGAGAAAGGTAGGTAATAATACTGTAGAAGCAGTATCAGCATTAGCCTTACAAAAATATCAAACATAGAACTCTTGGCACCACGCTATTGTGATGTATTTTTATGATGACTTGAGAAGAGCAATGGCTATGTCTGAGAAGAGAATTTTCAGTGGTACAGCTCCCCACTAAGATCACGTGGTCCTCTTCCTTCATAAGAGCAGTGAAAAGAACAGCCACAAGAAAAATGCATTTAATTTTGCTGTGATTTTCTAAATTGATTCTTTTATCTAGAAACGAAAAACAAACAGTTAAAAAGAAAAAATGCTCATCCTGCAGTCTCAGGACAACTTAGCAAAAGTACAGTTTTATAGAAGTTGTTATCGTGCCTTTGGCCTCGGGCATGTTTAGACCAATATCTTGCTCAATACTCTAGATTGCAGCCGAAAGCTAAGAAACAAACTTCTAACATGTACTGTGATAAAATAATTCTCCACTAAGGAAAGGCCTTTTAACCCCACCCAGTTAAATTTAACTCAATTCCTACACTTCAGGAATTTCTAGAGAGCAGCTGCCAAAGTTCATCAACGTAACAACTAAAGAAGTCTAACCTTTCTAAGAATTTATGTATTTATGAACTCACAAGATTTCATTTATTAATTGTCTTTCAAAAAGAAACTACTTTTCTGGTCAATTTTAAATATATTATGTTCAATATCATGTAACATTCCATAAGTCCAGCTTCCCTTTGAGATAAGAAGGAGAAACATGAGCAGTGAGAATGTTTGCACCGTTTCCTGTGTTATTTCTACTAAGTCCTATTTGTCTTCTCTTTCAGCTGCACAGCTGTAGTCTCCAGATGGAAGATTGGAGGGCAAGGAGAATACCACTAGCACCCTTTTCAACAGCTTGCAGCATGCCTAGATTAGCTGGTCTGCAAAAAACCTATGATGAAGAGGCTTTCCACAATACTTTTAAGTTACGCTGCTCCAGAAGGTGCAGGTAAGGAGGAGTCTCATGCGGTCTTTAATATCTTCTTCAAAAACCCTGAAGCTGCTAGTGAAACAAAGTGCTGCAGCTTTACCTCCACTGAATTTCAAAATAACTCATATAAAATTACAAAAATAAAATGTGTTTACACTGATCTACCTATTTGAACTTGAGTATTTTACAAGTCGATTAAAAAACTGCCCAATTTTAAGCCTGGATCTGCAACTGGTCAGAGATAGATTTCCAAGTAATGTGAAATATAAAAATAATTATAATTCAAGGGGCTAATTGGACAACATGTGACTCAGCAATTTTTTGCTTTTTGCAATGATGGGTTCTAACAAAAGTGATGAAGCAGTGATGTAGCATGCTCTGTAATGCTCCATTCAACACTACCAGTTATTAATACTGTGTAAAAGTCTATCTAAAACATACAGTTACACATTTTAGTGCGATGTACTGATTTAACCCCTTTGAGGGTCTCGTTTACTGGTTGCAGAAACTGGTTTCTGCTGTTCTGCAGTGAATCAAAATTACTTCCTGGTCACAGGTTCGATCTTGAAGAATGGATATATGAGCCTGCTCTCTTCTTACTATCTCCACCTAATCCATAAATGGATCTGTTAGGGATGTGGCAACAAATTTCAGCTCTTTCCCCAGCAGAAGTTATAGATCCCTGGTGCTTTGCTGCATTCCTCTGAAGCTTCAGAATATGCTTTCTACTGATATGCTGATAGTGAATTAATGCTGCTTCAATGGAAAAGAAATAAAGAGGTAAATTGGGTAAACTTTCTCAATAATATTCTGCTTGCGTCTCCAAGAGAGAGCAAATAAAGCGCTGGACAGAAGAAGGAAATAAATATAGTGGGGTTCTACAGCACTAGTAAAGCACTCTGTTTATCACAGCTGAAGGGAAAAATGCTGGCAATGGCTCTAAATTGGGTAAAATTGCGGAATGTAGTAAGTGCATCAGGATAGTATTTTGCTACTATATCGTTGGTGGAAGACAATGCTCTGTGAAAACAGGGAGCAAAAATGGTTTTCTTCTGTTCTTGTGGACTCACTGTGAGGAATTACTCACTAATCGTGAAGGATACAGAACAGAAGCATCTTGTGAAACAGAGTCATCTACTTTGTAAGAGCATGCTTTTGGTGAAAGTCCATTGCATTCAAATGGTGTTACAACATTTTGCACCAGTGGAGGATTTATCTCACCCTTTTTATACTTCCTTTTTTTTTTTTTTTGACTATGTTACTCAGCATCTTCCACCTGCACAGGTATTTCATCCATTCCATTCCATTCCATTCCATTCCATTCCATTCCATTCCCAGGTATTCCATCCTCCCTACAGTTATTTTAGCACATCTGTATATTTCCACTGTGCTTTGTTGAGGTTTATTCTTCCTTATATATTTGGTCTTGACTTGCAAAATGCCTCAGAAAGTTAAAGAGCCGTTTACAGGTACAGTGCCATCAGCCCTGAGTTGGAGTCAACCGCACCACAGTGTGAAGTAGGGGCAAGTATTTCCTGTCAATATGTAGAGCAAATCTGAAAGTAAAAGCCTTCATCTCTCAGCCAGAGGCAAGTCACAAATTGTATTCAGGATCTTTGCCTTACTAAGCCACTGAAGCCCAGCTAGCCCATCTAAAACACCAGGTGCCACATATTGGGCTCTGACTGATATTTGAAGGAAGAGAACTGGCAGAGCATTAGGAGAATTAAGCTTTTCTAAGAGTGGCATTAGCTGTCTTATGAACTCACCTTCTGCTTGAGTTTGCCTAATAATTTTGTGTTGTCTTTATCCAGACACAACTGTTTGACTTCTTTATTGCAAGTAGAGTTGAAAGCCTATGCGTACCTTTGTACATCAACGCATGCAGAGGTGTCCCCACAGACAATGGGGGGATGCATACTCCATAGATTTAACAGAAACAGTGGGAGGCTGAGGTCTAGGCACCGGGGATGGCTCTAATCCAGTAGAAATGTGTGGAGAATCCAGCTGGTGAGTTAGGAAGAAGCAACGGGATGTTGACAGCAGGCTTGGGAAGAATTACAGGTCATCCCATCTAAGCACATAAAAGAACTCCTGCACTTAAGCAGAACTGGAACTTCTGCTGTTGAATTTTTTGACCCCTGCCACACCAAGAGTAATATACCCATTTCAAAACCAGCAACTGTTTGAAAGCACTACACTGACCTGCAGCTACCTCTCAACTCTTTTGCCTAGATAAAGCTCAAATTCTTCCTTTTTCCTACCTCTTGTAAAAATCTCACCTCTTTTTGTCCCACCTTATATAAGAATTTCTTCTCCATGAGCTAACCGGTTTATAACCACAGAATATACGAATTTCCACAGTTCATCACATACAGAGAAAATTAATATATTGCAAAGCATAAAACTGAGCTCACAAAACATCTTCTCTTAGTCATGGACTTTAATATTCAGCCTCTAAACCACCTCAGGCATATGAATGCTGGGAAATGGCATATGTGGGAATTGTTAAGGGCCAAACTCTGCAATCAGTCACTACAATGTAAAAAGTATGTGCAGATGACCTCTCCCAGACTAACACAGCCACGATCTCATCAAGATCTTTGTTACTGCAGTATCTCATTCTCTCCAGAACTGCTCTGCCACACAATGCACAGTTCTTCCAGCTGCCTTGAATAAGCTGTATGCACAATGCCTGCTGCTTATTATTTTCCATAATCTTTTTCTTTTTGGTCATGGGCAATGAAGTCAATGAATCTGCAGTGTCTTTCCTAAGTGTTTTATAAAGATACAACAGCGTCACAATCACAGCAAGCAAGAAAAAAAAAATGGTGTGTATGCACGTATTATATTGCCTACAACAGCTTGTAGAATGATCAGTTCTCTCCATTTTCTTTCACTACCTCCTCCTTCATCTCTTCATTAAGTCAGTGATCTTCTTATGACCCTCTCCACCCTTCTGCTATGACTAAATGGTAAACCTCTTCAAAAGCTTGGTACTGACAAATTCTGTTTTCTCAAACACTAATGTTCATGTAACCTGCTGGGCAATGTTTTGTAGAAATAACGATGAAATATTCATAGGAGCATGATGACAACAAATAAATGGAGCAAAGAGAGCCACAAAGCAAGACAAGAGGTCATTTATCACATTATTCTAAGCCAAAAAATGAAATAACAAGCAGCCTTCTGAAGCCTGCTGGGTGAAGCATGAGCCCTCAGTTAGGCCAATGAGTATCAGACTCCTCTCTATTGCCACAGCAAATCAATCTGCTGGCCTCTGCTTGCCTCTTAGTATGATAGCTACCACTGTAAAATCTCCTGGGTATACCAAAACAGATAGACTTTGCACTGCGGAAAAATCTCTGTCTAGATAAGGCTGAATAATAAGATATGCAGCAAGACTGAAAGTTCAAAACCAAAATATGAATGAGAAAATATTACCATGGAAATTACTCAGAAATCAGGGCAAAGATGCCCTTGCATCTTTGGCAAAGTCTCAAAGGAGAGGAGTGGCTAGTTTCAGAAAGACGTTCAAAAGTTTATTCGCCCATACTTCTTTCAGTTTGGGGCAAGCAAAAAAAATGCCAACAGGGTACTTTTTTCCTAGAAATTGCTAAAATTTCACAGTTGCCAAAGAAGAAATGTGGGACTCCAGTTTTACGTATTGATTTCCACTCCCTCGAGGTAGATTGAAAGGACTGAGCAATCAGAACGGTAACAGTTTTACAATGGCATTACAGAGGTGTAAATGAGTTTAAGCAAAGACCATGGCACCTGATGTGCAGACCACAGAGAGCAGGTTGCCCTTGTCTTCGCTACTGCAAAGTCACAGCATTTTGATCATGGATTTGATTCATCCCATTTACTGCCTAAAATGATAAAATGTTTTAGTAAAGCAAAGACCGAAAATTTCATCTACTGCATAATCAGAGATGTGCTGATGTGAAACCTTCAATTGCACTTTAAAAAACAATGCTCTATTGTTCTCTGCTTCATAAAGCCGTAGAGCACTTCCCAGAACAGTGGTGGGAAATGTGGGCCCCAGAGGGCCCCTTATTCATCACCTGCACAGAGCAGTAGCTCAGCTCTAGGTTTGCAGCCTCCAAGAGTGGAGACCTCAGGGCACACAGGGCAGCTCCTCCAGGGCTTGGCTGTTGTCCTTGGAAAGCAAAAGTAGTTTCTTGCATGCAGCCAAGCACTGCTGTGAAGAGCTTGTCCCTGTCTCATTGGTCCCCTCTCCATCGGCACTGAGGTGCTGCTGGGTGCCCAGAGGCTCCAGATGAACTAATCCCAGACCCACAGCCTCGGTGTTACCAACAAACATGACAGAGTGCTCTCGTGACATCCCCTGCTCACCACTAGAAATGGCAACCAGAAAAGGCCCCAGAGCAGATCCTGAAAGACTCCAGGGGGCACGAGCCTCCAGGCAGATTTGGTCTGGTGACCACCACCTCTCATCTTGGCCAGTCAACCAGGTCTTTACACACCCAGACTCCAATCTCTAGCGTGGATTCAAGGAACTTGTGGGATACTGCTGGAAACCTTGCTGAAGCCCTATCCCGTGTTCTCCCCTCGTCCACAAGCACTTTATCACACAAGGGAACGGGCTGTCTCAGACCTGATTCACCCCTGGTCAATGGTGCTGACAGCCCCAGTCACCTTCTCTTTCATGCAGCAAGGGATGTGCTCCAAGTGAATGCATGCCACGATTGCAAAGTGAGACTTGACTGCCCTGAGGTTCCCCAGAACATCTTTCCTCTCCTTTTTTGAAGACAGGTCTGATATTTGCCTTTCTCCAGTTGCTGGGATTCTCCCCAAATTCTCCACAGCCTTTCAAAAATGCTTGAGGGTGACCTTACAGAGGCATTGGCCAGCTCTCTCAGCAGCCTTAGGTGCAGCCTTTGGGGTTCCACAGCCTCGTAGGTGTTGAGTCTGTGCAAGTAATCCCTGACTCAGCCTTCATCCACTTGCTGGCTGTTCTCAGTCCCCTTAAGACCTGTCTCTGGAAAGTCCACCGGCAAAGAGTGAGGAAAAGACAGCACTGAGCACCTCTGTCTTTATCTATGCCTCTTTTCATAAAAACTGTCTGCCTTATTCAGCCCACATTTTCCTTGCTTAGCCATTCACTGTTGATGCAGAGGCATGACTTACAAGATTGGATTTTGATATTCATTTTGCCCAAGATGAAACAGCAATGACTGCTGTAAAAATAAAGAACGACAAATTCATAGGTATTATCTGACAATGACAAGTTTTAGATTACGCTGAGAGTCCATCATGCACTTACATCACACAACAATTACTATGGAAGTGTCCCTTCAAACTGCTCTTTAATGAACAAAGAACACCTTTTCCTACAGAGAAATTATTCCTGCAGATTTACAGTTTATTTAATGGGAAACTGCATTCCCATTTTCATTCTTTTTCCTTATTTTCATTCCATCCAGCAGTTTTATCATATCATACCTTTCTTTCAATTGAGATCCCAGGAGATTGCCATACTTAGACTTGATGTTCCGAGGAAAGCACATCAATGTAACATTTCTGAAAGGCCAAGTTGTTTCCTGTTGTCCCTTAGGAGACAATATCACTTCGTCCTATCGTTGTTTAAATGTACCAAGAGCTTTTTGGCGCTGTGCCTGAACAGAGCTGTCAAGATTGTAAATTCAAGTTATAACCCAAGGAGTGTTCACAATTTTATCTTATCCTGAGCTGTCTAACATCAAAAGAAATACTGAGAACAAAACCAGCCTTCTGCATCCCTGAAATATGCAGCTGCAGAAGCCTCTGATTTAAAGGAGTTGAAAGTACAGCAGCTGTTTTAGGGAAAGTTATAAATGAAACTCTGCTCCTTGCAGTCGTGAGCCAAGCAAAGTCCACATGGTAAGACTTTGCGTCAAAAGGGGCCGCTCTAAAAGGCAGAAATGGAGGTATATGCATAAAAAAACATATCCTGACAGAGGACACTGCAGCCCTCAGTTCCTTATTGCTGCCATTTCTCCTCTTCAAGCATCAGCGGGTTGAAGGCATACGACGCTATCAATGATGTTTGTAATCCAAACTCATGGAGATGGATCTGGCACAGACATCTAGTAAAGTGAGCCCAAACCTCTTGAAAACTTAGCAAGCCCTCTAGAGTCTCAGTTCATGGCTTGACCTATTTAATAGAAAGAAAATTTGAATCATACTTTGAGTAGCCATGCTTAGATGCCATTGCAGACATTTTGTGATGTATAGCTTACTGTCCGTCATTCCTGATGAAAATTCACTCTTTTAATTACAATTTTCACATCCCAAGGGCTTGAGCCTATAGTAACTAAAATTCATCCCAAAAGTAAATAAAAGCATAGAGGACAACTGACCTCTGGATAACAATTCCATTCTGTGGCATACGCAGTTTTGAAAGGGGATTTTGGTCCCCTGCTGAATAACAACTGCTCAGAATCTTCTTATAAACACAGAAATGTGCTAAAATGCATTATTTTAAATTGGATTTTCAGGTTTTCCAGTTCAAGTATGCATGTCTTTGACTGGGACAGGGGCCAAGCTTGGAAAAGTCCCAAATGGAGGACTCTGTCTGAATTTTTCATGTCAGATAGCTCTGAATGAGATAGATGAGGGATATAAATACATTTTCTGTATTTCATATTTGCAGTCTTACTGCAATGCTGTTGAGAGGCAGTATCTCCTGGTCTTTTCTCCTTCCCTGCATCAACATGAAATAGTATCCATGAGAGAAATATCATTTGGCCATAAACTTACTGCCTGATTCTACTACTCCCCGTGTAATGCAATATGTAAAATATATGTGTGTAGTAACCAGGTAACTTTATGTGGGTTTTGCAAGTGCTGTAATGGCAAAGGCACAGGCATATAATCTAAAACATTCCGCATGAGCTGCACCTCTCCAAAAGCCCTAGGGAGGTGTGTGCCAGTTACTATAGTGCTGGGGTCATCTAAGGTGTCCTCAAAGGGGTGGTGTGAACAAGAGTATTGACACTCATCTCTCACCCCTCCAGTAAGTGTGATAGGAATCTCCACGGGACATGGTAGAAGTGTCCTGGCAATTCCCTAGAGGTGATACGGCTTCACCAAAAGGTCTTCCGGGGCTTCAGCCCCTGCAGTAAAACCCAGTGCTCACAGTTTCACAGGGAACCGGGAGTTTGTGACTACCCGGTACAGCATTGTGAGTCCTGCTGACCCCACAGCCCAATACAACACTAATATGGTGCACGGGAAAGAACCTGCAAGCTGTGCAGAGCTGGCCCACGCCTGCTGTCACCACCTGCTGTCCTGTGGTGCTGGTTGTGCATCTCGCATGGTACATCTCCACCGTCTTGCATCCAGAGAGCTGGGCCCATCCATGCCCCACACAGCAGGTTTCTAAACCCAAAGTGCATGTCTACGAGGGATTTCCTTTTTAAGGATTCTGTCCAAGAGCCTGCATCCGTGTATTGTAGTGTTAAATCCAGTGCCTTAAGGTTTTGTTATGAGGAAATGTTCATGGTCTATGATGGGCACCGTTTCCAGAGATGCTGACTATTCTCATACTTCGATGACTCCAAGAAGTTAGGAGCGTCTAGTGGGTTTCTGATTAAAGATAAAAGCACACTTACAAATAACGGATTTAAGTTCCACAAGCCCCCATGCTTCTGATTTCTTTCATCCCTCTGAATTCTTTATTCCTGAAACTCTGATATTTTCAACACAAAACTGTTGGCCTTATCATATACCGCACATTTACAACTTATATGACTTCATGCATGATGAATAGAAGGTAAGATGTAAGTAGCTATACCAAAGATAAGTATGTTTTTGATGTATGCTGTGCTGTTTACTGTGTCATAAGGACATGATAGAAAGAAAGAACTGAACGGCTCTAAGGCCACAGTTACAAGTAACTCTACAACAAATAATATTGCCCAAGTCCCTATTAATTGCATTGCAAACCTTCATACACTTTAAGATCTTAATTTAAAGGAGAAGAAAGCTAAAAGCTATTTTTAATGATGTTTAAACTTTTGATTTTATTGGAACCAAATGTAAAAATACACTAGTTTTTAGGTACGGCCAGAGCAGTACTTCTTAAAGATAGTATGCTTTGTCTCTCATTGGTTCACAAATTTCATGTAGAGATGAAAAAGACATATTTCAGCTCCGGAGTGATTAGCAGAAAGTGTACAGATCCACAGCCCTGTGTCAGATCTCTCTCTTCAATCAGTTTCTTATCATATTTCTGTTGAGTTGACAATAGGACTGTGATCCCAGCAAGTAGGTCTGCATAATGCTGACACGGAATAATGGTAGCAGCGTATACGGAATGTAAAGCATGGTCCTAAGATTTCCCAGTGAGACAATCTGTCCACCTCCCGGCAGTTCTGTGCATTGGAGCAGTCCTGAACATACTTAAAACAAACAACACATTTAAGAAAAGGTCATAGGGTTTCACCACATTGGTGGGTGCCCAGATTGGACAAATGATAAACTGGATTAATTTTGCCACTGTTCTTTCCCATTCCTGTGAGCATGATGGAGCAGTAAACAAACCCCATACTTAAATAATGTCTGTGTAAATGCATATCCCCTGGAAATTAAAAGGCAAGATAAAAATAGCATTAATTTTCCTTTTATAAAAACAAAGAGGTAGCAGAAATATACAAATCCAGTGCCACAAAATGCATCAGTTGCTTTAGAATACACAAATTATCGGTAGATCTGAAAATACCAGGACACAAAGTTGAAAATGGGATTATAGATCAAATAACTAATTTCACGGAACTGTTCAAGTTGGAAACCTGACTATCCTAAATTATAATGTCTCACGCTGAACTTTTTTCCTCTTTATGTCTCATAAGTCAAATTTTAAAAAAACACCAGGAAATAAAGAGTAATGAAAATATACCCCTGGAGCCAAACTCACCGTCGTAGAAACAAATGTCATTACATCCAGAAAAATGATAAAACCACAAACAGAACCAGTCCTGACACATGTTAAAACATGAAAAAGCTTCACATGGTGCGACATTACAAACATGCCCCAGCCTTGGGCACAACTGACCTCTTCTGACAGACAGGTCACAATTTGAACTCCAGGTCAGTTCAGCTTATGGAGTTCAAGTGAGTAAAGCCAACCACTGTGGCTTTTTTCCAAAGCCCTATTGGTTTGACTTACTTCAGATGAAGTAATGACTTAAAATCAGACCACCATGAGAGGAGCCCTTCTCCAGTAGCCAAGTTCTGGCTGAGGTCACTAGCTCAGCAGCACAAACCACACAAGAGGTCATGGAACAGCTCTTCTGTACAAGCGCCAGGACAGGGTACGCACCACACTGCTTAGGGCTCCTCACATCGGAATTTCTGCTCTCATAAAATAGCAAAACTAGGCTCCAACCCAAAGATGATGCAGATCTTCACAGCCAGGCAACTCTTTACATGCTTCAGTTATTTGGGAGAGAGCTAATCAAAGAATCATGGGATGGTTTGAGTTGGAAGGGACTTTTAAAGCTCATCTGATACAAAGACCCTGCAATAAGCAGGGACATTTTCAACAAGATCAGGGTGCTCAGAGCCCCATCCCATCTGGCCTTGAACTCTTCCAAGGATACCCTCTCTGGGCAACCTGTGTCAATGTTTCACCACCCTTATAATAAAAAATTTCTTCCTTAAATCTAGTCTGAATCCATCCTCTTTTGCTTTAAAACCATTACCCCTTGTCCTGCCACTACAGGACCTGCTAAAACATATATCCCTATCTTTCCTATAAGCCCCCTTTAAGTTTACTGAAAGGCCATAATAAGGTCTCCCCAGAGAGAGAGAACAGAGAGACCTTCTCTTCTCCAGTCCGAACCAGCCCAACTCTTTCCCTCCCTGGGACCCACTACAACAGATCCACGTCTTTCTTGTGCTGAGAGCCCCAGAGCTGGACACAGCACTTCGGGTGGGGTCTCACAAGCACAGAGCAGAGGGGGAGAATTCCCCCTTGACCTCCTGGCCATCCTTTTTTTGTTGTAGCTCACAATGTGGCTGGCTTTCCGGGCTGCGAGTACACCTTGCTGGGTCATGTCCAGTTTAAATTCTGACATTTACTTCAGCCAGATTAAACTTCAAAGTAAATCAGATATTATGACACATGAGAATAATTCATTCCTTTTAGAATACCCATTTCAAGGAGCTGATTTTCAGTGTGTGATCTGCACACCCTTTAAGGCCTGCAGATTAAGCACACCTGAAAAAAAAAGGTAATTAAGAGAAACAAGCCTATATTTGTTGTCTTAAATTTGTTGTCCTAAATTCAGGGTACAGCTGTCTGCATCTTCAATCTCCAAATACTTTAGGGATCTGAAAATTGAAGGAGGCTGAAAAACAGTGTTTTTACTGCCCTGATTTTACTTCCTGAGGAAGACTTGATTGGCTGAAGAATCCCCATTTTCCATGTCTTACACCACAGGAATCTACCCTTCTGTTGGAGGACCTTTCACACTCATGAAGTTGTGAGTATCTCTTCTGCCAACCACATGCTGAACCACAACTTAAGCCACTCAAGCCTGAAAAAACCTGAAGAAAGCTTCCTCCACAGAGTACCTGGACCTGTTCCAGCTGGACTGCCTTGTAAGAAGCCATGGTGGACCTGGTCCTGGGAAGGCCCTCAGCAGGGCAATGGCTGTCTGGAGCCTTACTAGCAACTCCTCTGTAACCCCACTTCACTTCAGCCACTGGACTGAGATAATAAATTTGGAACCATACACTTCCACATCACAGCTCACCTTGTCTTCCTCTTTGCACTGACCTCAGGGCAAATAAACAACACTTAAGTCCTAATTTGGATGTTTTGACCCTTTTCCCAGTGCCAAGAGTGATGGATCCAGGCAACGGTCTGATCTGTGCCATCTGTGCAGCTGTGCTGACTGGCCCCTGCTCATGCCATAGGTATGTGTTTTATGGGAAGGGGAAGGTGATGCCTTAGGTTTTAACTTTTAGATTTTTCGAATCCTGTGCTGCCTGGTGTGTAACTCTGAAGTTTCTTGTGGCCTGCGAGCTGCTGTTCTCTCATGCTGGTTAGACATAACAACCTCTGCAGGCTTCTACTCCAAGGACACCGGGCCCAAAATGTGTCAACTAAAAACCTCTAAAGGGGGGCAAACTTGGGGTAATTCCATCATGAAACTGAGGTGATAATTGGAGAATTAACCCTGATATGCAAATGAACCAAACTCATAAAAGTGGGAAGAACCCGTGACCCAGGGTCCGTCTCGGGTGTAGCCTTTCGACTGCCCAGGGTGTACCTTTGAAGGCTCTTCAAATAAATACCTTCTTTTATTCTCTTATTTTTGTCTAGCCTCTGTGTTTTAGGTGGCCACTTAAGGCATCAAGGTGAAATTATTAACTGACCAAGATCTGTGTCATGTTTTGGCAATGTGCTCACTTAGTGCACATCTCATAAAGCTAGTGTGCTCAGACAACAGTCTCTGCAGGGAAACATGCGCTTTCACTGTTCATGCTCTGCTGACACTGGATATTCAGCGTTGTTAATTCACCTCACAGCCACTCAGCTTACACAGAGCCTGATCAGAAAGCAAACAAAAGCCTTGCCCTTGACTTCAGCAGACTTCCAGTTGGGCTGTTTCATTGCTCTGTTTGTGCTCCTGGACCAAACTGTCATACAGCACCTTTCAGGCCAGAGTGAATGTTTTTATTGCAGTACTATATTATCTGGAGGAACAAGTTTTATAATGAAAGCACTGACTGCAACCCTTAACTAAAATACAGCTTTAGATGCTGTTACTGCTCTGCTGTAACAAGTCTCCTACCAGCTTCGCAGCAATAAAGAAGAAAAAGCCAAGTATCGTGGTGCTGTCAGGGAGCATTTCACTCATGTCCTGCACATATTACTTTTATTCAACCTGTCTTTGCCAAATTTTAAAGTCTATTTCATATCCTCTCTGAATACATCTGCTGTTGTCATGGCACTGTAACTTCACTTGCTCTTTGAGCTACACCAGCCATTAGATTTATGTCATCATTAACTTGCCTCTCTGCATACAGCTCACAGACTGATTTATAGCTTTAAATAATCTCTGGTCATCAGCATCTACGTCCAGGCCAATTCTATTCCAAATGCAAATCACAGATAAGTCTGGCCTCTCCCGCCGTCCTAAGTAACTGCTCTGCATCTCTGTACTGACTTCAAACAGCTCTGAGTGGCCGGGCCCTGAAGAGGTCTCGCCTTCCCTTCGCTTCTGCCACAGGCTTTGCTGTTGCGCACATCTGAAAAGGAGAGAATTGTGCAGATTTAGGAAAATTATCCCTGGACAGGATCTCAAGGCTCAAGCCCATAATTCAGCACACTGCCTGCGCTTGTCCATTATGCAGCACGAATAAAGCATGACAGAGAAAGTAGACTTTGAAAGCCCTGGATGTTTCAAGTGTCTCCTGCCAGCCAGCCCTCATTGCTGATCCATCATTTCACAGATGAAGCACTGCAGAGAGCTGTCAGTATTGCTGTCACTATGATGAATGAGGCAACTAGCTACAACTTTCTCAAACAATATATCAAGCCCATCTATTGTCAGCACTTATAACATCCCTCTCCCCAGACACTCACATGCAGCTATCACTTTACCAGTTGCTTTGTTTATTTGAACTTGCTGGAGGGGTTCTCGGAGTAAACAGTTTATGATTAGAAGTACAGGGAGTGGCTGGTAGATATGAAAGTAGACATAAGCCTTTTTGACAGTCATTGAGCTATAAAGAAAGATGTTTAGAGATCAAATTCTCAGCCATTTTAGCCATTGCAAACCATGTTCTATTTTACCCAGTAATCACACCTTCCATTACAAAACATGTTAACTACAGAATTATATACGTGACTGGGTTTTCTAAACTCCCTCATCATTGTGGTATCTGTTTCTACGATTTATTAAAGTATTGTCTTCACGGTAGGACAGGCTTAAAGCTTTTCCACCAGCTTATCATCCACTTCTCTCCTATGTCCGGTTGTGGAATATTTAGTAAGCTGGAAGAATAAACTGAACCCAGTTCTAAACAAGGGAGTTTCCAAGCTGAAAATAATTGGACCCTGGGGGAAATTTCACATATATTTTCCCTGGTCCTAATTTCCTCTACATACGTGGCTTTGATTACAACTGAAAAAGGAATCCTGCCTTAGATAGACCTTTTTTATAGTCTTCGCAGTGAAGAAAATTATCTGTGTCTCTGCCCACTCACATACTAGCTTGTGGGGTATACCTGTATCCTTTTACAATTTTATGGTGTTACCAAGTGACACAATGATGCACTGACAAACTCATCAGCATGGCTGCAATAGTGAAGTGTTTCAAGTTTATGTGAAGAGAATTTTTTTTGCAATAAAAGTCTTATAAAATTATTTTCTGCATATGTTTGTCCCTGAAAGTTTGTTGCAAGGCACATACAGGAAACCAGGGGATCAAACCCAGCCAACATGGGTTTAGGAAAGGCAGGTCCTGCCTGACCAACCTGATCTCCTTTTGTGACCAGGTGACCTGCCTAGAGGATGAGGGAAAGGCTGTGGATGTTGTTTACCTGGACTTCAGCAAAGCCTTTGACACTGTCTCCCAGGGCATTCTCCTGGAAAAGCTGGCAGCCCATGGCTTGGACGGGTGCACTCTTTGCTGGGTTAAAAACTGCCTGCACGGGCAGGCCCAGGGAGTGGAGGTGAACGGTGTCACATCCAGGTGGTGGCCGGTCACCAGTGGAGTCCCCCAGGGCACAGTATTGGTGCCAGTCCTGTTTAGTATCTCTATTGATGATCTGGAGGAGGGGATTGAGTGCACCTCACTAAGTTCACAGGTGACACTAAGTAGGATGGGAGCGTTGCTCTGCTGGAGGGCAGGAGGGCTCTGCAGAGGGATCTGGACAGGCTGGATCAATGGGCTGAGGCCAGCTGTATGAGGTTCAATAAGGCCAAGTGTCAGGTCCCACCCTTGGGTCACAACCACCCCGTGCAGTGCTACAGGCTGGGGCAGAGTGGCTGAAAATCTGCCCTGGGAAAAAGGACTTGGAAGTGCTGGTCAACGGTGCCTGAACACAAGTCAGCAGTGTGCCCAGGTGGCCAAGAACACCAATAGCACCCTGGCCTGTATCAGCAATAGAGTGGCCAGCAGGATCAGGGCACTGATTGTCCCCCTGTACTCGGCACTGACAAGGATGCATCTCAAGTTCTGGGTCCAGTTCTGGGTCCCTCAACTCAGGAAGGACATTGATGTGCTGGAGCGTGTTCAGAGATGGGCAATGGAGCTAGAGAAGGGTCCAGAGAGTAAGAGCTAAGAGAAGTGACTGAAACAGTGGGATTCATTCAGCCTGGAGAAAAGCAGAGTCAGGAAAGACCTTTTTTTATCTGCAGCCACCCAAGAGGACGTTGTAGCCAGGTGGAAGTTGGTCTCTTCTCCCAGACAGCCAGTGATAGGACAAGAGGACATGGCCTCGAGCCATACTAGAAAAGGTTCAGGTTATACCTGAATTTCTTCACAGAAGGGGGTGTCAAGTTTTGAAGAGGCTGTCCAGAGAGGCAGTGGAGTCACCATCCCTTAAAATGTTTGAGAAAGGATTGGATGTGGCACTTAGAACTATGGTTTTTTAGATATGGTGATTTTTGGTGAAAAGTTAGACCTGACTGTCTTGGAAGTTTTTCCATCCTTCATGAATCTATGATTCTATGATCCTAAAACATTTTGTTCAGGTAAGCACAGTAAGTACATATTTATTACTTCTGTTTATAAATAATAGCTTCAGAAACAAAACTGAAATAATTTCGTGATGTAATTCCAACTGAAGAGTAATATTTTGTTGCATAATCCTAGGAGGTCAATAGCAGATCTCAGGTCCCTTGACTCCCTGTAATGACCTCCCACAGCTGCTCTCAGGTGCAGCCATTATCCACAAGTACAGAATGTGAAGTGGTGTATTTTGTCTTTGCTGTGGTTATATGGGAGACGGAAAAAGAGGAAACTGGTCCACAGAAGGCTTGATTTTCTGGTACTGAAGATTAATGAATTATAACAACAGCAGCAGATGGCCTTCAGTACTCATCAGTTTGTCTTTTCTTTTTAAGAGAGAGATATGTTGAACTTCTGCTCCCCTGTATCACAGTACTGAGTACCTTCTCGGAAAACTTCTCGGAAAACTTCTCGGAAGACTTCTCTGTGTCTGGAGATGAGACATGAGGGTGACAGATACCCCTGCTCAGGCACATCTCCAAGTCACTCCTTCCTGCTCTGCTTCAGACTACACTTCTGTCCTGGTCCAAGCAGAATCAAACTTTGTAGCTGGAAGCAGGAAGTTGTAAGGGGCCATCTTTCATGGAGAAAGGAAAAGAAAAACATAGCTACCTTTTTTTCATCTTCAGAAGGATATGAAAAGGACTCAATAGCAAATACAACCCAGAAACCCAAAACCCTGATCTGCCTGTATATGAGATCAGCTGTGTTCAGACTGGGATCATTGTCATTTTGTTTCAATTTGCTGTAATCTACCTGTCCCTGACCCTGGGCAAGCAGGTGGAAAACACACTGGCTATCCTCCTACCTCTGCAACTGCTGCTGATAGCCAAAGGTCACTATATCTTACACAGCTCTTGCAAGAATTGCCAGAGCTTCTCCAAAGGCATCTCTACAATAATAAATTAGGCCTTTTCAAAATGCTAAGAAAAAAACTTATATAGCAGGCAAAGAAGTACTAATAATGAATACCTGCCATGCAACCGAAATGAAGCCACAGGAATGAATGCCCCAGAAGGTGCTCTAAGAAAATAACAAAAGCCAATTAGTGCTGCACATGTCTTTTCACAGGGTTTTGCAAACCTGAAGTACCTACAGTGCCTTGCTGCAGCGACTGAACCAACAGCTGTGGTGACCAGGGGGCCAGTCGACCCCGGTGCGGGGTTGGCCCGCTGGTGGGCCAGCTGCCAGGTTTAAACATCCCCCCCAACTCTGTTTGAAGGCTTCTCTCATCAATTCTTGTAGACCCCTATAAGGATGTAACCCAGTCCCCTGTGCCCCTCTCTCCTTTTCCCTGCTGGCTATTGTTGTATAACCCCTCCCCTCGGGACCCCTTTAGAAAGGAGTGGAGGGGAAAATCCCTCTCTTCGCACCTGGATACCTTCGAATGAAACATCATTCGGGATTTCCGTACGGGAGCCGCCTCTCTCCTCAGGCTGCGCCTGGGCAAGCTAATCCTGCGTGAGAGCGGCTGCACGTTTCCATTGCACGGGTGTGAGAGGGCGAGCTAGAGAGGGTGCAAGAGGCACCGCAGAGGTTTCCTTTGCTAAAGGACACCTTCTTGAACAAGTGGCTGCTCCTCCGCCCAGCCACCCACACGGCGCATTAGTGCCTTACTGTGATAGCTGAGCATCAACAGTGTCTTTGTCCTCAATAACTTTCTTCGAGATAGAAAACTTCTCCGGTTTTAAGACTCAGACAGATTAAGGTCAAGAATGATCTCTCTAAGTGGCCCCTTTGATTAATCCCTTAGGATCACTGTGACATCATGTTCAGGCTCCCCACACCATGCACAGATGTCACCATTTTGAAAAACCGACTTTTCCTACCCAAGACAAAATCCTCTTTCCTTAGAAGCAGGCTGCTCCTCCACTGACTTCATAGTTGTGTGTCTGGTCTGGAGCCAAATATATGCACACCAAGTGCCTCCAGCTAGACAGGATGAAACCCCATACCAGATGCTGGCCCAAAATCACACATCTATTGGGACAGCAGAGTAGAGAGCAGTGATATGGCATGATCCTACCTGCTTATTCATTGTCATTTCTTCTCAGCAAACACCCTGCCAATTCTCCAGAATAAAACCTACAGGAGAGGCACGTAAGGTCTCTCCCCATAGGTGGAAGATTAACATTTCTCTAAGAAGTGTTTAGCTAATTTTCCAGGCACTGATATATGAAATGCCCCTGTGCCTTTTTAAATGTTCTGAGCCTGACAGTTACCATGCATCCCTCATCCCCCTGCTCGCAGTCACAGGCGCTATTTTCTGCTCTGGCACACAGTTTGGGGTTTTCCTCTTCAAGTCTATGGTGTCATCACCTCCATACAGTTTGAAAAGTACCAGTACCACTACCACTCCTGAACAAGCCCACGGTTGTTTGGGTGCTGTCTTTCACAGATGCCAAGGAAAGAATGCTCACAGCCCCTCCCTGAGTCCACTCACTTCTGCCCTGGCTGCGACTGAATGTTGACGTGTTCCTGCCCCTGTGCTCCTTCAGAGCAGAAAAAAGGGCCGACTGTCCCCTCTTCTGCCTCATCCCTCGACACTTTGTCTGTAGACCTGTTAGGAATTCTATGCTTTCAAAAGGAACATTTCTAGCATATTTTTTGCTTTTCGCACTTAAGATTACGTCTTCCTTTTTCTTTCATGATTTTATCTGCCTTCCACCTGCAGTTTCCAAGCTTGTACTGATAGTTGTGACATATGAGGCACCTCTTCAACAGTTAATATGCAATCCACCATTATCTTGCGTGGCAAGATTTAAGTTAATACCCCAAAAGGTAACCTCTTCTGCATTTTTCTTATGGAAATTCAGAAAAAATGTTGCTGTGCCGGTCCATTAGAAGTTCTCTAAAAGTGACCAGTTGAGTTCTCAGAGACCTTCTTGCCTTTACTGGTACAGTGGCTATTATATTGCAAGACAGAAAAGTAATTACAACCTATATTTATACAACATGCAACAATGTTTTCTTCTCTCATTTCTCACCAAAAGGTGAGACGCAAAAAGTTTCCTGGTCTCCTGCTTAAAGCAAAGAGAGCTGACATTCCCTTCTGTGCACTGTCCATGCACAGAAATTCACTGAAATTTAAATCTAGTTGATGTGCTTCTTTTCATCACACCTTTCCTCACTATACATAACCAAATCTGTGGTAGAGGGAACATCAGAAGTTTGTAAAACAATCCTGCTCCAGGCACAAACCCATTTAACATGAAGAAAAAGCCACAGAAGGGTTGCCTTTCCCCAGCACTGCACTAACTCCATCTGTCTGTGGCTACTTGCCAGTGGCTTACACAAACATCATGTTTGCACAGGGCAGTGTGTGGTAAGGCAGGTTATAGCCAGATCTGCCTCTTTTCACCACGTCTTCTCCTATGTACTGTGCGCTTGCACTTGCTCTCTAATTCATCCCTTCCTGTCACCAGCACAACATTCATCTCCCAGCCCCTGCGTAATATGACGAGGATATCTTTCTATATCCCAGTTTACCACCCATCCCAACCTTACAACTTATTTGTGAAGCAGTAAGGAGTAACAAATATATGTCTTTGGTTGGTATCTATACTGTGTTTTCTATTTTTCTTCTGACTGTCAGTCTCTCAAAGGGCTTGTGACATAGTACTGTAAGGTTAATAAGTGAACAGGAATGGATAAATATTGTTGCAAGAGTAGACTATGTTTCTCATTTCAAAGAATAAGTCCACACAACATCTATCTTCTAATCACGAGGAGTCTGCAGTTTAAGACTGTTTATTGTGTCTTACAGCGGCAAGAATGTCGTATGGAGCATTACAGAGTCATCTGGACAGAAGGCCCTCGTGTCAGCCCTGTCCCCATCAAAATGACTCTTGTCTTGTTGCTACTGCTGTCATTCTTGCATAGTACTAGATATTTATCAGAGGAAATCAGCGAGGGCTGAAGACGTGCAGTTACTGATGCTAGTATCAAAGTGATAGAGTACAGGTGCTACGAGTCAATCCAGCCAACAACTTGTATTGCTCTAGTGAAGGGTGGTGCACACTAACTGCTGCTCAGGTTCAGGATTCAAATTCCAGTTAAAGGAGGGATCTGATCCCAGAAAGCAGAAATCTTTTTTTTTTTTTTTCTTGTTGCAACAAACACAAACCTGTCAGAAGATGTAGGACTTCAAAGGACTTTCTGAAATTAAGAAAGTAATCACCTTTTTCTCACAAATGTCCCGCATTTCTGTACAAAGCCCTCACTCACCTGGCCAAAAGAAAGGACAGAAGTGTAAGGAACCTCCTGCTTGATGTTTTAGACTGCTTTGTTCCTCTTTAAACACACTTAAGCCTTCTTGAAAGATTTTTAATCAAAGGGTCAGCTGTAGTTATTTTATGGAGTTGGGAGATCAGCCAACAGCCAGCAACAGTCTGAGTAGTTAGCCCAACAAATATGGTATTTTAATTTCCCTTTAAGCTCTAGGGAAACAGGCCTGGACAGCGGTCAGAGCAATGGTTAGAAGTAAGGGGTAGCTGGGATTCACACAACCAGATGCCATTCTGCTTTAAAAAAGTAAATTAAAATGCAGAGTTTCCAGGCTCTTTGGAAAGAACAAAACAAAACAAAACAAAAAATAAACAAATAAACAAACAAAAGTACAAAACTTCCTGTCGGTGCCTCCTTCAGAAACAATGTAAACATGATCAGCTGCACACTGAAAGAAGTCTACTACCAAAGTACTTACATACACATCAGCAGTGGCGTGTGGTAGTGGATGTGCATGTGAGCATCATGGGAGTAAAATATGTCTGCATGCCCAGATTTGTACAGATTTGTCAGCCCTTGCACAACCTACTGTACTGAAACAGAATGAGAATAAAGAGAAACTGAGGTGAGATGAGATGAGATGAGATGAGATGAGATGAGATGAGATGAGATATGAGATGATGTAAACTGCCTCATCAGCTGCATTTATAAGAGGGACAGAGAGATTGTTCAGAAAGGTTCACATGTAGGGTAAAGACAATGGAGGCCTCACACTCCCTACAAGTGTCCAAGTCAGTGTCACATAGAGTGGTACCACAGACTCATCGCCTTCCCTGAGGCAGGAGCTGCAAGGAGCTGGGCTGCCAAGGACTATCAGAGTAGCCTAAGGCTGATGGCAGAGAAGGAGGTCAGCCAGAGCATAGAGAGTTGGAGATGGAGGGGTAGGAGCGAGAGGGCAGATCACCAATGCTTGAAGAAGCATCCTGGCAAACAAGTCCCAGACTGGTGTTAATGGCTCAGCTCCAGTGTCCATAGAAAGCATGTAAATAATTCCTGAATAAGGAACCCCCTGAAGTAGGTAACCATGATGGCAGCCAAGTGCTGAATGAAGTGCAGGCTTTGTTCACAGGCACGGTGGCTATTTAAGCCTTTCTTCCCTTCTGCCCTACAGCATCATTACAAATTAGATTCCTTACCCTGAAACTGCAACAATAAAAGCCTCTGCTTTGCAGTGTTATCCCAAAGAAGATGCAGAGAAATGGGTCGTGACACCTTCAGCTGCAGAGCTAATCCATCATAATGCACCGTAGCTCCTACAAATTGCTGCCCCTGGCAGATAATGGCAAGCATTTCCAATTGTTCCCAGATGGCTAATATGTAGCAATGGTTTGTAACCTGCCTACACTGGACCACCGCAGCTGCTCCACTGAGTACTTTGCAAAATTGATGGATGCCCCTTTTGACCCAGAACAATGGACATGTTTAATAGAGGGGTATTGCCACCAAAACCATTCCCTTCCCTTCTTTTTCTCCACATCCCCAATTTAAAGGTCAGAAGTAAAATCAAGCTCTATGAAACCTGTCTGTTTTCCTCATTTTGGAAGAGATATTTGTGCTTTCATCTGACAGCCCAGCTGAAATATTCTGTTCTATGCCAATAGAAAGGATGGCTCTGCCTATTAAGAGGAAGTACACAAGTGAAATGATTCACACACCCTTCCCAGAAAGTGTATACGTTCTCTTTGTGACGGAGGACACATCTGCTGATTTCTCTGTCCCAAACCTAAGATCTAGCTATTCTCTGAAATATGATGACATAGTATTTATTTATTTTTAAAAGATGCTTCTTAATTTAATCTTTAAGAAAGCCACTACTGCACAGAAAATAGCCAACCATTATTGACACTTGACACTGTGTTAGTCATAGTAGTGTCTTTCTCTCGTGGGTGAACACAATTTCATTTTCGAGTTCTGCCAAATAACCCTTCAAAATTACTTATAACAAAACAAACACCCTATTACTAAAGTATGTCTGTGTGTGCACACATGTATCGGTGTATATACTTATGTTTACATAGGAGTTATGGACACCTTAAGAGCCCAATCCATGGACTTTTTAAATCTGCATCAGTCTTCCATCTGACTCCAGCGGATGAAGTTGAGCATCTGCTTTGTTATTCATTCTCCCCTCTTTAGAAGCCATATTGCCTACTAGCACTGAATTTCCCCCATCTTCTAGGTTCCTTTTTAGCCTCCCTTCCACATTACTTGCCCTTGGCACTGTTCACAGTATTCTCACTGATCTGTTGCTCACTCAATGATATTAAGGCTGAAGGGACTTTTAAATTGTCTGTTCTGACCTTCCACGTCACCCAATCCAGAAAAACCTCACCCAGGTACTTTTACAAACATTTTATAAACAGCGTAAGAGGAGCAAATTAAAGTAAAGTTTGAGCCAGGTAGGCGCTCACCCAGCTTCGTGAATGGTTGAGCAAGAATAGCTGGACAACTGTTCATTGATTTCCAGTAATTAAGACAGCTGAATTTCCAGTTGTTGTAATTCAACATAGCACTGTAACCTCCAGAAAAAAAAAGAATTCACCTGCTAGCTCTTAATGGCACAATTTTGAAGTCTGACCTCCCTTTCCTCCTCAGGCACATTTTTATTTCAAGGTGTTCATAAAATCCTTTTACAAAGACACGTGAAATACTACACATAAACAGAAAATATAATCTGAAAAATATTAGGAGAAAAGAATGCAGCAGCTCTACAGAAAGGGAGGTCAGGCTTACAGTGAATTTATTGAGGATGATTCCATGCATTCCTATAGGCAAACAAGAATTATACAGGCATTCAGAAACACAGCTACAGCCAAGATAACCTTTGAATGTACCCTTGTCCTTTGGGAGCCTGTGTACAGCGTTGCATCACAAGATTTGAACAGAACCACTTAAAAGAACCCAGAGGATCAGTGAGATGAATCCAATGAGGAAGAAGAGAATGAACTGAGGGTAATTTCACTGAGGGCCTTAGTCTCCAGCAAGGCAAAGTGCTATCACAGAATAAAAAGGAATAGTGTACTCTACAGTTCCATAAAATACAACAAAAAGTAACAACCTTAATTTACAGAAAGGAAAATCCAGACAAGACATTAGTATAAATCCTGTTGAGGGTGAAGATGGAAAAGAATTGGCACAGATTACCTGAAGGTGACATACATCTCCACCACTGGAGGTTTTAACAGGCCAAACAAACACCTGCCAGAATGGTGTGGGTGCACTTAATCCTGCCTTGGGCACAGACATGGACTGATGACCCCTTTGGTCCTTTCAGATCTGCTCTATACAAAACTGGAATCAAAAATCAGCTAAGGAAGAAACACTGGAGTCAACCACACTTACTCTCCACGGTGAGTTCCAGATCATATTTGCTTGAATACATTTATATGCTTGTATGGCAAAACCCTTTTGTACAGAAAACTTATAAAGCATTTCACATGGTGGCAAATTACAGCTGTAAATGCAAATACAAGTAATAGGTGGAGAAAGATTATAATACAGCCCCAAGGTATCATCTGGAGTCCTATCTACTTAGTTTATTGACAAAAGTTGAGCTACTCTAAATTGCCATTGAAATGTCTTGTGACCTTAACTGCAAATTAAGCTGTGTTCTTACAATTTGGAATATCATTTTCAATCATTAAGGTTGAGGAGCTGAAATTTTAATGGGTTTTTTTTTTTGGTGGTTCATAGGACAAACCACCATAGTTGTCTTGCCACTGTGTCAGTATTCCCAGGGAAAATTTAAAAATGAGTGGGAAGGTAAAAGGACTGATGAAGGAGGAGATGAACTGAAGACAGAACCAAGCAAAATAGATTCCATTACTTAGGAAATGCAGAAAGAGTGAGAACAAACTCATTGTAACTGGCAAAACACATTTCCTCCCAGATTCAGACTAAAAACAGGTTTAGTTCTACTGCAAAGTACAGTGTTGACACATAACATATGAAACTCTGTCCTGCTGGTTTTATATGGATTCACCTAAGAAATGCATCTAGCCTACTGGTGGTAACCACGAGTCATTCTACAGTGTCATCTGCCAGGTAGCTATACTGAAATGTGTTTCATGGATTTTGCCCTTTGTCAGCAAGATGAACCAGTGATGGCTATGTAAGAGAGCAGAGAAAGTCACATAAAAATACCTGTCAGCGTTAGGCAACACATCAGCAGAACTGAGATAAAGCCACAGGGCTGATTTTATTGCTCTGCGTACGCTCCCTTGCCGTTCAGTAGCAGCAGTGAGAATACTGCTGTTGTTTGACTGACAAACATTTAATTGGCAGATTATGGTAGTCCTCCAGTTTCTGTTCAAACCTAACCACAGATGCTAGCTAGCATCAGCACTAACAGTTCTGCAGACTTGCTTTCGTGGGCTAGAAAACTAGTACTAGGGAGACCACACCTACGTGCTGTGTCCACACATTGTCCTGAAAACAGTTCAGGTACGATTCTCCCACATTCTCAGGCCTAAATTATATACCCAGTCTTAGGTCCAAATAAGCTGATAGCAGTTCAATGACTTTGTGCTTTGCCTTCACTTGTTACTTGGCACTCATTTGCACGATTTTATGCACTTATTTATATATTTATTTGTTTATATATTTACCGTACTTATGCACAGCAACAGGAACATGTACAATATGTTGGGATACAAATGCTTTATTTGATGTTGAGCATATAGGCTAAAAACAATATAGTTAACAATGGAAACATACCATCATGGCTGAGGAGATGTAAGAAAGAAGCCCCTTCTCTAAAGACAAACATTAGCCACAAGGGCACTGGCTGTTAAATTATCTCAGTGTGGACTTACCAGAACTGAATAATATAACCATAACTATAGAATTACTCTCAATAAGTGATTCTTCAAGAGACTGAGGCATTTACAACATCTAAGTCTGAAGTACAAGAGTGTTCACTTAAGTAAATTCTTAAGTAGGAAGGAAAACACCCCTTCTTTCTGATTTCTGGCTTATAGCAGAAAACTGCAAATGAAGAGATTCATTTTTTTATAGGGCATTTATTATTCCCCAGAAAGCCTCATGCCCTTAACATAAAAATCAAATTAAACCCGGGTACATTACCAAAATAACTCAATTAATACAATTTATTTCACATGTCAGAAAACAAGTGGGATCTCAGGTGCTCCTATTCTATGGTAAATGGTTCAATTATACTTGCACATTTTTTTATAAATCACCATCGTAAGAATACTCTAAAAGCAAAGATAGATGGCATTTGTATGCTCTGATATTTTGTTGTCTTGTTAAAGTCTCTGAACATCTCAATTTTCACACCTCATTGTTTATTGTCGCTAGAGAAGACCATTCTCGTCTTTTCATCTTCACATTAGAATATGCTCTAAACTATTTGCTTGGACTTGCCATACATGAAACAATAGTTCCCTCTTCTGGACTGAGGTAATGCTACATTTAGGGCAGAGAAATCTCTGCAGAACGAAATTCTGGTTAATGTTTACTGAAGGTGTGGGTTTTCTTCCCTAATTGAACAACCTTACGATAACATGAAAAGACTTAAAGTCTATACACAAAGAAGTCAAGCACATAAAGAAAGAGAGGTGTAGAAATCAATGAAATATTGGATTGTGGGGCTTTGCATTCGATTTCAGCTGAAGGCACTGATAGCTGCAACAGATGTAAGTAAGGATCTGTCACCATTTTGATAGTGAAACATAAATTCTCTGGAATGCATTGATTCCCAAACTCTCAGGGTTTTTTAAAAAGTAGTGCAAATCACCGATCTGGAAAGCGAAATGTATTTTAAACGAGTGTTTAATTCAGGGTCTTGTGCTTTTGGACTGCAGCATCAATTATATAACCAAAGATCAGCTACATACTAGATTAAAAAAAGTAACCACCCACCAAAAGAAGAGACAATGGATAGAGGAAGCAAGGCAAAAAAATCTCATGGCCCCAGATTCACAGAACAAAACATGCCCTCAAAGACACCAATTGTCATCTCCACTTTGAACAAAGCATTAGGAAGCAAATCTGTGAAGGGGCACAAGCACCTAAAACTAACTTTTGTTCTCTCACAAGGATTTTTTTTTGTGAAAAGCAGCCCAGTACAGCAAAGTACCAGTACGGAAGAGCTGGAACACTCTGGGTTACCCGCAGCTGGAGACAAACAGCAGGTACAGAGTCAATCTTGTGAACGAAGGGTACTGAACTCTCCAGTGGAACAACACTTTAAAGGAAGTTCACACTACAAGCCTTGCTTCACAGACCTCCATGACTCTTGCTTTGTCTGGCCAGGACAGTCTGGGAAACCTGATGGTCTGTGCGGGACCATGTAAATAGGTCTGTATTTGAACCACGGCAACTGTTATTCTTGACCAAAATATCCCTGAACAGAAGTTGCCCGAAGCACCCTCTCTTTGAAACAAGAGCCCCACTGAAAGGGGCAAGACTCTGCAGAGGTTGGCAGGGGGGTGGGGAGAGTGAAAGCTGTAACTCCCAAGTCCAACTCTAGAGGTGTCATACAGACGATCAGTCTGTCTTAAAGATCAGAAAATTTCATTCAACACTCCGTGAACTTCGAGTGGTCCCACTGGATTAGAAAACTTGCTCATAGCCTGGGCATACTCCAGTAAGATAGGCAGAACAGACCAATACTCTTAATTTCCATTTCTTCAGTGCTCAATTGGTTTAATAACTGACTGCAAAAAACCACTGTGAACTTTACCAGGAAACTGAGTGGTGGCCTTTCTGCTCTGATGTCTAAAAGATACTGTCCCAAAAGCCACATACTTCCAAAATTAGTAACCCAATGCTTGCTGTTGTGAAAAGCAATAAAAACTCCTCTCCACACATACAAAGGAGCCTGTGGCTAAAATGGTCCTGTGAGAGGAACATCTTCTATAGCAACATGGTCATCTTTAGGTAGCTGAAAGGGCTTCACATTTGGTATACTGACCTGCTCTTTTCTGGTATTGAATTCAAATGAACAGCCAAACAAGTCAGCTACATTTGCCTTCCAATGGGGAGAGAAGCACATGTTTTGAGTTAAGTGTTTATTTGTATGTTCTTTTTATGAAAGGCTCTCAGACGCCTGGTCCGTCACTGTAAGATGAACCATCCTTTCATGAACCATGAACACAGTGATCTCCCTTCCAGGGATCAGTTGAACTAAAACTAAAGTTTCTTCTTTCTGTATGATTGACACTTCCACTGACTGTATCTGATTTTCATCATGCTTTGCAATAATGTAAATTTTTTTTTCTTTTCTTTTTTTTTTTTTTTTAAAGTCTTTTCTTTTCACTTCCAGAGCCTTGCAAAGCTTCCTAAAGAATTGTGACAACCCTCTAGGCATAAGGGTCAGGGACAAAAGCACTGTAAGAACCGGAGTATGAACTGCTATGATTCACTTCTGTGGTCCTAAAAACAAGGTCCCCGGATGGGCCATGCACTTAAGAGCTGGACTCAGAGATCCTTGTGGGTCCCTTTCAACTCAAAATATTCTGTGATATAGCAACTATATCCTTTTTCATGACTCTTCTCAGATAAAAGGCAAGCTTTCTCATCTGCCCCTCACTTTTTCAGCATGCTTCGCTTCCCTAAACGTCTATTTAGCTTGACAAGGATTTCACTTTTAAATTTACCTCCACCAAAATCACTTGTGGGTTTATAAGCAGACAAAATTTATGGGTGTAGAAAACTGTGTGACACACTTCAGATCAGAGTGTCTAAGCCTTAGGAGCATACTGGCAGTCCCTCCCCTGAATCTATTTTCAAGCATTTTCAGCAGCAATAGAAAGTAAAATCAGTTCCTTATTTTGCAGCTTGCTACAAATGCTGCTACTTCCACCACTTTTCCAGCTGGGACAAAGCATCTTGCGTCCTTGTTCACGAAAATAGTGCTTGAGCAGAATTTCACTTAAATCTTCCCAAAGAAGCTGCCTCACGAATCACAATGGACATATTAAACATACTTTTTGTAAATGGCTCGGGTAAACTCACATGGAAAAATTCTGTAGGAACATCTTTGTGAAAATTGAAGAGAAGAATCCATAGTCCCAGGCCCTGGCAAAAAATGTACCTAAACATTTTGCATCACAAGGAGATACACAGTAACTGACCAAGTGACTTGCTTTTTTGGAGCAAAACTGTTTTGAAAAGATCGTCTGGCTTTTTTTCCTCTTTCTCTTGCACTAAATTTTAAAGACACAGAAAGGCACAGGAATCACGTCTGGGCATAGAGCAGGCGATAGGGGATACACATCATAAAGTCAGCCCAAGACACCTAGAAATTAAGCTTTCCAGATTGCATTAAGTCAACAAAGCTGATGTGTTCTGTAGAGGCTATCAGTAGGAAGAGGGGTTAGATTCAAAACACATTACCTTCACATTTAGGTGATTCTGCCCTACAGACTACCCCTCAGGTTTACTCACCAGAACTTTTTTTTCCTTACTCAAATTTGCTCACATCAAGTCCTGCAGAGATATGGAATCAGTGCAAAGGTTTAACTCTGGCATGTGAAACACACGGACCTGAAGCTGAGGTAAGGAACTGATGGTATTTTCCCATAGACCTTGCAAGATCTGATCAAATACATCCACATGAGTCAAGATGGTGAAAATGCAATGTGTCAAATCCAACACAAAGCAGAAGAGCTTTGTGGTCAGAAGCCCAGTCACTCACTCTACTACGGTGGGGAGAATATGAGGCAACATTTAAAGCAGATGAAGGCCCAAGCGCTCTGCTGTTAAAGGAAATAAAATTATGCTGTCTCTATCCACTTCTAATGCCCCTCACATATGCCTCCCATATCTGATGGCTAAGCACTGGGAAAGATGAAGAACACAGATAACTCCTTCTGCTATTAAGCCCCTTCCTCTGAGAATCCTCAGGGGTGTTTATGGTTGGATCAGAAGTTATTGGATGTGCAAATTTCTACTGAAGAAAAAACATGCAAAAAACAAGAGGAGAGAAAATCAGAAGAGGAAACAATCTTCATTTATGCATGCATTCACTTTAAGAACTTGCTCGAACAGATTATTGTGCATCATTTTTTCACATGCAAGGATTTGAACAGAACCGGGCACAGTGTTTGCCACGTTGTGACACAGAAAATTAAACTCAGAAACTTTTTTCCTCTAGTTCTGCACAAAGATCTTACTCAGGAGAGATTACTTTGCTGACAGAAGCAGCAATTGCCAGTAGCTCAGAGGTGCAGAATTTTAAGCATCTAACCATGCAGCCTGAGTCCCAGCTGTGCCAGGACCAACAGAAAGGGGTTTCCTAGGTGCATGTGAGCCACTTAAAACAACTGGAAGGAAGTGACAAGTGATAGTTAGAGGACACTGCTGTCCACGACAGCGGTCAGAAGCCCCATATCTGCTGATCAGATTTATCATTTAGGGGGAGTTGCTGCTTGCCTGGGGCTTTCATCGAGAATGTTGTGCAGAGGCTACCAAGGCTTATCTGGATTTCTACTAAACAGTGCTGCTTTTTCAAGTCCGTACCAAAGACACAGCCAGGGGAGACCTGAGAGTTATCAAGTGCAACTAGGAGGCTTGAGGGGCATTGCTGAAGAGTGTGGATACCCAAGTGGTTTTCTCCACTGTGCCCAAAGAGGAGTCAGCAGAAACCGTGCGTGAAGCACTGGTTGCACAGCTGCCGTTCACAGCAGACTTCTGATTCCCGTGAGCAAGGCAGCCATGGTGAGAATCTGAAAAACATAACCAGGTTCTAAGGAGAGGGAAAGCTGTCAGAGAAAAACGGATATTGTTGAGGTAGGTAAGTAGATGCCTGCTGTATACCAGACTAGGGAGTAAAAAACACAGAGGACCATGTTAAGGTGTACTTCAACACCCTGCATGTAGACAGGTTTGTGGGGCCAGATAGGTTTGACCCAAGTGTGCTGAGGGAGGTGAAGGCCGGTGGCATTGCAAGGCCACTCTCAATGTTCTTTGAAAGGTGGAGGTGAGTAGGAAAGGTTGCAAATGACTGACTCTCAGCCCTGCCTTCTAACCACGTAAGGAAGATGATGAATGAACTACAGCCTTATGCGATCCTTTGGAAGATGTTGGAGAAAATGCTCCTGGAGAGCATTTCCAAAGGCATGAAGAATTAGAAGGTGCTCAGGAGTAGTCAGCCTGGATTTCTGAGCAGAAAACCAAAAACTGTTCACAAAACAAATCCAAAGCTGTTTTACCTCTCTCTTAGTGACCTGCAGGATAGGACAGTGCAGACTCAAGCAAGTTTGCAGAGTACCTAAAAGTGGGAGGAGAGGAAGGTGCAGCAGACAGTTGTGCTGCACTTTGAGGGAACCTCAACAGAAGAAATGCAGGGCTGGGCAGGGAGGAATGTGATGAAGCACAGCAAGGGCAACTGCATAGTCCTGCCTTTGAGGAGTAGTTCCATGCACCAGCACATGCTGGGGACTCGTGCAGCTGAGAAGCAGCTCTGCAGAGTTCTGTGAGGTCCTGCTGGACAGTAGGCTGAGCTTGAGCCACCACCACCGCCGCCGCCTTTCTGCAAAAACAACCAACAGCATCCTCAGCTGTATTTAGAAGTGCATTGAGAGCAGCTCAGGGGAATTTGTCCTTCCTCTACCCTCAGTGCTGGTGACACCATGTGAAGAGTGCCAAGTCCAGTTCTGGGCTGCCTAGCACAGTCAAGTTGTAGACGGACTGCAGTGGCTCCAGCACAAGCTCAAAGATCTTGCTCTGAAATGGTGCTGCAGCATGTCCAAGAGGCAATTCTTGATACTGCAACCTCACTTCAGTGCCCCCGTGCAGCTCACAGCCACCCTGTGCTAGGGTTGGATGCCACCCAGCCCAAGAACAACAAGGGTGACCTGCTGCTTCCCGCTGCAGGGCAAATGAGGGGGCATCATCTCCATGTTCTCTTCTGCTTGCAGCTCCTTGGGCACACCAAGGGTACAGCATTCCAACATGAGAAATAAAATGAGAATGACAACTACTGTCTAGGTTTTATTCTGCAGTTGGCAGCTGGCCTGGAGTAGAGGGTGAGGATGTCAAGTGTTGTGGCTCTAAATTAGCAGGCAAGCTAACACTGCAGGGCTGTGTTTTCCTCTCTCTTTGTGGTTTAGTAACCGTAACGCCAGAGCTGCAAAGGCGCCGCAGGCTCTTCCTCTGCCTCCCACACTGATCTGCCTGCTGCCACCTTTTTCTAGGCTTTGCTCAGAGCAGTGAGACTGTGTCGGCCCCCGAGGAGGGACACAGTGCCTGCCCAGACACTCTCACCAGCACAAGGTTCCTCACAAGACCAGGAGGCCAGGATGTCACAGCGCCCTGGGGACATGGCTGGTGCACAAAGCTCCCATCACAGTCTTCCTCCAGCAATTTCCACCATTTTTTCTCCTTACACTGGCCTAAAATATGCTACAAGAAACATTAAAAATTACATCTTGAATGCAGCCATGAACATTTCCACACCCAAAGCTGTGACAGATCAACAAACCGCTACAGTGAAAGACAGCTCAGAGGACAAGAGCCCAGGCAATGGTTCTTCAGATTTTCACCACGGCTACCATGCCCATGGGAAGCAGAGCAAAACAAAACATAAACAACAAAATGAGCTTTAAAGAGAGCTACAGTCTTGAGCTGGCTTCAGCCCACACATTTTTTCCTGGTGATTGGAGATACCCAGCATCATGACAGTAAGCGTAATGGGAATTTCGTTTGTATTGTGATCTAGCTGGAGGCTGCACCTGCTATATTGTGCTTGGTACTGCCCATGCTGCTTCAGTCTGCTAAATCAAAATCCCATCTTCAAATAAGTAAATTTGGTAATAACACATTAAGCCCTCCTCACATGGAATATCTAAAAGAGCCTGGTCAGAGTGTATTGCGCAAGAGAAGAGCCAGGACTGCAAGGACAGCAGGAAACACCTCATGATACAGAATGCATCTCCAGTAGGACTGACTTCACTCAAGACAACAAACGCAGCAAGTCAGCACAAAACAGCGTGAAACAGCCACCCCTTCGTGGCATCAAGGGCAACTGGGAAAGATGTAAAAAAACCAGGGCCATCTGCATTACGCTGTGTACAACCTACCTACTAATGTAAGGCCACAGCTTGACGCAAGCGAAAGAGACAGTAGGTAACATTCCTTTCTGACCTTGATTCAGCTTGAGTTTCAGTCACTTCAACAACACAGTAATAAAACAACAATTTCGCATGTATCAAAAAGTAAAACTAAATATATTTATTTTTCAGTTATATTCGCTTTTCATTGCACAGATTTGGTTTTTATCCCCATGTTCAACAGTTTTTTACAAAGCTTTTAGGAGTCTTAGAAACTGTTAAAATGATCACTCAAGACTATTTAGGCACAGATCATGAACGCATAACTCCATTTCCTCAAGGTTTTTTCCATGTGAAAGATTAGTCGTTGCAGTTAAGCTCCAAATTGAAATACATTTCAGAGTCCACGCTTTTACAGGCGTACTGTCTAAATAAGAAGTTTCGATTAAATAGTCTCACCAAAGCCTAAATGAAAGCACCTTCTTCTCCATAAATGCTGAAATCAACACAACCCTAGGATAAGAACCACATTGACCAACCATTCTCTATGCTAGTCAGTCACAGAATAACAAAGAAACAGTCCTCAAGAGGATGTAAAAATCCCCAGGAAAAAATTACTTTACCTTGGAGATAATTTAAATAATTTACTTCGTATGAAAAAAATAAGCACAAAAAATTGCAGCCAATAAAACACATCTGGTGACAAGGATGTGTCCTAGACATATCCCCTGGATCTAGTTGATTCTGTGATTTCTATGTGCCACAACAGAGGTGCACAGTTACAGGTTAAACAGCGTTTGCTCTGCTTGGGTTTAAGACATCTCCATAAGGTCCAGCATTAAGCCAGAGAGCTGGTGCTGAAGGGCACAGATCAGTGTGGCCACAGGGCTCAGGAAGCTGAGCAGCCTGGGAGGATGCAGGGGGCTGGACAACACAGCTGGCAAGAGGGAACCTGCAGCTGTAGATGGCTGCAGGAATGGGACAAGGTGCTAGCACCTGGGAGCTAAGGAAGCAGCAGCTGCAGGCATTAAGGACACGTGATACTTCAGCAGCCCCAGAGGGCTGTTCATGACTGGCCATGGCCCCGTGATCTTACTGTGGGTGACACAACACTTCTAGCACCATTGCTGAAACATCTGCAGTGGGTTGGGGGTCCAACTCCCCACTCACCCTTTTAAACCTTCTTGGCAAATTCCCCTGCTGTCAACACTGTGCAGCTCTAAATGCTGCTCTCATTTCTCTGATGAACCCCCAATTGACTGCAGCTGGTCTTTGGCAGAAGGAGGGAAAAAAGGCCACTGACTCACAGGACACAGAGACTCTGCAGCTTCTCTGGTGAGAACTAGCCCACCCCATCACCCTTTTAAAGCAGGGCCTCCAACACCGACTCTCTTTCACCTATCACAGAAGTGACGGCCCTTGGCACCCCCAGTGCAGCCTCCCACTCAGAGCGGGACTATCCCCAGCAGCAGGTCAGGGCAGCCACGGCTTTCCCAAACCACCTGGGGGGCAAGGCCAAGCTGTGAGGTGAGAGGGGTGCATGAGGATCCCTTTGGGGTTAGAGGCGCCTCTGAAGCTCAGCAGAGTGGACTCCCTGGGCAAGAGGACAGGAGCCACATTGCTGGGCCCCGGGGTGAGCAAAGAACCTGGCAGCTGCCTTCAGTCTCCCATCCTCCTGTCATGTGGAAGAGCAGAAAAACAGGTTGTTCCTAGAGCTTAACATGTAGCTTTCTCCAGGACCAGAAGAGCAAGAATTTCCAAGGTCTCTCACTAGGATTAGCACACAAGCTTCTGACATTGGTGAGCAGACAAGCAAGGGGAGCCTGAAGAAGCGCAGCAAATCCATCAAGAACTGTCTGGTGATGATTAGGGAAATGTGATCACCACAAGCCAGGGAAGTCCATGCTGCCTGAAATATCAATCTCAGTAAAAAACCTAGGAGGAGTTATCCGCAAGAACTGGAGTCTCCCCCAGCTTCCAGGGGTACAAAGAGCTGCAGGCCAGCACCCTTCAGTAACTGCCTGGGTCCATCTTGATGTTTCTGAGCTCCAGCACCAGCTGCTTAATTTGGACATCTTTCTGGTTTACCAACGCACGTAGTCGACGGATTTCTTCCTGTTGCTGGAAAAACCTCTGCAAAAGCTGTAAAAAAACACACATTTTACTCACTTTACACTAAGAAAACAGAGGCTTAACCTGACAATGCCACCAGAGCTGTCACATCACTTCTGAGAGAAGCATCTAAGGAGGAGTCCTTCAACCAACAGACAACATCAGCAGTACTCCTGTTGTCCACTAGATTGGGCTGTGACTGCAGGTGTTTCACAGAAATTTGGTGTCTAAATTCCCGGTTATGACACATCTCCTTCTCTGACCTTGGGCAAGTTCTTTTTCTTCTTCCAGTTGGGTCTAGCATAGTCTTTCACTATGCATGCAGCACAGCACCCAGCTCTGCAAGGGCTGCTTCTGTAACCTTGGGGTGCCAGCTCAGAAGCATGTAGAAAAATATCCTTTTTCACACCACAGGGAAATTAAGATGTGGAAACTCCTGCCCTGTCAAGGTGCAGATGTTAAAATCTTGCAGAGATGAAAGGGGACCTCAGCAGAGGTATGGGAGGAAAATCATTCCAGGGTTTTCCTAAAAGCAAACACATTGTATGTAGCTGAAAATGTCCCTGAGCTGCCAACAGTGGGAGGCTGACAAATCACCACAGAGATGTACCACTGTGCCAGCTTTGATTACTATACAGAGAGGTGGTTGTCCACGAGTAAAGACAGATCATGGAGCCGACAGGACCTTTTCTAGAGGCTTTCCCAGGTGCATGCTGCAACCAGCAGCCAACCTCAATAGCACTGCACTATCAAGCTGTCCCTCAGCAGGGAGCTGCTGAGGCAGAAATAGACCCGTTCTCATGTCAAGGTTCACAACACAGTCAGGCAGTTAAGACTACATGGATGCACCAGGTGTACACTCACTCCTTTCACAGAAATCCCTGCTGCCTCACCAGGCTTGCTGACTGCAGTCCTCAAAGAGTTATCCTGCACAAACCCCCTTCTCTTCTCCAGAACCTGGAAGTCACGAGGACCTCCTTGCCCCCAGCCAGCCACCAGGCAGGTCTGTGCCACAAGAATGCCTAGGAAGCAAGAATGCTGACTGCCCCCTCCTTTCCAGACCCCCTCAGCCAGGGTGCTGCTGGGACACATTTCTGCTTCCCATGTGGCAGCCAGGTCAGGCAGAGCTTTTGCCCCCACAAAGTAAAAAGAGCTTGCACTGACGCAGGCCTGCAAAATAAACCCTCCCTGAATTGCCACCATGTGAATGGCATCCTTTTGACATCTGGCTTTGGGCTTCCCCCACAGCCCCAACACTTCATCCCAGACATTCATACCTCATTTTCAGTTTTTGGTGGTGGACACTCAAATATGTCAAAGCCGTTGGAGAGGCACGTCTCCTCATATTGTGGCAAATCCCTCTCCGGTTTCGGCCTTTTTCTGCCCTCTGTGATTGCTCTCGGCTTCTCCTCCTCCTCCAGCGGCATTCTTCCTCCCTCTCCCTCGCTCAGTTCAAGAGCTTTTGTGAATGGCTCTGGGTCCAGAAACACTAGTGGGGAGTTCATCGCTCCAAAGCCTGGTTTTAAGGACATCAAAATAGGCCCTAGGGTGGGAGGAGACAAGTTAGCACTCACAAACCACACCCAGAAATCAGCTGTAAGCAATTCATTCAAACAACCTGCAGAGATAAACATGGAAGCACTTGACCGGAGCAGCTTCCAGAACTCACAGCCACCAAGTTATTTTAGCTTCCAGCCATATTTATTATGTCTCTCCTTTTCCATCTTTCCTCTTTCTCTGGCAGGTAGCAGGCCAGAGGGCTGGCAGCAGCTTACCCAAGCCCTGGGGAGCTGAAGGGCTGGGGAGCTGTCCATGTGCTGACCTTTGTTAATCCCGTTCAGCCATTGTTGTGCTGTCAGTGCTGGTTGGGCTGCTGCAGTCAAGGGGTAGATGTCTTCCTGGTATGTTTCTGACTGGAAGCAAACAAAAGTCCAGAGTAACCATGTCAGTGAGATTTTGGCTTAAAGAGGTTATACTGGATTGTGGTGGAGAAATAAATTTATTCCCCTTCAGCACAGGGAGTGTCACGGGCACTCACCTAAATAACGGGCATAAAGTCTCTCCACCTGCTCTGAACCTCTCTGCTCCTCACCCCAGCTCAGAAGAATTGCATCTGAAGGCCTAATTTAACTAATTCATGCCAGTAAGGTCTTCAGACTGGGGGAGGTTGACACGGGTTAACTCAACTCCCATGAAATCATATTCGTGAGAATGAATATGTGGATACAAAGGATGGGCAAGTCACAAAGCATCAGCTGATCATCAACTGATAGAAACTGGCCAAGAAGATAAAAGCTGGAGGAACATGCCTGGTTAGGAGTTGCAGTGAGCATTAGCTCTGCTGTGTCTCTGAATTGAAGGAACTCATACCTTCTTTTCCTACTCTATTTTCTGGAAGTAGAGGGCACAGTGCTGACATTTCCCATGTACCTATGCTCATACAGTCACACGGGAGCCACCTTGACTAGCTACAGATCCAAGGCCTGTTTCTTTCTCTAATGAAATCAGCTCTGAGACTTACTTCTACATCAGCCTCAGTGCAACGGGTCGGGCCTTACATGCTGCAGAACAACCGTCCGTAACACAACTCTACCCAAGGCATAGAGACCCATGAATTCAGAGTTCCTGTTTTGCCAGGGTGATTCTGCTTCCTTCCACAAGGAGATTTTCATGCCACCCAACATCAACTCCAACCCCTCTCCCTCTTTTGTCATTACGTCAAACAGATTCCATTGGAGAAGTTTACAGACAGCTAGCAGACCTGGCAGCATGTCTTAGAAAGTCAGACATTAAACAGAGACCCTAAGCCTCGAGCAACTCTTGAGTTACTCAGATAGGGTTTGTGGGCAGGATTGCCCCAGAAACTGGCCAGCTATGTCCCTCATGCCAGGAGAGAGAAAATCTCTTGTTCTACCTACTCTCCTGCCCCCAAGAGTCACAGGCAGGAGGCAGTGCCCTCATTTTTCCACTGATATTTGCCTCAGATATGAACATGACCTGAGGCTGACTTACCCGTCGAGGCACAATCATGGAGACGGGCTGAATCAGGTTTTTAGTTGGGATCAGTTTGTAGAAACGGAAAATTTCACAAGCTGCCACATCAAGACCTCTCTTTGGCATCGTTCCTGGGGGAAGAGCACAAAATAAATAGAGTATAAATTTCCTTAGGAAAGTTAATGTCATCAGCCATGGGAGAAGGGTCATCAAAAAATGAAAGGAGTCATAGTATCAGCACCACATCAGCATGGTTTGAAGTCTGCATCCAAAACTGGCTCAGTGGCACAAATGACAAGACTAACTTTTTTTTTTTTTCTGTCACACCATGTCAGAGTGTGTGGTTTTCATGCTAAGCCTCCTATTCCTTATTCATTCTAATGAGCTCCAAATAGAGTGCTCAGAACAGAACAGAATTGGCAGGCAGTGCGACAGGATTGAGTATCAGGATCTCCAGGAAGGGATTTCAGGACACCTAAACAACACCAGAATAGCTATATATGGCTGAAACACCTTCCAGACCAGTATCCTCCCCCAGTGCTGTCCCAAAACAGAAATGAGTACGAGAAGGATGTGAACATCTAATCAGTCCATTTTTGTTTTAGGGACTGGCTAAGCCACACAAGGTCTCTAAGCACCTGATAACCTCAGTGGGTTTCTCCCCCATTAGCTTGTGCAGTCCAAAGCTATATCCATGTCAATTCCCTTAACAAAAGATATTCCCTGTGCTTGTAGACCCTGCTTCATGGTGCCCCTGCTAAGTTTTCTACTAATACCCAGTGACTTCATTAAGCAGTAGATTCTACATGAAGGCCTGTTGCTCCTTACATTATGCAACCTAAACCTACAGTTTAAACGAATTTAATCTTACAATCTAAACTCCACTCCTCCACACAGTACTTTGTTTAGGTAATATTGAAAAGGAAGTTTTGTGCAATAACCTTAGCACTGTGCTTGATCAGCTGAACAAAGCAGGTTAAGGAAGTAGACATGATTCACTTAGGCCTTTTAAAAACACTTGTACACTTCCTTTTAATGAAATTCTTTTTAAAGAGACTATGACAATGAGAAATGAGGATGTCATACTGGAAGGATTATAAAAACTGAACAATGAGGAGATCCTTACAGTTAAGTTTTAAATAATATATTCCTTTTAATTTTTTTTTAAGGCAACCTGCAGGCACAAAATTCAAACAAAATTCAGTGCTGCCAAATATCTGTACCAATGTCCTCTAGAAGAAGGAGTGTCCACAGGTAGTGTGGAGAGGTGTTAATGACCCTAGAAACATGTCGGTCTGTAGAGGAATATGACTTATAGAGTAGACCAGAGAAGGATCAAGAAAGGGCTAACAATAAGGTCTGAGGGCTGAAAGCTAAATTCTGTAGCTTGAATTAGTTAAACAGGGGGTAGTGGAGAGACAGGTTAATAAGTAAGGGTCTCCAAAGGAGGAGTGGTGACCTAATCACAGAAGATCTATTTCTAAACAGGAAATGTCAGTAAAAAAGAAGGTAGACAAGCAATAAAGACTGAAGGCATTAAGATGTCAGGCATCTGTTACCAGAGAAATCACACAGTGGGAACAATGGAAACAGAGTTCAATGACAAAAATCTTGAAGCAGATTGACAAATGGCAAGGAGCACTCTCCACCTTTAAATTCAGACTATCCTCCTTTCCACCTTGACCAGGTATGTGAGAGGAGATGCAGCAGTGACTGGTAAAACTGCCCAGCCTGTGCTCTGCTGGTCAGAAGGGCCCTGTCCAAGCTCTGACCCTGTAATACCACCTGTGATATATGGGTGACCTAGGCCGAGCTGACTGCAAGCGCCTGTGAACCCAGGTGGAGGAATCTGACCCAATCTCTTTTCTAAATGATCTTTTGGATAGTCCTAGACTCTGGCAGCCTGTAAAATAAAGAAGCCACAAACCTCTTGAAACATTAGACATGCTACCACTCACCAATTCCCTTCTGTGGTAAGTGAGAACAATATTCCGTCAGGTAGTTCAGGTATGGTTTCTCAGGGGTTATCTCATAGTACCGTATGTTTCCATCACCCTAAAGGCAAAGAAAGTCAACATCAGCCAGACGCTGCTGTTCAGCATGAGAGCCTGAGAAGAATTCCCGGCCTCAAGAAGCCATGCAGGATCAACAACAAACCAAATGTTTACCCTCAAATTCCTACACGGGAAGGTTAGGACCCAGCTGTGTACCTCTCCACAATAAACATGGAACATCTGTAACCGTGGTAGATGTGGCCCGATGCTGAAGTACCCTCTGGCCCCATCCCATCTGCTCATATCCTTAGGTTAACATGCTTCAGGAGCATCTCTGACTTCAGTCTGTTGCAACACAGGCTGAGAGCAGAATCAAACAGGCCTGCACTTGCTGATGTGGAAAGCACTTACCTTTCCCACCACGTAAAGCACGTGTGTGTCAGAGTCATAGAAGGGAAACAGTACTCCCGAGGAGCCATCCAGATCCTCCTCCATTAAAGGCGCAGAAAGGTCATTCTGGGTGGGACACAGGACAAAGAGTCAGCTGCAATCACCTGTCAGTCACCTCAAGTCCGGGACACCTCACCTGAACCCCACCTGGCAGTGGCATGTGAACACAGCTCTGTAATGACCCACAGCCTGGAGCAGGGGGCCATGCACAGACCGCTGCAGAGCTCTGTGGGTGGGAAATGAGTGCTCTGTCCCAGGCCTTGACCGAGAGCAGGACATCAGTTCCTACCACTACACCACCTCAGGCATCTGATGGCATTTCAGGGTAGATACGGTAAGAAACACTGCCTGCCTCTATGTGGGCCAAACCCCAGGAGATGAAGGGGCCTTCAGGGTACACCTGCATCGCTGGTGTAAAATTCACACTGAATTTTACTCGTGTTCTGTCAAAACCTCTAGTCAAGGCGATACCTCCACTATAGTGCACCACCCACAAGAGCAGTCTGCATCAGCCAAGCAATCTCAGCACTGCACAGTGGGGAGGTGCCTGTTGCAAGGACAGAACCTCCCACTGGCCTTTTGCAGGTAAGCCACGTAGGAGGACACAGCACACCACTCCATATGCAAAGCTGGCATGTCTTGTACCAAGCTATCCCTGCACTGCTGAAGGGAGCGGTCTTGGGAGGACCGACAGGACAAGCTATGGTGTCCCATGGCTGTTCGTGTGGCGAGTCTCACATAAACATGTATTTAGCAGAGGGTTAACGTCCATTTGGACCTGCAGAACTGACCAGCTGCAGGCTGCAGGAAGCCAGAGGTTCTGTTTAGATGCAAAGATGGCATGGGTGGATGTGGACCTGAGAAAGAGGCTTGCTGGGCAGGCCCTGTGCCAATCCCTGTTCCTAAGGAGGCTTTACATACCTTGCCTCACAGATCTTCCCACTGTGTTTTTAAACCGAGCATGTGAAACCCTGATGTGACACCCATGATGGGTCACAGCACTGCTCAGCATTGTGGAAAGCCTTCAGACAGCAGCACAGTGCTTTGCCTCTCACATGTGCAAAGAAGCCAGGTCCAACACAGCCAAAACACAGCGAATCATAGCCTCGGTCTGCCAGCTTTGTCTGGTCACAAAGAGTGATAGCACTACGAAGACACAAAAGATTGTGCTGCACGGTGGTTGATGCAGAGGGACATACTCAGATGCTGACAAAGTAAAAACACCTCGCTGCATATGAAAGGGTAGATGAGAGCAGGGTTTCATAAGGCTAGCAGCCATCCTGACAGGAGATCATGTCTTGAAAATGACCGATTAAGCACTACCTCAGTACTCTACCATCAGGAATCACCAGAAATCAAAAACACCCGACATACTTTTCTTCATTGAGGGCTTCATCTGAGTAGGCTGTGTCTAGAGCTCATTTCTCTTTCCAGCACCAGGACCAGTTTGCCAGTAAGACCAGTAAGAGCCACATTAAGTCAGAGCTACAGTAACCACACAGAGATCCTTTGAACAATTTCTTCTTGTAGTGGGCTGTTGTGGTTTAACCTCAGTCAGCTACTAAGTACCATGCAGCCATTTGCTTACTTCCCTTTGGCGGGATGGGGAAGAGAATCAGAAAAAGGTAAACCCACGGTTGAGGTAAGAACAGTTCAATAATTGCAGAAAAAGTAAAATATAGAACAATAACAACTGTAACTGAAAGACAAGGGAGACAGAGGAATAAAAGTCAACAAAAACAAATGATGCACAACACAACCACTCACCACTTGCTGACCAATGCCCAACCAGTCCCTGAGTAGCAATCCATGGCTCCTGGCCAACTCCCCCCATTTGAGCATGACGTTCTACGGTACAGAATATCCCTTTGGCCAGTTCAGATCAGCTGTCCTGGATATCCTCCCTCCCGGTTTCTCGTGCACCTGCACACTGGCAGAGCATGAGACACTGAAAAGTCTTTGACTTAGGGTAAGCACTACTTAGCAACACCCCAAATGCCAGTGTGCTCTCAGTATGAAATCCCAATTAAATGGCAAACTTGTGCCAAATACTAAGAAGAAAATTAATTCCATCCCAGCCAAGACCAGGACATGGGCACAGCATTCTCTTAGGCTTCTATGTTGAAAGCTCCCTCAGAAACTCAGTTAGCTGTCACAGCAGTAAGACCTATCACCCCTCAGGAATCTGACAGATCACTTCTGAATTGCTGTTATAAAACAATTCTTGTGTACGTGGCAGGTGGAAAAGTTAAAGTGACAGCAAAAGAGAGGAAACTGAAGCTGGTATGGTTAAGATTTTTGGTCCAACTCACTTGATCCCATAATGCAATTTGCCTATTATTCCACCAAGACGTTCCAGTAGAGAACAGCTTTTTCGTGTTTCCAAGGAATAAGACTTTATTGGGCCTGTGAGACTTGTAGCTTGTTTCCTGTAGAAGAGAAAGAACATTGCATGAGTAAGACAACATCTGTTGCATAGCTACATTTCATGTTACAAGACAACTCTCATTCACTCACATCTGAAAGATCTGCTCAGCCCAGCTGAACTACGGTGAGCAGGATTTCAGGGGCATCTGAAAAAAGTGGCCTAAACTCTTCAGGATCATTCCCAAAAGCCCAATCACAGATCATAGAATACTCTGAGTTGAAAGGGACACACAAGGATCATCAAGTCCAACTCTTAAGTGGACTTGAATGGCCCATAAGTGGGGATTAAACCCACAATCCTGCTCTGACCAGCCGAGCCCATCTCTCCTCCCTAACTACTGATTCACATATTTGCAAGACAGCAGTCTCTAGTAGTTGCAGGCAGGACTTTCCGTGTACACAAACCTGTGCAAATGGCTACAAAATGCAGCCAGCTTCACCTAGCCAACAAAACACAGGCAACAAGAACCTTGATCATTGGGACAAAAGTACACTTGCATCCACCTGTCCACCTGATCTCTACACTCCCTCCCATGATGTCCCTCAGAGGGCTGCGGGAGGTACCTACGAAAACAATGCAATCCAAGTAAGGCTTCAGGGAGCGAGGAACATGGTATGAAGATGCAAAATCCCTGTTTTCAACAACGACAGCAAGCATTCCATGGAAAGTAGAAGGCAATAGCACCATACAGTGCCTTGGGCAATGCAGGGCACAGATGCATCATCTTTTATGGCAATGAAGCTACCCAGGAGAGGAAGCACTCCAAGAGGTGAGATCAGCTGGACCATAAACCTCTGAACCCAACCTACCCGTACGACTATTCCAGCACGAGGGTCTATCACACGTATCTTCTTGTCCTTGCAAGCAGTGGCAAGAAGACTGCCATCTGTGTTGAATGACATGGAGAGGACCACATCTTTGTGAATATCGAGAATCTTCACTGGACTTAAAAGGACAGCATCCTTGACATCAAGGTTCCAGATCATTATCTGGAGCAAAATTAATGGAAAAAAAATCAGCCCTTTGCTGCCTCACATACCAGGGACTTTGTGTACTCTATGCAATTCTTCGTCTTTTCTCTACATGTATAGCACTCACCATCATAAGTGATTGTTCTCTGGCACTTAAAATAATTCCTGATACTAACAGCAACGTATCAGTGTCAGCTCGGAATGACCAATATTTTCATTTCCTTTGCAACCACATTTTATACATAAAAATAGACAACATCGGTGCAGGTATTTTCACTAGCACAAACAAAAGTGGATGGCATTGCACACTGTATCCAGTTCAGTAAATGCAAAATGCAGAGTAGACTGAAGTTCATCAGAAGACTGGAAAATTAGACAGTCCTTTTGAACTTGCAGCACTACCCTTTTGCCTTTGGGTCACCATGGAATTTCCCCCTGAAGAAAGCTTCCAAACTCTTTAGTACCATCTTACAGCTTGAAATTAAAACAAGTTTCAAACACTCAGCCAAACAGGAGCACAGACCCACCTTGTAGTCATAGCCGGAGCTGAAGAGGATGTTATCAGCCGTGGGATGCCATTCAAGCAGACCGACTCTTCGAGCATGCCCACGAAGTTCTTTCGTCGGAGTGGTGATGTTTCTTTTTAGCAACTGATTGGGGATGTCCCAGATTTTAATCTGAATGGCACAGGATGGGTCTTTGTGAGTTTCCTGAGAAGGAGCTAATTTGGAATTTACCAGTAGCTATTACTGCCTTGGAATTATTATTCCCTTTGTAGTGAATAGGAATGTGCCTGGCTTTTTTGAATGCCAGTCCTTGTCATTTGCGTCTTTACTCTTCTGTGGACCTGAAGACTCCTCTTTACCTTCTATCTTTAGACAGCAGTCCTACCAGGGTTTTTTTTAATTTGGCAATCCACCCCTTAGACCTGGCCAAGCTGTCAGCACAATTATGGAAAGTTATTCCCAAGGGGAAGAAGTAAACCACTGACCTTGCAGACCTTGCCTCTTAACAAACTTTGAGCGGGAGCCAGCAAATCTGAGTCCCAAAAGATATTATAATTCTATGATTCTATGTTATTATAGATTGATCCAAGCTCAACCCTCTCCTGCTCTCCTGGCCCTCTTCATCCTGGTCCTGAGGATCCATTCAACGCCACCTGGCAAAGGAACTGAGAACTCCTCTGGTCAGACGACAGCGGCAGTAATGTTTGTGTCACAGAAAGCTGTGCCGGTGCTGAATGCTTTGCAAATGACACAGACATTTGTCGAAGTACCCAGAACACCACGCAGGTGGCCTCAAAGCAGGCACCCTGAGCAGAGAGACTGGGCAGCACCACACTGAAGTCACTCAGCACTGGGAGCGTGCTGTCTTCTAACAGGTCCACCTACAGCTCTGGGTCCTTCTAGGAGGATGCTGCATGACAACAAAGATGCTCTGTCCTCCTGTGGTGGAAGAAAACAATAGAGGAAACCTGCAAGAGGGGCTGAACCTATGTGGGTATAAAATGAGTCTAACACTAACCCCAGAAACACAAGTATTTAGGATGTTAACAGATGATTAATCCTTTGGCTCAATGAAAATTACTGTGTTTGTCATAATTTTTCCAGGTCTTAGCCTAAAGCAAAAGTAAAATGCTCTTTGGTACACAGTTTGTGGAAATCAGCCACACCTGCCCAAGTCTCCTGCTGTTTGGTTGATGAGGATGACTCCTTTCTAAGCCAAATAAGAGAGGGACCCAAATTCTGGGACCTCGTGGAAAGCATTGTAAGCACTCTTCTCAGCAGTGTTTATCCCACTAAAGAATCAAGCCCACCAGAAACATAATGTCTGTAGAGTCCGGCAGTACCCACCTGAACTCCTACAGCAGTTAGAGAAAATGTCACACTTTACAGCTTCCACAGCTATCACTAAAGGAATGGGGCTGAGAGAGTAGAAAAGGGAAAAACAGGTTGCGTTCATGCTGACAAAAACTGCCCAGAATGAACCATCCACATCTCACGCTGTGAAATGGTTGGTGATAAAAGCAGAGAAAAGCACCTGGCTGGAATCTCAGGCTGCATTAAATGGCAGAAATTGCCAGTTCTTTAGCGTGCAGAATAAGCCGGTCTTGGAGTTGGGCCTGCAGGCCAAGCATGAGCAATCCAAGCATCAACAAGCTGTCTTCCCTGCCACCTCTTGAAGAAAACCTGATGAAATGAAGTAAAAGGCACAGAGTTGCCCCTCTAACCAGCAGCGAGAAGATCTTCAACAAGTTGAACTCTTCATGCCTGATGATTTGCCAAGAGAAACAGAAGGGGTAAGATAAGCTCAAACTCTCAGCCCCTAGCCATTTGCCTTGGCCTCAGTCCTAAGCCTGCCTGAAACAGCAGTGGGAACTGGAACTCAGTGTTCACAGAGAACATACAATCCTTCCCATGCCCAAAAGTACCATTCTACATGCTCCAGCTATGAGCCACAAAAGACAGCTGTAGTGCTGACAGATGAAAAATAGCCTGCACCTGGTGGGCTAACACAATGCTTATTCTTCAAAAACCACTGGCCTATGGAACTGCACAATGGCCATTCTGTAAGGAGGAGAACTGGAAAGCAACCAGCCCGGTCGTGCCAACTTTTACCAGTCCACCGGGCGGTCAGGTGTGACTTTGGGGGTCACCGACTACCAGGGATCACCAAAGAGACCGCCAGGACAGAAAGGCACCATGTGTAAAGGGGAGAGAAAATACCCTACTGATTTGAGGGAAATGATTATCATATGTACGTTTATTCAGGGAAAATCAGTGACTATGTATGTAAAATACAGTGTCTAAAAAGGAGTTTCTTCTGTAGTCAGCATGCATGATATGTCACAGGAGATATCCCCTCGTGCATCTGGCTGAATAAAGAATGTCTGCTTCTTAATGCTATGTTAGTTTTAAGGAGTTTTTACTTTTACTGATTTTTGGTAACAGTGGTACCACCAAGCTAAGCTCCAGAAAGGCTGGTTAATGATCCAGAAACATCTGAGAAATGTGGGAGAAGTGAAATTTCCGTCATCTACCCAGAAGCTTGTGGCCTTCCTCAAGGGAGGCCCAGCCCAGTAAGCAATTAGATGCATCCCTGCACACAAGCCAGAACAGTGCACAGGATCTGTAGCCTTAGAGATCTTGCCAGCTCCTCCGAACAAGGCCTGGAGCACCCCAATTCAACTGGCCTTCTTCGAGCAGGGCTTCGACAAAGCGACCTCCAAGGTCTAGCTACAAGGTGTCAGGAAAGACAGTCACACCAAGAAACACAGTCTGCTGTCCTTGCTACTTAGCGGGCAGGGAGGAGATGTCTCTACACCATGTCATCGTGCAGAGGGCCCCTAAGATACCATTTCCTGGTGCTAGGATGAGGATGGGAGAGCAGTAAAAACAGAGTGCAGTCACAAACAGACAAACTTTCTAGAACAGCTTTTCGTACTGAGACCAGTGACATGCTCCATGCTTCCATTCTTTAGTCTGAGGAATGAACCAGTGTCAAGTTTCTGTAGAAAACTGGAAAGGAAAGCTGGGGATAGTGCATCCAGCAGCCCCCAGTGCAAGAAAGATGCTGATAAACTTGTGAGTCCAGGAGAGGCCACCAGGATGCTCAGGAGTCTGCAGCACTTGCCCTGTGAGTGGAAGCTAGGGGACATGGGCTTGCTTAGCCCAGAGAAGAGACAGCTTCCAGGCACATTAATAAAAGCCTTCGATACTTACAAGACTGCTGAGAAAACAGAGCCAGTCTCTGTCTTGAAATGCAGGGTAGGAGGACAGGATACAGCAGTCATTAACTACACTAAAAGGAGAAAAATTCCCCATGGGAGCAGTGAAGAACAGGCACAGGTTGCCTAGAGAGATGATAAAAGAGACCACCCAATCTCCCCTTCAACACAAATGGTTCTGTGATTCTGTAACTGCAGTTGGGATGTTTTGAAGCTTGTGTTCATTTCTCATATGAGGCTCAAAAGAGTGGCCAAGGTGGTGCCCTCCTGCCACAAGTAAGCCATGCCATGCCACGCTTCCTGAGGCAGCATGAAAACCTGGCACACAGGTTGGAAGATAAAATAAGATCTTTACCATCAGTTCAGAAACTGAAAGAAGCCTTTAAAAAAAACCCCACAGGAGTATCCAAACAAGCAAAGTCAAGTCACTAAACAGGAAAAACAATCCAAAAATCTTACAATCAAGAGTGACTTTTTGGCAGAACTAAAATGGGAAAGCATGTGAACCAAGCCAGGGCTGGAGAAAATGACAAGAGAAACCTCCCTAATGCTGTATGGCAGAGTGAGAATAAACCCAGTGCAAGAAAACTCATAAGGGATCTCTGGAAAAAAGCATGGTAGTTAGTCAGATGTCTCACCATCACAGAAGTCAACATCACACTTTTTACAAGACCTCTTGAAAGTGACCTTCCAGTAGGTAGATATGAGTTAAATTGTCCCTTACAAACAGATTTGAATCTTTCAATTCCTATAGTGACTGCATCTTAACCACACTAACTTCAGCCAAAGCTCCCACTGCAGAACTGAATGATGCATATTCCTCACTGCAACTGATCCGGCATGACTTTACAGAGCAACTGAGTGCAGGAACAAGTTCAAACTTGCTCTGCAGGGAATTAATCTGAAAGAGCTGGTCCAGATTATGTTGTGTTGAAGCTTTTATTCTAAAGTAAAGATGGACTTTCATAGAGATTAAACTTGAATAGTCATTCCATTTTAACTCATATTTTGTTTTTATCATGCAAACACGCCACAAAAAGGCACAAGCCCCCGCAAAACAGATCTTCCTCATTACGCTGGTTTGGTATCACACAGGTCTGAACTCAAGAGAAAGAAAGGAATCTTACTCTTACCCGACTTCTTAAATAAGTATATGCATATTTTCACATCTCATCCATGGGCCTTTGGTTTCTTTTAATCTCATTCTCCAAAAAGCACATTAGCCAGATACTAACACAGAGTACAAGGTGGTAAACTTACTGTGGCATCTTCTGAACATGACGCTATCACAAAGTCATTGAATGGGTTCCACTTGATGTCCAGAACATTTCCTTTGTGCCCACACACTTTAGGATAATATGGGTCAAGCTTGCCTGTCTGGAAAAAAAACATAATCAAACCTAAGGTGAGCCATGGAATTATAGGACATTTCCAAGGCAGCTCCAGAAAGAAACTTCTTTCTGCTTGTTGTCCTCAAAATGCCATAGGTGCCCTCTGTTGAGGATGGGTTTTTGCTGTCCCTGCTAGTCAAGTCTTGATAATACCACCATAAAGAAAGGAAAGACTGCCCAGGCCTTCCTAAGTACATGCTGCTGTGAAGAGATCTCTGTGCATGCCTACATGCATATTAGAAGACAGTATTAGGTTCAGACATCAAAATAAGATTTGGAGGAGAAACATCTATGAATGAGTTGAACCTTCAACATTCTTTAAAGATCTTGTGATGGGGGGACAAACAACAGCAAAGTCTCCTTCAGAAGACATTTCCTACAAGCAGCAAAAAAAAATTGTTTTAGCCTCACTAGCTAGCATTTATTTAATTTTTTAAGCAAAAAAGTATTTGTGACACAAATTACAAATTATTAACTTTTTCTTTCAGCAAGCTATCTATTCTCCGATGTTCAAATCCAGCCATTCACCGAATTTAATCAGCATTCTGGACTCTCAAAAAAAAAAAAAAAATCGTGTTTAGGTGGCATCTGCACCGGTAAAAATCCCGCACCAAGTGCCCTAAGGTGTACTGAGAGCCTTGTGCCACATGGGGGCTGCGTTGCATCGAATAAACCCACACTGCAGGAATGCTCACTGCTAGAAAGTCAAGCCTGAATATTTAAGTGGTAGGAAGGGTACTGGTGATTTTATTAACATTCAAGCAACACTTGCTTCCCCCTGTAAGAAGCAGGAGAAGTATGGGGAGCCCACCCTAGGCATCACTTCAAGAGCAAAAGTCAGTCACCTAAGAAGGGAGACGGGATGGCAAGCTGGTGATGCTTACCTGCTTACTGCTTCCCACCTGGAAGGACTGTAGACCAAAATGATTGCAAACGCGTGCTCGCCTAGAAAGCAGACACTTCTGTTGATGCACTCCCTACACCTCTCCAGAGCTGGAGCTTAGGAGTGCAGAGCCAAGCTGCCCCTAACCTGGCTGTGGATAGGATGTCATTTTCCCAGCTTTTAAATTTTGGGGGGTTTTGGCAATTTTGAATGCAGAACAGGACACTGGTGTGTAACAATTCTGGCTTCACTGGAAAGTTTGTTGCATAAACTGGGACTAACCTGCTTTTAACTGAACATCCAAAGGGCTTTGAAATGTAAAAGACTGTGCTTTTTCAGACCACAAAAACAATTCCCTTTTATAACAGCGACAATGCAAAGAGATTTGGGAAGGCAGAAGAGAGATAAAAGGCCTTTAATAAGAAGCACTCCTCCACCCACAGTGTCCTTTTGTAGGCTTCACAGCTTGGTTTCAAGACGACAACTAAAAGGGGTGGACAGACAGATCCACAGGGATCCCTTGATCCCTAAGGGAACTCTGTCCCCTCCCAGAGCTAGCTGCCGGTCTGCTCCCCACTCTCTTTTGGGAGACTCCCAGGCTGACCTAAGCCCATTTTGCCTGACCCATCCTGCAAGGCTCTTTTACCCCATTCCCACTTTCCCAACGGGTTCTGGAAAAGGAGACCTCGTTCTCCTGGCCACCAGACTCACCTGCCCCACTGCAAGCCCTGGGACAGAGCAGGACTCATCACACGTGAACCCACCAAGAGCCAACAAACACACATGACATGAAGCTAGAGCTGCTGGTCTCAGATGCACATCTGCATGTGGAAGTGAAGATCTTCATTGCTGGAGGAAATTTCATTTTACAGACCAAAAACTATTTCAGTAACTAGATGTGTTGTCATTCCATGAAGTGGTACCTGACTTCTGCAGTTACCTGCAGAGCTTGAAAATGAGCAGTTTTTTAACCACTCACTTTCTAAAATTCCCGTGTTTCTGCAAAGTATTCAAGTTTGGAGTTCCCTGACAAAAATCACTTGTAGTGGAACATCTGTCAAAACTTTCCCAGCAGATTTGTACAGGGTAGATTACTGTGAGGTAGGTCAGCCCCACCCCGGCCCCCAAAGGGCGCTAGCACAGCGCTCACATATGTGTCAGTTACATAAGGCCAGAGGGGTCATCATCGGTTTCATTTTACAGCCCATGTTCCCAGAGAGAAGGGAGAGGAGTTTGTGTCTAGGAGGTCTACAGAGCCACAGATGTCCTCCCTTTCACACCTGGTGCTGACACATTGAAAGACTGGAGATTGCAAACCTGGGCACAAATAATCTCGCTGTCTCCCGGGACCTTGCTCTCACTTTGCTTTTTGCAGCAGAGGAAGAGACAGATGTGGTCTCAAACGAGTCTGGTCATCGGAGATGGAAAAAGGCAGGACTTCATCTTTCAAAAGAAGGCCATAAAATTTCCCTCCCAGTCAAGATCTTTCCTTGGCATGCCGTGCATGCACCTCCCCAGCACATCTACGCCCAGGCCACACTGTGGGAAAGCAGCTGAGCTCTCAGTTCCAGTCACTGAGCTCATGTCTCCTTGAACTTGCAAGATTTACAGTCAGCCTGTTCTGGGCAGCAGGCAGCCCCTGTGGCCACAGCCCCTTCCCTCCCTGGTGAGATGTGTTGCCCTTCCACCCAGCTGGTTTCAGTGGCACATATTCACCAGGACCTCACTGACACACCCTGCGACAGACCATTTCCAAAGTGATGGCAAACATTCAACTAATTTCTTATAAGGATGAATGCAAAGGCCTGCTGAAAGGATGGTATCTAGGGCAAAGAACTCATTCTCTACATAACCTCTGCTGTCCCCAGCCCCACCTCACCCCCAGGCTCTCAGGGAAGAAGACTGGTGCAGAAGGAAAGAACTTGTATTTATCCAAGGAGAGATGAGAGAGCTTGGTGTCTGTGACTCAGCAGGCGAGGAGTACAACAAACAAGCAAGGAGGCACAGTGGAACGGGGCAAAGCGGAGCCTTCTTTCGAGGACGTCCTTAGACAGGCAGCCCCTCTAGTAGCAACACATGCAGAATGAACTAAAAAGAGCACTGGAGGGAGGGACAAGAACAGCTACCTAAACAGGTTGTTCATCCTCCCCAGCAAGTGCAGCCCTCCGTGTCCTGACTACTGTCTCCTGCTACTATCACTAAATGCATGACATCCTGGCTCTTCGGCTCTTGGGCTCTTCCTCTGCACTTTCTCACGCTTGGGATGCGTCTGCTTCCCACGAATCCAGTCAAAAGTAACCATGGTCAGCTGCCCATCATAAGAGGGCAATACTGTCCCAGACACGTCTCCAGAACAGGCTGCCTTTGATGCCCTGGCAGCTGAGGGCACAAGCCAAGTGTCCAGTACACTGTCTGCCACGGCTCACCTTCACAGGGGGAGGTGGCAGTCACAAAAAGAACACCATCAGAAGCACAAGTCAAAAGTTTCTGCTTTGCACCAGATGGTACCACTTTGGAAGCATATCAAACAAAACAAAGTCGCTGCTGGTATTGCAGGTCCTGACTCAGGGAATCCCTTTCTTTGGGAGGCTGAGGCTGCTTTACCACCCAGCATGGGTCAGGAACCGGTATTCAGAGAACAGCTGTGTGAAGCACCTAATTTCCCTGATCCACAACCAAAGGTTAACCCTCGAGGGACTAACTCCTCTCCATAGCTCTGTTTTGAAGCCCTTAATTCTTCCAGACTCATCAGCATCCAGAACAGTGAGCCCCACATCTGAACTGCATTTACATCTGCTGCTAACGGCCTGCTCCCTGGTATCCAGCATCCCCTTCACCAAACAAATCAAGAAGAGCTGCTCCTTAAACTTCTTTTCCTCACAGTTTTATACATCTTGCTCATTTGCGTTCTTTCACGGACTGATTGAGGCCTGACCTGCAAAGTCTTTCCTCACATGAAAGTACTTTCACATTTTCATTGACATACTTTAATTATCCTTTTCTGTATCTTTTTAGTTCTACCATGCCTTTGATTTCTGCATGCAATATTTCAGAACTGGGTGGAGTATCTGAGCAGGTGTAAGAAGGAAGAATTACTACAAAGACTAGCCAAGCTGAGAAGAGGTGAGAAGACAGAAAAATTAATAGTAAGAAGCACAAGCAGCTTCAGCTACTTTTGCCAGCACTTTGAGAGCTTGGTCCCACGCCACATCCCACGGTCAACAGCTGTCTGCCTACAGAGGTAGTTCTGTGATAAAGACAAGTTGTTGAGCATCAACAGACCACGATTGCGGGGGCAAAAGTGACTCAGTTAAGAAAAACAGGGTAGTGGTTAATTTTAGAAGGACAGCCTCTAAACAACACCAGCAATGAAGGAATGAATTAACAAAGTCCAGAAGGGCCGGAAACTGTGCTAGGTTCTTCAAGCACAGCCAGTTCGCTTTCATCCTTAGCAAATATATATTGAAAAAGTGGCACTGCAATAACACCATCAATTAACTTTTAATTAAAGGCTGAACTTTTGCCTTTCATCTGTTCTGTCCTGATTCCAGAGAGATCATAATCTCATATTGAAGTTAATCCACATCAGTGCATGCCTAATTTTACTGAAGCAATAAACATCAGACGGCCAGCTTCTCCCTCTCATCAGATCCTAAGTCAAAACTCATACACATGGCATTTGTTTCTGAAAGGGAAGTCTTCACAGCATCAGTGCTTGAAGTTTAAGGGCTTCATTGACTGATAACTGTGACTCCATTCTTTCACAAAGGAGAAGGTAGAACAAAACATATCATATTCTCCTTTGGTCACAGCTGAATCCATGTTGCTAAAGCATCTTTCTGGTTCTGCCCTCTGTATCCACTAAATACTTTTTAATTTGCAGTTCCTCCCAGGAGACAAACATCTGAACAGCACATTATGCTGATTGTACAAGAAAGGCAAATTATTAATAAAATGAAGCAAGGTGTCAAAAATCTGCAAGCAGCAACGCAAGACCTATAAATACACACATGCCAGGAATCACCTGCTAGGGCAACTGGGGCCTCTTCCATCATTTTGCAATTTGGGCAACAGCATTAAATGAGTATCCTCTGCGATCTAGATCCCTAGAAAGCCTGTCCCTCCTCCAGCCTCTTGACGCGCTCCAGAAAGCCAGCTCTCCTTGAGGAGCTCACCTGCTTGATGGGAATGACGAGGAAAGCACCGCCGCCCACGCACTCGGTCACCACCGCAATGAAGTTGGGATTCACGGCACAGAAATGGTTGTCGTGGACGCTGAGGGTGATGGGCACGCAGCTGTAGCACTTCTCCTTGCTGGCGACTTTGCCATACACGTGGCGGAACTTGGAGCTGCAGTGCTGCAGGTGCCACGACATCTGCAAGGGGAGAAACACAACGTCCCGGGGCGTAAGCACAGGCCATCCTGGCAAGGCTTGCAGAACCCCACTCCCCTCTCCCCACCACAGGCTCACCCTCCTCGCCTGGGCTGCTCACACCAAGCCTCAGCCAGCAAGCAGTAGACGCAGTTTTCTCTGGTGTTCGCCCCTTTGCTATAACCCTGTCGCACATCTCCGATGAAGAGAGGAGAGTGCAGGGAAGAAATGACAGCTCTCAGCATCACCAGCCAGCTGGGGCTGTGCATGTGCCAGCAGTTCCTGTCGCTGGGGCAGGGCCACATGGCAGCAAGTTTAAGAGGAGATGAATTCTGGTAGGATAGAGCTCAGGAAGCATGAGAAATACAACATCTTGGGTAAGGAAAGCCTGAAACATGGTGAGTGAACAAGCCAGTCTAGATGCATGCTTTGTTTAGCCCTCAGGTGGTTTAGGACCAAAAATTATTCCGAATTTTGCTCACATCATTGGAAAAAAGAAGTTTGACAGATCATACGAATAGTTACCTGTTGATGTTTTTTCCACTGACGACTATGTTCTGCATGGCTGGTTTATAATGGCACTACAGCCCTCTGACAGACAGCATTTTAAATGGTGTTTAAATGACACACATAAAGCACGCTAAACACAAGAATCCCTTCTCGCAGAGAGCAGCGAGGCTTAATGGAACTGATGTAAGATTTCATAAAATCATAGTCACAAAGTTATAGAATGGTTTGGGTTGGAAGGGACCTTGAATACCACCTAGTTCCAACACCCGGACACGAGCAGGGACACCTCCCACTAGACCACGGTGCTCAAGGCCTTATCCAAACCAGCCTCAAACACTGTCAGGGATGGGGCATCCACAGCTTTTCTGGGCAACCCGTTCCAGTGTCTCACCACCCTCACAGTGAAGAATTTCCCCCTAATACCTAACCTAAGTTTCCTCTCTTTTAGTTTGCATGCATTAGTCCTTGTCCTAGCACTACAGTTCCTGACAAAGAGTCCCTCTCCAGCTTCCCTGTAGAACCTTCAGACACTGGAGGGTTGCTATGAGGTCTCCACTCAGCCTTCTCTTCTCCAGGCTGAACAGACCCAGCTTTCTCAGCCTGTTTTAGTAGGGGAGGTGCTCCAGTCCTTTTAGCAGCTTCATGGCCCTCCTCTGGACTTGCTCCAGCAGTTCCATGCCAACACTATGTTGGGGGCACCAAAACCACACACGCTGTTCCAGGTGGAGTCTCACGAGAGCAGAGGGGTAGAATCTTACCCTTCTTTGACTGGCTATTTTCAAATAGGAAACTACCAATGTTGGTCAGAAAAGGTAATTACGGCTATTAAACCTTGCTCCTCCCGCAGTATTTAGAGAGCAAAAGGCATATGGTGAGTGTAGTGAGAAGATTCTACTGCCCAAAGGAAAAGAAATGCAAATCAGGCAGGAAGGTTATGAGTGAGGGAGCACCTCACAAATAGCTGGGAATATGGGCAAATACAGGGAGAGGGCATGGTTTTGCCCCACACTGACCTCTTTAATGTGCATTTGGTGAACAGTATTATCAGTGATGCTGGATCAACAATACTCTAATTTGACAAGGGAACCCAACCAAGTAGCTTTCGAGCTACAGCAAGGCTTAGACAGCTCTCTCACACAGTTGAAGGGTGAAGGGAAGCAGGCATGCACTCAATGGCAGGAAGCCAAGTGCATCATCACCCAACAAGCAGAGGCCTGAGCAATTCTAAACCAAAATGTCCATGTTGCTGGCATGGTATTGCATCCTCCTGAGATGACTATTAAAGGCTAAGAAACTGTACGGCTCGGGGCTGGGCAGTCCAGCTGGAGCTTTACAAGCACTCATCAATACAAAGATCCACAAAACTCGCACTCTGTTGCACACCGGAAGATTCAGGCTATGAACAGGACTAGGACAGAAGTTCTATCCTATTTCCTGCCTCCTCCCAATCTACTGACACAGCTCGGAGCCAACCCCACCTTGGACAAATACGCATGCCTGTAACAGTCCTGGCAGATCACCAGTTGCCTTCACAGCCATCTTTGTTGCTCTTTTTTACCTTGGCACGTTTTACATATGTTAACCCTGCATTTGTCCATATTTTAGCTGAATAAATCTCTTCTGCAGAAAACATTAGGTGCAAAGGATCTCTGATACAGTGAGAGCTGCCCGTCCCAAACAAAAACAAAGACATGCAAGTTATCTGGAAAAGAAAGACGCAATCCTGAAAGCTAATCTTGGAATAAGGGATGTTCACAGGCAGAAAGCAAGCTGAGGTTATATGCAACTGGCTAGCTCCCCAAACAGCCCCGGAGGTGCAGTGTTCTCAAACAATTTCATGCTCATTACAGTTTTAGTGGTTAGGTTTACTCACACTGGCGGGGGGAGGAAATCACTGTATTGTCCAGATGCAGCAGTTGCTTCTTGCAGCAGTACCATTATCTTTCCAAAAGGAAATTAATTGCCTGGCTGCAAGGAACTTCTAGCTACACTGCTTTTGAGTTGGGAGAGAGTGCATGGTCTGAAGTTTCAAGGCTCTTCTGGAGAAAGGAGTCACCAAGCACGCGGGAGCAATTATTGAGAAAGCTAGGACTCTTCACCTAGAGAAGCTCAGAAGGATCTTATCAATGCATACCAGTATCTCAGAAGAGGTAGTAGAGAAGACAGAATCAGACTCTCCTCAGCAGTGCCCAGCAACTGGACAAGAAGCAATGGGTACAAAATGAAACTCAGAAAACTCCATTTATATGCAATGGAACACTTCTTCTCTGTGAGGGTTGTCCAATGCTGGCACAGGTTGCCCAAAATATTATGGAGTCTCCATCCTTGGAGGTATGGTCCTGGGCAACTTTTCTGGTTGACCCTGCTTCGAGAAGAAGGCTTGGACTAGATGATCTCAAGGGATCCCTTCCAACCTCAACTATTCTGTGATCCTGTGATTTTAGGGCCTCTGGATATCAGCCATGTGTGTCTTGTACTGCCCTAAAAATGCCACTGCCAGCTTACCACCAAGGTGCACACCCACAGAGGCAGACTTTCAACCCAATAAACCCGAAGTGTGTCTTGCAGGCTCAGCTTTCTCACCTGTTCCTCTGACAGGAAGTGATGGCAACACATTTCTTCCTCATTCATAAAAAATGCTGTTTGGAGAGGCAACCGCTTTCAAAACAGTGCAAAGAACAATTGGTATAACGAATGGGGGGGGAGAAAGTGATGAAAAATATACCAATATTTTGTCAGTAAGACAGGATTGTTTTTACACTGCAAAAACTGACAATATCATCTCCAAATAATTAAAAGGCAGATTCGTGCATTTTATGATGTCTGAAAATTAAATGTTTTGCATGGTCCCTTGACAATATGCTTTCCCTGAATGTTTTTTGGACTAATGGCATTAGCTTTCTCTCTGCACTGGAGGGTTGGCCCCAACGTAGAGGGTCTCTCCTTGCACAGCCATGTCTGAGCTGTGTGAGCTCGTATGGGCAGAGCCCAAGGTCCTGAAAATCCTGTGTGTGCAGCACTGGGTAAGGCCTGAAGCCAGAGCTGAGGGATCCCCAGCTCACCTCACCTGCTTGTGAGACAGCAAGATACCAGGCTGCCCACAGCAGGGGCATGCAGACCACCCCTGCACACTGGGCAGCACACATGGACAGCGTAGTTTGAGAGGCAGCTGGAACTGAGGTCTGAGTCCTCTCCTCTGATCAAAGAGGCAGAAGACCTCCCTCACTTGCTGCTCAGGCCTCTGGTGCCAGCACATCGACTGATCCTGAACTGACAAAAGAGTGAAAGTGACTGATGAAGGGATCACTGACCCTCTGCCAGCATAGCACAGACCCCCTTTGCATCCTGGAGAAAGAAGGAAGGCAGCATAGCCTTTGCAATCCAGGAATCAGCCTCCTGCCTCCCCTCCCCATCATCTTGACCTAATTCCCAGTATTGCCAGCCTCCCTGTAGGGGAGGGGAGAACTGGGATGGAGGGAGACAGTGCAGATAATACTACTGTTCGTGCATTTCTAACCATACAGCTGATGTAAAGACTGTGTTTAGCAATGTCCTCTCACTCAGCTCTCAGAGACCAAGTCCTGGGACCTTGTGGTTATCATTACCACCTCTTCCAGCAAAGAACATTAAGTAGATCTTTTCCTGAAGCTGCCAAGAGTTCCTGGAGTAGGATACAGAGATCCCTGCAAGCACTTCTCAGATCTCTGCTTACCAGGTTGGTTACCAGCTTTTTCAGGCTGGACAGTGTTCCCAGACAGCTTCTGCCTATTGAGATGTGCAACACTAGAACTGGAAGCACATCTCATAAAAGAATATGCAGTACTTCACACAAAACAGAGTAAAATACATCCACTAGCTTCAGAATTCCTCACTGCTGGCATAAAGAGAGGAAGCAGCTCCTCTGCCTCTCTAAGAAGGATAATGCAACTATAAGAGATATGGCAAGGACACACGGTTTAAAATTATTTCTATAGCCTCTCACAGTAGGCATTTCTGGGTCTTGACTCTGAAAGAACAACGTAACATGGACTACTCTGAGAGGCAAAGCTGATTGTGAGGAGAGTCAACCACAGAGCAGAGCAAACTTCATGAAAGCTTGATGCTGCAAGTACAGTCAGCAACAGGTCATGCAAGGAAGAGAGGAAGAGCAGAAGGGAGTCAACCAAGAATATGCTGCTTGGTTGGTTCTCTTTTTATTGTTTTTTTAAGACAGAGCCATATTGTCCTTGGCCCAGCAATTGGGTCTGAAGCTGTAAGATAAAAAAGCAAAGCCTTAGCAAATCTTAGCCCAGTGCTCAGAACTGGTGGGATTTTTCTTTCTGGCACCTGAAAGGGTGCCTAGAAAACCACTGAGGTACTTTGATACCCTCAAGCACAGCCTCCTCAGCTCTTTGGTGCTTACCAAACATGACCATCGAAATGCTTGTGTGACCTCTAAAGAACAGGCAGTTAAACACTGAGAATCCAGTTCAACCTTGGAACTTGTCTTCAGAAATACAATGCAGTAGCACTGAAGGGACTTTGCTTCAGCTCTCACTCTTTTACAAGGCTGTTTATGAAAAGTTAGCTTTTCATGACTCACCTGCAAAACACGACTGCAAATGTCTTGGCTCTTGCCAAAGGAGTGAGCTCCTAGAAGGGTTGCGAAGCCTAAGGACGTCTGCAGCACTTAGATGGAGTGCTGGGACAGCCATGCTCTGGCGTATTTACTACTCTTGGGGAAATGCCAGACAAAACAAACAGGCACATCCATGTCCACCTGACTGAACATGTGCTTCACCATAGGCCAGCACGTTCCTAGTTTTCCTACTGCATCCTACTTACTCTAGGATTACAGATTTGCCTGCACCATTGTACCGGTTTTGCATGGCCTGGTTTTGGTAGCAGGGGAACTACAGGGGTGGCTTCTGTGAGAAGCTGCTGGAAGCTTCTTCCATGCCCGGCAGAGCCAATCTCTGGTGGCTCCAAAGATGGACGTGCTGCTGGCCAAGGCCGGGCCAATTAGAGATGATGGTAACACCTCTGTGATAACAGATTTAAGAATTCAAAACAAAAAGCGGTTGCAGAGTTGTAATTGCGACCAGAGAAGAGTGGAGTGAGAACATGTGAGGAGAAAACTCTGCAGACACCAAGGTCAGTGGAGAAGGAGAGGCAGGAGATGTTCCAGGTGCCGGAGCCGAGGTTCCTCTGCAGCCCACGGTGCAGACCGTGGTGAAGCAGCTGTGCCCCTGCAGCCCATGGGGGTCCATGGGGATGCCGAGATCCACCCACAGCCCGTGGGGGAGGTGTGCTCACGCTGGAGCAGGTGGATGCCTGGAGGAGGCTGTGACCCCGTGGGAGACTTGTGGAGAGAGGGGCCCTGCTCCCTGGCTGGAGCAGCCTGTCCTTGAAGGACTGCACCCCGTGGAAGAGTGACCCACGCTGCAGCAGTTTGAGGGGATGGGATAGAGCCATGCTGGAGAAGTTCATGGAGAACTGTCCCCTGTAGGAGGGACCCCAGGGTGCAGTAGGGGAACGACTCCTCTCCCTGAGCAGTGGGAGAAGCCTTGGGTGATGAACCGACCATAACCCCCCTTCCCTGTCCCCTTGCACTGCTGGGGTAGGAGGTAGAGCTGGAAGGAGGGAGGGGTGGGCAGGGAGGTGTTTTTAAGGGGTTATTTTACTTCTCATTATTCTGCCCTGGTTTTGTTAGTAATAAATCCACTTCATATCTCTAAGTTGAGCGTGTTTTGCCCGTGATGGTATTTGGTGAGTGATCTCTCTCCCAGTCCTTAATCTCAGCCCAGGAACCCTTCAATAAATTTTCTCTCCTCTGTCCAGCAGCAGAGAGGAGTGAGTGAGTAGCTTTGGTGGGTGCCTGGCATCTGGCCCGGGCCAACCCACTACAACCATGCATGACATTTGTGAATTCTGGATGAATTTATCTTTGTCCTGGACAAAATAACCACGGGGAAAAAGCAAAATATGCTTGAGGAAACCCAGACACATGGTAGCCTAATCCAGATCAAACGGAGAGCACCCTCTACTCTGGTGCCACAGAATTTTTTGAAGGACTCACAGCAGCAGAGTCATCCCCCATAGTGTAAAAACTCAAAACTTTGCCAACACTTTATCTACCATTTCTCATCTTTGACATCCTTAGTGGTTTCGATATCCTTAGTGTTTTTGATATCCCTGGCAGTGCCAGGAGCGGACCAGGAAATTATTTTCCTTACATCCTGGGAAAGGCCTGAAAGAAGATTGATGGGCACCTTATCTCCTACAAATACCAGTTCTTGGGTGCGGCTCCACACACTGCTAGGAGGCAACCTCTCCAGCACACACTCCTGGACCGCTTGTGGTCTGGCACCTTCAGCCCCATCCACGAGCTGCTTTCTCTTGCTTTGAGCAGAAAATTAATGTGGGAGGAGGATGGGAATTATGAAAACACAAGGAAACAAACAAAAGACCACCACAACAACCAATCCCAAAACCCATCCAAAAACCAGAACAAGGCACTTGAGCAGAATCAGATCACAAAAGGTATCTGATGTGGGTTAAAAAGAGCACAAATGATAGGGGTCACATCACATCGGGAAGGAGGGGAATTGGAGTGTTTTGGCAGCAGTGAGATCTCTCACTCTGCTCACCCAGGGAACTACAGCCAGGCAGTGTGACAGTGTCCACCCCAGGAAAGACGTAGCTATGAAGCAAGAGCTTGCTTGCCTCATTCCCCCATTAATAGACTTGCACGTCTCCAGCTATGATGGCACCAGAACACTTGGGAGCCAGGACCTCGATGCATCCTGCTGCTGACTGCCAGGAAGGTGACTCATTTTCCACTTCCCAGGGGCACAGAGCAGGACTATGAGGTACCGGGCCCCCACCTGCCAAACAAACACCAATGGCTCAGCATCATGACCCTTTCAGAGCCAAGAGTGTCCACTGCCACCCATCCCAATTCAACAACGAGCTTAGTGTTGGTGACAATTTTTCACTGACTTTATACAAGTCAGTGTAAAGGGGAAAGGCTGAACAACCTCACCATTTACCAACGTGGCAGTTCTCTGTGTATTTTCTTTCCTTCCAGGCATATTCTCTATTCTGAAAACACCAGCAAGAAATAAGGTAGACTGGCTTTGTGCTGAAGTACCAAGCCATGGCATGAGTTGTCTGTATTTCCAGGACAGAAACAAGTGTGTGTAACAAGTGTGCAGACAAGAGGATGCTGTATACTGCGTGCTCTCACTCCACTCCACTGGCCTGCACTGGGATTTCTGTTCAGCTTGGGCCTCAACCACCATCAACATGAACACTAGACAAAAGACCTCAGCTCGGGGCACTGCTCTTGAGGATGTGTCAGAGAGTTGGACGAGAATTCGGGGGAGAGCTCTATGGACCAGTGATCAAAGGTGTGAGATCTGCTAAGAAATCCTAAAAACTTTGGGGTGGAGATGAAGGAGGGAAGCCATGACAGTAGGCTTCAAACAGAACAAGCTGGTGCAAGAAGGACATAAATCATCTGCTTTCAAAGTCTAGGGGAGACAAGGGAGTCAAAAAACATGTGTTTTAACTGCATCAAAGAAGTTTCCAATTAGGCAGCAGCAAAACTTTTATCAGTCATAGGAGTGGGAGAGAGAATGGCATTAATCTCTCCTGGCATTTCCCAGGCAGATTCAATAAAAGCCTAGCAATGACAACAGAGCTACAGCTGCTCCTGATTTGGACAGAAAACAGACTCACAGAGATGGACGAGAAATCAGATAATAATTTTAATTTCGTGTGCAATAAGTCTGCTATGTCCGGAGTGTGGCAGGGCTATACACCCACTCATCCTGGCTGCACTAACCCACTCAGAAGTGCACCCAGGATCTCCATTTTAAGCAATTTTCAGTTGCAGTGCTTAATGCTAAATTTCAATTTTTAACATCCAGGGACAAAGCAGCTGAATCAGATATAGCTACTTGAGAACAATCTGCTTCATTATGGCACCAAGAGCTGCGTTGCAATTCAAGCTCTTTAGCAATGGCCATCATTCCAATCATTAACTGACCAGAGTAGCTCCTTCCAAATATATCACTCTTCAGGGTTAATAATAAGAGTGGTATAACGGTAGATGAAAGCCAAAAGTGTAATATCAGTTTGTTTGTTTGTTTGTTTGTTTGTTTGACGCAGAGTTTGAGCTGAAACCTTTTCCACTGCATTGTAAAAACAGGTAGGCCCTATTTCCTTGAGGTTAATCTCAGCAACTCTGTGAGACTGCAAATGGACTTGTAGAGGGATGAGGCCACCCCATCCAGATACAGACCTGAAGATAACGGTGAGCGAAAGGGGTGGCACCTTCAAAAGCACAGATCAGAAGAACATCACAGTAAAGGAAGGAAATGGATGCATAAAAGCATTCAAAGTGGCACAAAACACCACCTGGAGAACTCACAGGAGCTGAACAAGTCCAGTGGGCACAAGAAATTTCTCCTCTTGGCTAGGCCACGTGGAACTTCTTCAGGAAGGTGTCTGAGGTCTCCAGCACCAGAAAGTTTTTTAAGCTAACCAGGCTGGAAATCACCTTCCCATTTGCAGAGAGCTGTTCTCGGCACCCAGAGCTGCCCATGGCCCATCCCAACATCCATCTCTGTGAGACCAGGCTCCAGCCATGAACTACACCCTCTCCCCACTTCTTGCACAGCAGGGGCCTGGCAGCACCCAGCATGCATCCACCCAACACGCATCCATCAAGACCCAGGTCCTTGACCCCTTCTGTCCCCCATGCCACCATTTGTCAATGTTTCACTGATTCAAGGCTGCAGAGGGAGGAGGCTCACAGCTGACTCCGGTAACACAAACAGGCATTCTACTCCATCAGCTGTAAGATACTCAAAGTCTTTTTTACAAGTTTCATACACACTAAGCCTGTGTAAGCACAAGACCACTGCCTGTAGAACATCGCATTAGATGAGTCTTGTGAGTCCCTCACAAGACTGTATTACAGTTTTGGCATGGAAGCAGGGCACATAAATGCTGTGTGGATTGCAGATGCAACACTCAATGAGCCAATGCGGTACTTTTAGTCCAAATAACAGTTTGTAAATTTTAACAGAAAGCTCTCCAGCTCCGTCTGCCTTCGGGTAAGCAACAGAGGGACAGACTGCCTGTCCCCGTTCCTGATCTCTGGATCATATGGGCCATTCAATGAAGAGTAGGATTTGGTGATCCTTGTGGGTGCCTTCCAACTCAGAATATTCTGTGAAATCTGTGAAACACTACTGCAGCGATCAAAGAACAGACAGAGCTCTTCAGGAGACCAGTATCTGGCACAGCATCTCCTGAAAGGACTTGAAACTTGTCCCCTTTCCCCATACAAACCCACAATGAGATGCTCACACTCCTCAGAACACCTGGGCTCAGAGCCTTCCAGTCCACAGTGCACAGTGGTTCCATTGCACAGACCCATCATGTGCATGGTACATGCCCTATGCCAAACAATTGTTTTCTGTTCTCTTGTGCTGCACACCTCTGAGCAGGGCAGGAACACGTGCCAACACATTAATAATGGCAATGTTTGCTTCACGCTCCCCCAGCTTCGCGCAAGAAGTCTCCCTTCTCCTCGAGACCTGTTCTCCACATGGCCTGTGTTGCATTCCTGCATGAAAGCCGCCCTGGCACTGGGAGACGCAGGCGGAAACCCAGCCAGACCTCGGGAGACCTAGTCCTAGTGCACTCCTGGGGAAACCGTATAACGTGACAGTCTACCAAAAGAACATCTCAGTACTGTTTTCTATTGTTCATAGGCAGGTTTCCAAACTCTGCCTATACCTCTTACTTGCCACTCTGAAAAGCACTTCGGATGTTCAGGTGATCTGGCCTGACAAGTCGGACTCTATTTCTCCTGCGTCCTTACTGCCAAGGAATCAAGAGAATTTACAGTTCTGAAAGACTTTTCAGAGGTCTCTATCTCTTGGAAGTTAGAGGTAATTTGAAAAGCAGAGAGACCAACAGAAAAAATACACTCTACCATCATTCCTTCTCTTGTATGCAGGGTCAAAAGAGCTAAAAATGGGAGAAGAGGAATGCAAATGCTAGTTAGGGGGATTTTGAAAGTAATAATGAGCATTTCAATCTCAAATGCCATTAAAACTTCATTTCCCTTTTCACCTTCTCTTTTGGAATGTTAAAATGGTATTGCATAGGTAATGCCTTTTCCTTTTCAGCCTTATCATTTTTAAGTGATGTTTCTATGGCCAAAAAACCCATAGGGGCAGTCTTGCAAGTCTTTCGAGAGAACTGTTTGCAAGCATCCGAGGAGAATGCCACAAGAGATTCAAACTTCCAACCTCATGCAAAAAAAAAGCAGATGGAAAGTGGCACAAGGATATACAGCTAGAAAACTCCCGAGAAGATACACGTCCTCTTCTCAGTCCTCTACCACCAGGCCATGAAATAAAATCTTTACCTGCACTCAGCTCCAAGTAATAAAATCAAACAGAAGTAAGAATCACTGTCATTCCCAGAACCTGCCTAGATCCATTATTTTCTCTGGTCCCTTCTCTCCTTCTTTCTTGAAATCATCCATCAGTTTCATCCATCTTATCCTTCTCCTGTCCTGCTAAAATCTCCCTTCTCTCCTCCACTTTTCTTCCATACCACTTATTCCCTCAAAGTTCATTCCTCCCCATCCACAAATGCATAATGTAACTTGATGCCAGAAGGTAAGAAGAGTCACTCTGGGAGACTCGAAAAGTCCTCTCAGCTATCTTCTCTCTGCCAATGACAATTAGACAATGCTCACATCCAGATGACGAGAACAAGATGTATACGAAGTCAGCTTCAGTACTGCCTCACACTGAACACCAAGCTATATACTGGAAATGGAGGATACATTCCCACTTCCAGCACCCCAGGACTTGTAGAAAGGAAACAGTTAAACACATCATTTTAAACAAGACAATTAATATATAATGAAATACTGCTGGGTTTCTGCCTGAGAGCCAGCTACATGCACTGTAAATTTCATGACATGGCTCCATACGGAGCAAACTGTACAAGAGAGCTCCATAAGAATTACCTCCCCTCTCCTCGCTCTGCTGCCCCCACGACAGATTTATGCTGAAGCAGGAAGACACGTGCTACTTGCTTCCAAACCTGGCTTCTGCATTCTTCACACAGGCACAGGGTCCTGGTTTCAGTGCTTCTGCTTTAAACAGACAGTTGTCCCCTCTCCTGATCAGAGAGGTGTGATTCTTGCTGCACCTTGCTTCTTGGTGAATGTCGGCAGAGGAGCATCTATCAGCTAAGCAGGCTGCTCCAAAGCTTTCTGCTCTTGCCCAGCCAGCATCAGGGCACAGCTGGGAAGCAGTGCAGCACATACATACCTCACGCCAGCAAGGTTAATATGTCGTACACGTCCTGCAGGAGACATCTGTCACCTGCATGGGACACACTAGCAAGGCTCACATAAAGGCACCTTCACTGGGGCACGACTGCTTTTAGCAGCTGACTAATCAAGCAAGACAATTAAGTCCCAGGTCCACACCGCTGGACTGGGACAGTTTTGGCAAACAAAAATACATCACATAATTGTATTTCCTCCGAACAATGCTACTAATGTTTCTTTCACAGGGCAAAGATCTCTCGACCCAGGACTTGGTACAGCAACCCTGCCCCTGTGGTTAAGCAAGAGCATTCAAAGAGACAGGCATTGAAAAAAATGGTGTGCAGAGGAATTTCTCACTTCCAGACAGCTTTAAAACCTTCAACTTCACATTGCTCCAAATCCACTCCTCACCCTTTTTTCTTGCCTCATGCAGAGAAAAGGCTTCTGGCTGCAACCCTGAGAGGAGCACAGTGGTCACAAAGCGAGCAAGCAATGAGAAAGGTGTCTGTTTGTTGTGCTAGTCTGCAGGTGCCATTTTTTAGTACAAGCAATCAGTGCAATTTCCCATCCCATGTGTCCTCATTTGCCGCCAGCTTTCATGGCAATGAAAAGGGCTTCATTAGAAACAGCAGAATGGGAAACACATCCCTCTTGCTAAATCAAGTATTGTAGTAAGGTACAGTTTTCTTCAAGTAGCGCGCACTCATCCCAAAACGGTTTTGGAAGACAGGACAGACTCGTGCGAGCACAGACCGGGCTCAGGCATGAGCAGTCAGCCCACTGGAGCACAGTCCAGTCATCATCTGTTCTTCCCCGCACCAATATTATTCCCAGGTGATTTAACTAGACCTCGTCCCTTTCCCACTCTCCTCTTTTCCCTCTCATCCGAAGCAGTAGTAAGGGACAGCTTTATCACGGATGCAAGTTAACTTTCTGGCTAAGAGAAAGGCCATCCTCAGTGACATACCAGTGAGGCTGCAGCTTTCTCCAGCTGCACTTTGCAAACTCCCAGAAGGGAGACTCCCTCACTTTCCTGCTGCCCTGCACTACCTTCTTCAGGCTGACCTACCCTCACAGACTTCTGCCCACACTCTCCATGCATGACCCGGAGAACCAGCAGAGCAGGGAGTACTTTCAGGAACACCTGCCTCTTGCTTCCAGAGAGGACTTGCCAGCAGCCAGAGGGAAGCCAGTGAGGTTGGGCTTGTGACTCTCTTAATCACAGAGCTACTAATTATATATTTGGGTGTACTCCCAAATACCAACTCCTATGCACCACCAGGCAGGTGGAGAGGCAGTCCCTGGTTTGCAGCCTGCAAAGAAACTGGAGGAGACCCTTCAAAACACCAAGGTAATTACTGTGCTGCCAGGCTGGTAGAAGAGTGGGTGGAGGCTTTGACAAGACATCCTTTTGCTTCATTGGTCTGAGACAACCCTCCTCTCGACCTTCTAGCAGCTCTTGCTTCCCTCCCCTCTCCTGTACTCTCCTGCTTGGTGACACCTCCTTTATAACAAGATCTTCCCATGAGAATGTACATCAATAAATCAAGGCCAAGCCCTCAATACAGCCATCCAAACTTTGTGTTGAAAGGGTCATGCTGTCCCTTCTCATTTTAAGCATTCCTTTTCTTGGGTTGTGAAAGCTTTTGGGTAAGGCTGTGTGAAATACACTGCTGTCCCTACAGAGAAAACATTGCTAAGAGCTGATCTTGGAGACAAGCATTTAACAAATTATCTGTTCCAACAGCTGGCAGTGGTACTCCATGGGCCACTTCCCAGTCTTCTGGTACTGAGGAGGCTGCTTACTGGTGCACCAGGAAGATGCATGTGTCACAACAGATCTCCAGCTTTTCAGCTCCTTTCTTAAAGGAAATGTGAAACTTTCACTTTGCCCTGAGAGGGCAGAAAGCATAAATACTGACTGTAACTCTGTTGTGTCTCTGGAAGTAATTCCAAGCACAAATGAGGAAGTTTGTTGCAAAGGAGCAATAGAAAAAGCAGCAGGGACACTGGAAAGACTGAGGCATCGAATGCCTTCTTCACCCCAGTCTCTACTGCTAAGATCAGCCTTCAGGCACCCTGGAGCCCTGAGAGGTGTGGGAAATCCAAAGCAAGGACGATTGACCCGCGTTGGAGGAAGATCAGGTCAGGGAAGATTTAAACAGAGTGGATATGGACAAGGGCCCGATGGAATGGACCCACAGGAGCTGAGGAAGCTGGCCTGTGTGTTGCAAGGTCATTCTTGGTTTTCTTCGAAAGCTCATGGAAATAGGTTATCTGTCGTCCTCGAGGACTGGAAGAATGTGTCACTCTTATCTTCCAAAGGGCAAGACAGAGGATCTGGGGAACCACAGGCTGTTCAGCCTGAGCTTGATCAGAGAGTTAAATGTTAAAAGGAACTTTTAGACTCTGAGGGTGGTCACACGCTGTGCCTGTCTCAGACACAGGTTGCTGAGAGAGGCTGTGGACTCTCCATCCTTAGATACTCAAAACCCAACTAGACAACGCCCTGAATCTGCTTTGAGCTGGTAGTGGACTAGGTGATCCCCAGAGGTCCCTCCACCCTCGGCCATGCTAGGACCCTGTGAAATCGGCACTGAGCTCAAGGGAGAGGGTCCTGAGCAGACACAGTGGAAGTAGACCAGAACTCTCTGTGTGCATTCAGTGTGAAGAAGACAGGAGATATCCCTGTTACACAACACTGCTTGCGAGGGACTCATCAAGTGGGCCATGCTCAGGGGAAGGAAAACAAGCAGCAACTCAAACAGATGACGTAAAGCAACAAAAATAGCTTGACCACAGTGTAAACTCTCTCATTCAAGACCAACTAGATGAGGAATAGGCAGGTTAGAAGGTTTTCTGGAGAGGCTGGGAAAAGGAGGATGACGTCAAAGTATAAAAAAGTGGAAATCGGTAGATTCACAGAGAAAAGTGAGAAAGAGAGAGAGAGTCAACCCAGCTTTTGTAAACCCTTGCCAGGCTTCACAACCCAAAGTCACCATGACGTGATATATTCAGATTCCAGTACTATGATAGTCTTCCACCACAGTGATAAGGCAGCATGAGGTTAGCAAGAAGGTCCTCAAATGGGTAAGTGGTTTGTGAGAAATGGGAAACACCTACATTCGAGTGCCGCAGGCTTAAGTTCAAAATAGACTTTCACCACCATGTTTACGCACCTACACGTCTTCCAGGAAGCATAAATTTGTGGAACAGAAGCAGATTGCCACAGGTCTTGTGAGTCCATCTTTTGTCCTGTCCTTCTCATTCATTTTTCTACATTCTCCCCTAAGGACTTTTTTTCCAAAATTCTCAAGTCATGGAGGGACCATCATCATCCTGCTAAACTTAACCAAGCAGACAGCTGCCTTTACAATTATGCACCTTTTCTCTGCTGTCAAAATTAAATCTCCTTTTGTGTAATCAGTGTCTCTTGCTTCTTATTCTATTTAGCCAGATCCCAGGCAAAAGACTATACCCTTCTTACTGCAGCAAGCTTTCCTCCACAGCTGACACACAGCTTCCCAGTGCTCCCTGGTTTTTACCTCATTCTCTGTCAGCCATGTTTTCTGAACAGCTGACAAATTTGTCCTCCTTGCTTCCACTCTCTTTGGCTCATACGCATTTTACCAGAGCAGCTGCACCTAAAACTGGCATGCATCCATTCCACTAACGTGGATGGACAGAACCATCCAACGATTCTTTTAAAATTGACCAGATATTCTCCAGTTCATATCTATCATTTTCTTTCTACAGCATGTCACTGGGTCGTGTTGGAATGAAATGCAGCCTTTGGACACTCTTCTGCAGAACTGCACTGGGTCTGATGGCACTGCATCATCTGAAGACTCGAACCTCTCTCTGCTGAACTGCATCCTCATTTTCCCATGCCATTACTTCAGCTCATCAAGGCAGTTTCAAACCAGAGCCGTGTTATTCTGCAGGCTTCCTGCTCCTCCTGGTTTCCCGTTTATTATTTATTCCTTTGCCCTAATTGCTAATAAAAATACATAAAGCATCAGATGTCAGGAAGAATCCCGTAGAATTCCTCTCAATAAATCTTCACATTCTGGTACCAAACTGTCATGTAAGCTCTCCTCTAGAATTCTCTCACCAGATTGACATATACTTGACCACAGACAGATGTATATAGTGCATATTCTTTTATCTTAATTGTGTGGGATAATGTTTTTCTAAAGTCACGATAAATGATCCCACATCCACTGGGCTCAACACCCTCTGGAAGATTAAACCAGTGTGTTGACAGGATTGGTTTCGCCATGCTCATGCTGCCTTTTTCATCTCATTATTTCTCCCATGTGTTCCACTTTTTCTTGCTGTTCTGGTATACTCCTTATAGAGAGGATCAAGCTTCCCTGTATCTAGAGTTCAGGAATCTCCTCCATCCTCTGAAGAGTCCTCAAAGACAACCTGTTGATTGCTCTGAGTTAATTTGCAGCTCACACTGACTGGGGTCCCCACACATCTTCCATGAGCACTGTCCAACATCACCTGCCCCACTGTAGTCCAAAGTACCTCTCATCCCTTCTTGCTGTTATGGGGGAATTCAGCCAGGCTTGGGGAGGGCTCTGCATTTGCCCCTAGAAGAGCCCAACGTGGCTGGAAGCTGTGACCCCTACCAGACTGGACCACACTGCTGAGCTGATCAGAGGGCATGCCCACCCCCTTAGCAGCAACTCACCAGCTAAGCAACTGGGATCCCCAGACTGGGCTGCATGCAGGACATTAAAGTGCTTGTTGTTCATAGCCTACAAGGGGTGCAAGTTCCTCAGGATTTCCAAACTCTTGTTTTCCTGGGGCTCTGGGAGGAGGCTTTTCCAACACACAAGACTAAGCTCCATGTCCAGCACAGCAAATACCCATGTCATTAGCAGATCGCTCACAGAAAGCCCTATCTGCAGCAGGAGGAGACCTCCTGTCTCACCTGTGACTGGACATCTGGAGCAACACCCAGGAGCCCAGACTCAGAATCAGTGAGCCAGAGAACACCTCCTGACACAGCCTACCTTCTCGGGCTGCACAAAGTCTTGCTGCTCCTACTATGAGAAGTCAGGCCTGCAGCACCGTGCAACCTGGCAGCTCTCTGCAGGACAGGCTGTCTCACACTCCTGCCCACACTGGGTTTTGCTCTGCACACCAACAAATGTCCCTGTGCAGACATGGTTCTCTAAAGGCAAGATGGGCATGAAAGCATCTTCTCCTTTCCCCCTGTGAGGAGCACCTCTTTTGGATTAGTTTCTGCATGCCAAGGAGGACCAGCAATACTGGTGTGATTGTATTAATATAATTACAGGCTTCAGCTTCTACTGAAAATATATTCCCACATAAACAGGCCTGGAAAGCCCAGTGGTAGTAACAGGATAAGCAAAGGTGTCTGTGCTTTGTGGTACATGAAAAGAAACAACTCTAGAAATCCAGAGAGCAGCTATAGCTCACACCTTATAGCTCAGCAGATAACACTATTGCTGTCGTTTTTGTTTCTTCTTCCTTTTATTCCAGCCATAGCTCTCTAATTTCAAAATAAAAATTGTCTTTTCCTGCCCAGGAAAGGGGTGGGCAATTGCTCCCAGAGAACACCCTTCAGAACATTTATGCACTACATTTGCAAGTAATCTGTCATGCACCTCTTAAGTCCAGCGTGTCTGACTGCTGTCCTTTGCCATCGCTTCCCTGCTCCCAGCAGCACAGCCAGAGCACAGAAAGGGCATGAGCACACAGAAGCTGGGCTACGCTGGGCAAGCCGCTTGCCCCAGTGTGTCCATCTGCCACACCCGTGTTACAGACTGCTCTGCTGGCTCTGACCCTCAGCCAGTCGACATTTTTCACTAATTTAATGCTCTCGGGTTTACATTTTTGAGTTTGGTTGGTTTTTTTTTTTGGTTTTTTTTTTTTCAAAAATCCACCCACACATGCTACCATCTTCAAAGTTTCAAAGCATAATACAAGTACACCCTTAAAAAGGCAACCCTGAAGGCAAACAGAGGAATGTCAGTGTTATCTACAATTTGTAAGACACACACATGAGAAACAGTTTCCTGCCTTTTACAGATGTTTTTTCACAGTTTGTGTTGAGTTGCCTGCTTCAAGACAAAATCTTGAAGAGATTTTCAGAGCCCTCAGCATTTCATCACCAGACACCAGCCTTCTGGGTCAGATGCCAAATACGAACGGACCATTTCATTTCTGGTCTTCCTTCCCTCAAACCTACCACACCAAATGGTTTGTGAGCCTCTCAGCTTAAGCTGGGCTCCTCTCAAAGCCATAGACACTCTCCTAGGCATATCTGCAAGACACACCCCTAGACGCACCTTGCCATCCAAATTCCACTTCCGTGCCATAACACTATCAAGGAGAAATTACCAGTAATAAATTCCTTTGGAACCAAAGTCAACCAGACCATATGATCATACAGTAAGCCAGAGCTTTAAATACCTTCTGCACATGCCATCTCAAACAATACCACAAGCTCAGAGGCTACAGGTTTATTGTTACAGGAGTAATAAGCAATACCGATATGGTGGCTTTCACATCTTTGTTCACTGCTTGGTTACACCTAACGCAGGGCACGTGGAGCCTGCATTGAGGCCACGTCTCTTCCACAACTGGGGTCGGAGATGCAACACCCTGCCTACAAAGATGCTGCCTTGGAGGTTTATCAGTTCAGAGCCCCCAGATCAAGAACCTAACCACCAGACCATGGTCTTGACCATGTCACTCAGCAGCCAGCTGCTAAGAGTCAGCAGAGAGCTACATAAAAAGGCATGTTCCCAGGCCGGCTTCCATGTATTCAGTCTCCAGAGCAGGATCGCAGGCAGTCCAGTCACAAGCACATACACTGAGGTTTTGCCCCCACGTGCTGCCGTTTTGCCTCTTCACACAAAACCAGGGCCCGTGTATCAGAGCATGGCACGCTGAACCCTGCGTGAGGCCCTCCCACTGCAGCCAGTGTGCAGAAACACAAGAACTGCGTCCCACAGCCCTGCTGCTGCTGGTGGGTGCCCCAGAATCTGCGTACAACAGTGGGAATCTCATGGGTAAGGCTATTGAATATGCATTAACGGAGAATCCAAAGTGGGACACTTACTGCAGACACTTGAGCCTCGACAGGGAAGAATTTTAAGCTGGTGCCACAAGAAAACTGAGTTACTGATGAAGTCTTGCAAACAGGGCCAGCCTAGCAAGCAGTTTTGTATGAATAATGCATTCAAAGAAAAAAAAAAGAAAGCTGCGAATAGTTTTTGTAAACAAGAAAGGAGGTGGAGAGCCATTAACTAAGTGATCTCACATTCCTCGATTTGCTTTATGAATCTCAGTATTCAGAAAAAAAGCTTAAGAGCAGTCCAGGCTCCCTAGTGAATCAACAAAACCTCACAAAGGACTGTACCACTCCTCACAGCCTTCAGGCTGTACATTAGCTTTTAGCAACGGTATCTACCACATGAATAATGCAGCACGTCTTCCAGAGCATCTGTACTCCAATCAATCCACAGTAGCAAATAAAAACCTTTCAGCACGCCTTTCTATCAGGCAGCAGGACCTTTTTACAGCTGCTCAGAGGCATATCCTTGGAAAAACAACCCTATCTGCGACCAGAGCTGGAAGCTTTTAAATCGGCCAGCTGGGAACCAGCCTTTTAAATCAGCCATCCTGCGATGGACCTCGATTTTATCAATTGCCTTTCTTTGTCTTTTGTTCCATAAGGATCCACACCCACCGTTCCGGGGCTCAGATTAAGGGAGCTCAGACTAAGGTTTCAGCCGGCTTTCAGAAACAGACACGTGTCTCTTCCCAAAAGCAGCTCACAGCCTGCAGCCGGCCCTTCCCAAGAGGGACGTGGTGGCCTCACCAGACACACAGCATACACACCGCATCCTTCTGCTGCACTATAAAGAAGCCTCATAATGAAGTATGGGCAAAGAGCCTTCACCAAACCAAGCATCGGTCAGACGCTCCAGTCTGTATTTTCAGAAGCAGAACAGGTGATGGAAAGAGGTGCTTTGTCCATGTCCATCACCAATGCTGGTTTGAGCATTGGTCCTCTGCAGAAGCACAGACAGAGGTCCCTTCTCCTGGGCAGCCCACCAGGAGCTGTGGGAACTGCTTCTGTCACCACAGGCAGCAACATGTCATGCAGGCCACGGGCTGCCTGAGGAAGGGCACGCCACCGGTGCAGATGGACCAGCATCCGCAGAAGCGGTGGGGGACAAAATGACAGCAGCAAGCAAGATCTCAAAGAACAACATATTCTAGAGATGTTATCTTTCATCAGAAAACCCAGCTCTAAGTAACACTCCGAAATATTTGCAGCTCTCCAGCACGCCACAGATACTTAAATATGGTGCCCTGGTAAGCTGGTTGCGAAAAAAAACTCTGCCTGTAGAATAAACATTGCGCAAGCAGAGAGGACATGAAGTGGGAAGGTGAAGGAGTCACTCAAAACTAAAGTAATGAGTTGATTTCCTCATCCACAAAACAGGAAGGTCAATAGCTTTCTCTGAGAGAGCACAGCAGCCCCTCTTGCCCCTTATTTTTGGTGCACACTGGCTGGGGCAGGACATGAGGTCTCATGTGAGTCCCTGCAAGGAGACACGTCACACCTTCCCCCATGCTGGCAGTAGGTCAAAGCTGATGCAGAGGGTACTGGCTGGTCACAGCCGTAGGAGAGGTGAGACAGTGGTTCCTCCACTGACACAGGCGTCTTCTGCTCAGACCATAAGCAGAAAGATAATTCAGTACTTTTACATTCCCCAGTTATTGCCTTAGGTCAGGGAAGGCAAACATTGCATGGAGACCCAGCCTGTCCTGAATAGAAGGACTCCAGAAACCCACTGCAGCCATCAGCAGCTGGTACCACATTGTCTCAGAGCATCTTTCTAACAGTGGAACCCAAGGCTGCCCAAAAAGGGCCAAATTCATACCAAGGTCCCAAGCTTGGCTAAATGCTCATCATGCCTTTTTTTTTTTTTTTCTTTTTCTTTTTTTTTCTTTTTTTCTTAAGAAGACACACCAAGTGTTGTGAACCTCAAAATAATTTTAAGCACTTATGTCCAGGGGCAGGCAAGGGCTGCCAGGAGTGAGTGAAACAAGACCACTCTCCACAAGACAAGGTTGAGACAGCAAAAATCCCATGGCCTTTCCGGATGAGTTTTCCAGCTGCACGTGTATTCAGTCGCAAGTTTAAACCACAATGCACTCCCCAAGGCAGGCAGCAATGCCAAAGGGCATCCAGCATAATAACGCCCTAATGGTGACACCTGTCCGTGTTATTGCCACATCCTCACTGCCCAGTATCTCTCCATGGATGTGCTCTTCCGCCATGCTGGGAAAGCAGGGAGATGGATAAGGGAGCACATGTGCCTCACAAAAATAGCTAAGCCAGGTTATTTTTAACTAGGTCATCCCAGCACAGCAGCAATGGTGAGGAGCAGAGAAGAGAGCAAAGAGAAAAACTGGCAGAGACCACAGCCTCAGGCAGCTCTCAAGAGGCTCAGACTCTCCTGTCACCTGGTGAGGAATCACCTGGTGATCTGGTGAGGAATCCAAGACTTTATTTTGGGTAGAATCCCCCAGAACATTTTGAAGTGCACATCATCAAGTAGTGGCTGAATTGTCACCTGTTCTTTATTTTATTGCTGTGGTCACTTCCACACCTGACACCAAATGTGTACTTGGGCCTCCCTGGGACAAATGAGAGAAGCAAAGAGAAATTATAACAGCAAGGCACACGGAACCACATGAAAACATCAGGCCAGAAGGCACTTCTGGAGGTCCTGAGTCCTGTCCTCAGCGCACAGCAAAGCTCACTGCAAAGGCGGGTCAGGTTACTTCGACTGTCTAGCTGAGTTTGAATGACTGACGAGGATGGAGATCCCGTTGGCCTCCTTGGGAAATGTGCCTATCTAGAGTCTTGTGGAGAAGCTCAGGCTAAAGTTGCCCTGCAGAGTTACACAAATTACTCTGGTCAAAATTTGCTGCCCACCAGGATCCTCATAGCCTTCACAAGAGCTGCTCCTTTCACTGCAGGGAGACGCTGCACATCAGGGGCAGAAGTTGACGTTCATCTTTATTGAATTTCATGGGGGACTGTTTTTCCCCTCATTATAGGCATAAAGCAGTCTGGGAGCCTCCAGGTTGCTTAGGAAGCCCAGGGCCTGGGAAGTGCCCATGGAGGGTCTGTTGCCAGACCTTGGACTTCCCTGCAGTGGCCTGACAAGCACCGTTCTTCCCAAGAGCAACCAAAGTGGTTCACCCTGGAGCGAGGGAGCCTGAGGCACCATCGCTGTCATTCCACTGCCAACAGCACCTGGAGCTCCGCTTCTTGAAGGTTCACACCTCTCACTCGGGCACAGGGAGTGAAACATCATGAATCGCCCCCGGCCACAAGAGAAGTTTCTTCATTAATATTTTTAAGCCAACATCAGCTGGAAATCAAGCTGAAGCGCATGGACCACCCTTCAGTGCCTATGAAGACATTTGGCTCAGTCTGTGCAAAGTCAGTTTGTGCATCCCAGGAGGCATAGGGGAATACTCCAGGGATGATCCCGCACTCAGTGGTAACACCTTTTTCCAGCAGCTCAACCTGCCCCTTCGCCACTCCCTTTTCTGCTTCATGTGGTGCCACGCTCTGCAAGCTCCGACAGAAACAAACACGGTGAGTTGAGGACACAAATGTCTTCAGTCAACATGGCCTTTACAAGACACCATAGTGGATCAGGGGAGTGTGAAGGCTAGCAAAACCCAAAATAAGCCCAAAACTCAGCTCAATTTCATTAGGCTTATCAGAGCTCTCAGGAAGGGCAGGAGGCAGTATTACCAAAGCAGAGGATGGGGCAATGCCAGCCTCTTGGAGAGTAAGCCCCTCCTTCCTCTGATTCATCTCCAGCTTTCCAAGATAGCCTGTGTACTGAAAGATAAAGCTAACTTGCCTGCATTCTCCAGAGACAATACCCTCTTTCACTCTGCTGGTTACCTGGGCAGCAAAGAAAATATTATTGCTTATCAACTTCCTTGTGAGTACTAATGTGCTTGTGAATTCAACAAGAGGGCAAATTCCATCTTACAGACCTTTTATATGCTGGCAAGATCCTGCTTCATTACAAAAGAAAAGCAAGTAAAACAATCCCGGTTCAAAGAACAATAAAAACTGGAAACCTCTTCTGCCCCCCCTCACCTGCAAAATCTCAGTTTAAAAAGGAAGTTATAAACTTTCAGAGACATTGCCACCTTTCTTGTCAGAAAGGCAGCCTTGAAAAACTCATCATCAGACGCTCTGCAAGCTCAGCAGTTTCTCCTGAGCCAAGAACGCCATGCTTTCACTCTCCTGTTTCACAGAAAGAAGTTTCTGCTATTAAAGGCCAAGCTGGCTTCCGAGTTTCAGAAACCAAGGTTCAGCTCTCCATCAAAATGATGCAGCTGGGCCTCAACAATCTGCCATGTTCTTTGGGAAGACAAGGACACCTGGTCCCACGTGTGTTTACTGTGAGGTCTAACCATGCCTGCAGACATCTGGCAGAGTGGGTATCTCTTGTAAAGGCTACTGTACAGAAGGCTTTCCTTGCAGCAAAGGCTTTCCTTGAGCATCACTGGTTCAAGGATTCAAGAATGTTCACCTTCACAGAATCCCAAGATCTTGGTTACTTGCCCGCAGGAGTCCAAGTGGGATCCATCGGGCTAGCCAGTTTTCTTCTCAAACCTCTTCTGCCTACCTGAGGAGTTGTGGCTGCCACCAGAACACAGATACATGAAAAAACCTGAAGCGCCCAGCAGAATGGTGAGGCACTGGAAATACACCTGATGTATCTCCTACCTTCTGAAAAGGTTTGGAGGTTACACACTTCACCTGAATGTCCCGGTACACAGGCCTTACATCTAATGTGATGTGATGTCACTGCACTCCCCTATGGCTGAAGCTCTGTGCACAGGCCTGAATACTGGTAGGACGTGATGAGATCCTGGCCAGTGACACCAAGTCTGTATCTCATCTCTGAAGCTGCCTGGGGAAATGAAAACTGCTAAAGAGCTGGGGGGGCACTAACCAGGCTCTGACTTGTCTGGGAAGGAAAGCACAACCACATATGAAAGGGCACAGTGTAGGAGACCCCACCTCTGTGGTCTCCAGAAAAGCCTCACAGTCAACCCGCCCATCGCTCTAAATCAGGACAGATGTGGAGCCTTCAAAATTCCTAAGGACAATGGCCGCCACCTGCCTGGTCCCACCGCCCTCCCGGGGATGCAGTTTTCTCTAATGTCTGACCTACTTCCCTCCAGCTGCAGCTTGCATTCCTGTCTCCTTATCACACTCTCAGTGCCAAGGAGAGTCTGACTCTCTAACTGCCCTTCCAGAAGCTGTATCCTTCTGTTAGCAAATGGGTTTGGCAGCAAAGGACACAGGTACCTACTACCATACACCGGAGAAGAACCAGCTGAGAGTTTCCCAGCCATGAGCCAGAATTAGGGGGAAATGGTCCCTGTCCTCCTGGGGGCAATGACAGCAGGACTTTGTTCCTTGAAAGGCAGCAGGCAGCATCAGAGGTATTCTCTGAAGCCCATAGCTGCAGAGTTCTTCCACCTCCTTTGCAGCATCATCTGCATGCAAAAGACAATGAGGGGCCCACACAAAAGAGAAGTGTGGGAAACTCTCCCACACCCACGCAGTGCCTGTGGAATTATGATTCCAGTTGAGGCTTTTCTCTTTGAGTGGCTGATTAAACCAGAATTGACATCTCTCTGTTCTCCAGAAAACTCCTAACGGACTTTTGAGCTCTGTAACAGCAGGTGCCACTTATCTGAAGCATGACAAGCCAGCAAGAGAGTGTGGCAAAGGCAGGTGTCACAGACACAACAGCCAATGCTTTCTTCCGCCACATCATAGAATCATAGAATATGCTGAGTTGGAAGGGACCCATCGAGATCATTGAAATACAACTCCTGTCCCTGCACAGGACATCCCCAAGAGTCACTCCCTGTGCCTGAGAGCATTGTCCAAACACTTCTTAAGCTCTGTCAGGCTTAGTGCTGTGACCACTTCCCTGGGGAGCCTGTTCCAGTGCCCAAACACCCTCTGGGGGAAGAACCTTGTCCTGACATCCAGTGTAACCCTTCCCTGACTCAGCTTCAGGCCATTCCCTCAAGTCCTGTCACTGCGTGCCTGCCTCTCCCCCTCACAAGGAAGTTGTAACTGCAATGAGGTCTCCCCTCAGTCTCCTCCAGGCTGAACAAGTGACCTCAGCTGCTCCACATATGGCTTCACCTCTAGGGTCTTTTCCACCTACTTTGCCCTCCTTTGGACACTCTCTAAAAGCTCAATGTCTTTTTTGTCTTGTGGCACCCAGAACTGCCCCCAGCACTCGAGGTGAGGCCGCCCCAGTGCAGAGCAGAGCGGGACGATCCCCTCCCTTGCCCGGCTGGCGATGCTGTGCCTGATGCACCCCAGGACACGGGTGGCCCTCCTGGCTGCCAGGGCACTGCCGGCTCAGGTTCAACTTGCCACTGACCAGGACCCCAAGGTCATTTTCCATGGAGCTGTTCCCCAGTCTGTACACACATCCAGGGTTGCCCCCGTTCCAAGTGCAGAATCCACACTTTCCCTTGTTAAACTTCATAATGTTGGTGGTTGCCCAGCCCTCTCATTTATCAAAGTCTCTCCACAGGGCCTCTCTGTCCTCGAGGGAGTCGACAGTTCCTGCCAATTTAGTGTCGCTGGCAAACTTGCTTAGTATCCCTTTCAGTCCTGAGTCCAAGTTGTTAATGAAGTCGTCGAAGAGCAAAGACCCAAGGATGGAGCCCTGTGGAAGACCACTAGGGACAGGTCTCCAGTTTGGTGTCACCCCATTGTAAGAAAGGTACCCTATACATCATAAATTTTAAAATTCATCATTTAGAGCAGCAGTAGCAGGTTGAGTTTTGCTTTTTTTGGTTTTTAGTCTGGCTTTGATTGATGCCGACTAAGAGGGAAGACTACCCATGCTTTCCCTGCCAGGGAAATGAGATTCTGTGCCAATCCATTCACCTACAGGGCTTGGCAAATATACAGTTTCTGGAAACCACTGCCATCACTCTGAAATTATTCCATCAGTGCAAGTAAGTAAGTATTGTTTGGTTCAGACCGGGAGCATGGGTTTGGAGCAAATCTCCTTGTTGCTGCTATTCACTGCACTCCAGTTTCCATTGCAAAGCCATCTTGGAGCATGCAGACAGGATTCCCTCTAGATGAAATTAAAATCATTCCAGGATCAGGACCCAGTGTGCTCCGTCTGCTAATGGAACCAGCTGAGTCAAATTAAAACATCCAAAATGCCTGTGGACATAAAATGTCCTGGTACCACCTCTCTCACTCCACAGATGTACTTTTCTTGAACTATAGGTGTTGTCATAGTTAGCAGAGGTGAGTCACTGCACACAGACATCTCTCTCTGTTTGACCTTCGGCCTTACCTGTCGTCACATAGACTATTTTCTTTACCTCCTCTCCTCCAAGCATTGCACTCTTATACTGCTTTTAGGTGTTCCTCAGTCTCTGATCATTTAATTCAGCACTACCGCTCTCCTCTGTGACCACTGTCATTCTTCACACCTCCCCACTGTCACACCTCCCAGCAATGAGGATCAGCCTCTCCTCATATACAGTAGTAGTTTAATTACTGTATTCATTCCTGCCAGCCTCTTCACATACCTCCTCCAGTACGAGTTTTGATCATCTTCCAGCTTTGTCCCACTGCGCCAGCCTTCTCTTCAACCCTTCCAGCCAGGGAGCACCCCTGGCAGTGCCTCCACATCCCAGCACACCTCTCTGCTACAGTCTCACTCTCCTACCACTGCTACTTTCCACGCCAGCGTATTTCTCCGGCACAGCTGATATCCACGCCGACAAACCGATCTTTTCTATGCCTTTGAGTCAGCTCTGGGCATCTGTGCCTCACGGACTTTTTGAGCCAAAGGCTTATCTGTCTGTTTAGCCAGCCCTAATGGATTTTCCGCCTGCAGATTCATCTAATGGCTTTTCTTGAACCACATCCCCAACATCCTGTGTCGAAGAGTTCCACTGTTTATCTCCATCCTGTAGTTCCTGGGCAATGATAAACAGAGGAACAATCACTCCCTATCTGAACTCTCCATCCCATCATACCACCATATGTCAAAAGCCATATGTCATATCCCTTTTCAGACATACCTTTTCCAAGCTAAACAGTTGTCCTTCTCTGCATTCCCTTCTGCACTACCAGGTCCTCAATGAGCTGCAGAAAGCTAGTTTTGCATGAGGCATTCAAGACACAGTTGCACTAGAGATGTATCCAGATAGTATTTTTATTTTTTTTATCAGTGCAGTATAAANAAAAAAAAAAAAGGAAAGGTAGCACAGCCCTTAAAGTCTGGCTGTGAATTAAAGTAGAATTTTGAATTCCTGACATAATGCAGGCCAGGCAGCTTGGGCTGCTATTTCCATGCCTTAGGCAGAAAAAACAAAGACTGACTGTGTGAAGAAGAGTGAGAAGTAAAGCACTGGGCGGACACACTGGGCCTCACTGCAGCTATCTGAATGTGCAGTTTTCTGTGGATATCTTATATGCATTCATGAAATTACATTTGTATCTAGGGCTTTCCAGTACCAGAGAGCCTTCAGGCTCCAGGAATCTTCTGAAGACTGCTCAGAGCCAGAGGAGAGCCAGCACTGCGCTCCTAGCTCAGCCAGAGATGACAGCAATCGGGAAGAGTCCCACAGAGGGCTCCCTGAGGACTGCAGGGGAGCGCTACCACTGCCCTGCATCGCACCATCATGCCAGGGAACTCCAGGCACAGGAAGGACAGCAGGTAATGACACAGGTAGATATGGAAGTAAAGAAAGGGTTAGTTTAGAAACAGCTCAAAATAAAAATCCGGATTTCCTGGGGAAGTCTTGCTTTTCTGCGGGAGTTGAAGACACTTGCAGGTTTCCAGACCTGTAGACTAAGGCACCGTGTGGTCATCTGCCTGTACTGACAGTGGCCAGTGGCACCAGGGGAAGCAGAACCCCGCAACAACAAAAGGTGTGTGAAACACTTCTAGTGCCATGTCTGGTGTCCTTTAATCTTCCAAACTCTCACAAGTGAGCTTGACTGCGAGACAGGCAGAAATTAGAGTACAAACGCTGCTATTTTTTTTAATATGTAAGACAAGCTGCCATGAAGTCACAGAGAAGTTCATGTTACAAGTCATGTCAGGGAAGGAAGTACAGGTAAGACATCATAAAACTCTTCTGAAATACACAACACCATACATAAAATAATGACTGGTTTCTCAAAATTGAAAGAAGAGAAGGTAGAGAAATTGTCACTTCAGTTCCCTCTTTACACATTAAACGCATTTTCTCAATCGGCTTAGGAAGTCCTGTTCTACCAACAGCACACAGACAGCTGGACGCCAAATCAAAGCGCTCAACACAAAAAGATTCCCCAAATTAAGAGCAAGATGAGCTTTACTGAAATGGTTTTTTTGAAACCTCAAGGATGACCAAGATATACTCAAGGATATCCTTTGATACTTTGTCTTAATTCAGTGGATCAACCCATAAAGCAGATATGTGTGCTGCAGCAGAAAGTCAGGAATTCTTACCACTCATCCAAGTTCAACATGCATCATGAACATTGGGAAAGAAATATGGAACACGGGGACCAAGGCAGACTTTCTAGGTGGATTTTAGCTGTGGGTTTCCTTGCTTTCACTCCTAATATCATGACCAGGTTTTTGCTTCTAATATCACAATAATCAGAATCACAGGCAAATTTAGGCTGGAAGTGACCTCTGATGGTCCACAGCACAAACTTCCAGTCAAAACGAGGTCAGCCTTTAAGTCAGGCCAGGTTTTTCATGTGTTTCCTTGTTCATGTGAATTCTGAAAATCTCCAAAGGTGGAGGTACCATAGGCAAGAAAACCACCCTGCTAAGCCCCTGTCTGGATAATAATTGTGAACTCAGTCAGTCAATACACACCAATCACAAAAGCAGGTACTGTTCCTCCACAGTGCTCTGCCTCCACCAGGATGAGTCACCTACCCCTCCCTCTCCTCATCACAACTCTACACAGCCAAGGAAGTCCTTCTCCACTTACAGTCAATGTTCAAACTGGCTCAGAGGACTCCTGCCTTCAAACTATCATCCCTCCAGCGACTATAAAACATAACTCAGGAGAGAAAATTAGCTGTCATGCTCGGGAACAAGAATACCACCTTGGGATCCTAAAGGCAAAGCCCAGCAGAACATGCTGAGAGCTTGCAGAGGAAATGTATGCTCTCCTCTGTGAGATGGGATGCTTTAGGGGTGACAAGCTGGGGAAAGAAATTTCTGCAGGAAGCCAGGTAGCTGCTGTTTGGCTAATGGCAGACTGAGAGATGTCACCTACTTCCAGAGAACACTGCTGTCTGCATTGTGTGACACTATTTAGAAGATCATCCTGTTCAAGTTTCTAGCAATTCATCATCCTGAGAAGCTCTTCCCACGATTCCTCCTCTTTGCTGCTAAAAACACAAGCCTTATTATTTTGCCAAGTAATAACTTCTGCTTCCAGCTACTGGCTCTCATTGTGGTTTGTCAGCCTGACTGAAGAATCCATTATCTTCTGTCCAAAGACAGAAGAGGTTTCTGATCTTCTCAATTCCACAGAAACCAAGAGTTCACCAAAATACAACCTGGAGACTAAGAAAGACAAAAGCATCAACCTCCCACTTGAGCTTTTACCTGTAAAATCTCATAGAGGGGTTGGGGTTTTTTTCTGCTCCAAGAGTTGGTCTGCCTGGCAGGATGCGTCACGCCCAGAACTACTGCACAGGAGATTAATGTATGGCAGAGGCATGAGCCTCAAATAGATGCAAGGGGCTGTAAAGTCAAACCCTTCAATCCCTATTAAGCCCTTAAACAAATGCCATGATTTTTAAAACTGTGAGACACTGAATTCCAATTGATTTCTACGGAAGATGTCAGATGCCAGGCTATCATTATCAAAATCAATCTTTTCAATTAAGACTCAAGCATCAGTTACTGACATAAAGACCTTTTGCAAATTCAAAGTGAAACATGAACCACAGTCATGACCACAGGCAGGAAGGGTCAGAAGACAGACTCTGATCCTCCCTGACTGTCAGGAAAAGAGCCTCTGTATGTAGAAGAAGCTGAACATTACAAGAGTAGGAACTTGAAGCAATGCTATTCCGATTTTGTTTTTGTTCCTCTATGTGCGCGTTTTGGTATTCAAATTAAATTAGAGAAAATGGCAGAGAAAAATAATGTGAACTAATTACATTTAAGTAGATGTTAGCAAGGCAATCTTTGACTTCTACTTGTCTCTTGCAATTAAAGAGCTGTCTGGATTCTCTGTGCCTGTTACCCTGCAATTTTGTTGCCAGCACAGGCTCCTTTCAGGGGGCAGATAGAATGGAAGGAACCAGAGGATGACATAGAAGATTGGTCCTTCCTGGCATCATTCATGTTACAGGCAGTGTTCCTAAAAACATCAGTGTGAGGCTTCCTAGGAACGGGCACTGCAACCGTGCCAGCAATTCAGGCAAAATGGTAGCTATGCTTTCCTAAGGCAATATGTTTTATATTTTTCAAGATTTGTGTATTCTTGCTTAGGGAAAACACTATGAAACACTGGTTTAAATAACTGGTTTGAAATAACCTCAGTGCAACCACGTGACAGGTGGCTGAGAGCTGAACAGCACTGGGCAGATTCAAATTTGCTGCAGCCCAGAAAGCAAAACTCCACAGATACCCAACATGGTAGCTGTGGTGCTGCAGGATGCAGCACGGATCAGTAGTGTGACAATGACACTGGGTGGCATTCAGGGGCAGCCCTTCAGGGGTCCTTTGGGCAGACTGGAAAACGCCCTACGTGCTAACACTCCCTGGCTAAACAAGACCCAGGTGAGGCTGGAGTAGGACAGACAGAATCAGGAGAGATCCGCTGCTCCCAGATCTGTGCTTGCACACGCTCTCGTTCGCCTGCTGCATCAGTCCATATCCCAGCCCACGGGGAGAACCACGTCCGAGGAAAAGGCACTTGTCCACCAAGCACTTCTCGTGCACCCTACCATCGGTTCCCAGAAAACCTGGGATGGGATCCAGAGGCTTCAGACTCTCCCAGGGAGGATTTCAGTCCTTTTCACAGGCACTCTGCAAGGGGAGTTTAAATCATGTTGTTTGTAGAGCAAGGACTGATAATTTCTGCTCTTGGGAGTAAGCCCAGTATTTGCCTTGGCCCCTCCCTGCACCTTTTTTTCTGACTGTCCCTGCTCTACTCTACGTACAAGCTTAAGCCACGAGGCTCATATTTCCTTTATTAATGCAACCCTGACATGGACAGCCTTGCCCAGGCACCTTTTTCTGGCAGGAGCTCTTCCCCAGCATTGCCTCCTCTCCTGTTTAAGCATAGCTCCAAGAACTGCAGGAGGAAGAACAAGATGGAGTTTGGCCTCTCCTGCATTTCTGGAAGCTATCTTATCAGCTTTCATGAACTTTGTCTTAATCTCTGCCATAAAAATACTACAGTTGCTGGTATTTTCTACTGCTTTGTCTTCTTTATCATTTTCCTAGGTGACTTTGTCCCGTGGAGGGAGAGAGGCAGTGCAGAGTTGCAACCTCCCTTCTGCAGGTAGGTCCGTGTTTCTTGGCACAGAGATAAAGAGCAAGCGACTCACCAGACTGGAAGGAAACCCTTCAACAAACCGGAGCCCTGAAGGATGCTTGGAAGAAAGAGGGAAAGAGAGGCCAAACTTTGGGCACTGCTCTGGAAAATGTAAAAATTGTGTGAAGCAGAGCAGGGAACAGGTCAACAAGGGAAGAGAGAACAGGGCTTGGCGCTGCACACTATCATTGGTCCTACCCTCGGCAGCGGCATGTCTCCAAGCTTTAGAAAGGGTTTTGCTTGGCTGAGGGTCAGAAAGTCCTATTTGTGAATTTCAAAGTGCTTTAGAAATAGTAAGCATCAGCATTACACTAATAGAGCCCTGCAGGGTGTATTTTCAAAATGGGGAATTGCTGGCAAGCCTGTAATACCACAGAGGGGAAATCCCTGGAAATACTAGGCCAGTCTGGCTTCTACTTACAAGCCAGCATAACCCTGTGAGTATCAGAATCCCTCAGCCAATACAGCCTCCTGGATGATGTAAAGGTCTTTCCTGTTTCTCCTGAGGAGAGGCAGGAGGCGCGTCAGCGTAATTGCAGTGCGCTGCAGGCTGCTCGCCTCAGTCAGCTCCGCAGCCAGAGCAGCTAAACGTGCACTTAGGGGAAGCCACGAAATGACTGCATGCGAAACACCTCGCCACACCGCCGCTCTGCTGTCTTCTTGCCACAGGAGCAAGAGGCCAGACCAGCTGTGTTCCTGTTGTGCATCGAGAGGTGGCCAGACACGGCTGTTTCAAAGCACAGCTGCTGTCCAGCCTCACCAGGGATGCCCTTGGCCCTGAGCAGCAGTTTATCAGCAAGGTCCAGCAGCCACCCAAACAGCCCACTGGCCAACCGTAAGTCCGCTGGTGTTTATAAGTGGAAGTTAGGAATATTCAGATAAGGTGCTGGGGCTTCGGGTTTTTTTTTCTTGAAGCAAACATTTCAAGCAAACTTTCCCGTGAGAGTGGAGAACAGGGTGTGGCCGCTGAGGACCGGCTGAGTCCCCTTGAACCAGCCAAGAGTGGATGGTGGCAAAAGGATCTGGGACAGTCTCCCTCCACACTGTTTCTTCACAGAGTCTCTGTAGTGACCTGTCACAACCCAGTCCCCGACAGTTTTCCTGTCAAAATCCCTGACAGGGAAGTCAAGACCTGACAAGGTGGCATGGAGACCTTCGTGCTATGCAGCCACCGTGGGTCAAGGAAAATACAAAAAAGTCAGAGGCAGCAAAATGAGCACAATTTATGAGGAGCCTGCAAGGTCATGCATAAAATATACCTTAGCTTGCCCCCAAGGCAACTGCCTCTCACTCAAAGCATCACCTTTTTTTCTGGGATATGCCAAAGCCTTCAGTTCTCTCCCTAAGCTTCTGTAACAGTGAGCACCTGGGCACCTGAAGCTTACAGCAGAGGGACCTGCTCCGTACTCAACTATTCCTCCCCAAAACACAGCCCACACAACATTTAGGCAACTGGCAGTCCAGACAGCCCACAGGCAAGAGAGAACTGCCCTTGCAGTGGCACCATAAACCTGTTCCAGAGACAGCAGCCTGCCTAGTGCCAACCCACCTAGAAAGAGACTAACAGAAACCTGCCACAGACTCAGGCAACTGAAAATCCACTCATTATCCAGCTACTAACAAATGTAGCAGACACAGAAAGAGGAAAATATTATCCATTACTGGCATTTGCAGAGCAAGAAATTTGCTCAGAGGGGACAAACCAGCATACTTGAAAGACAGGCAGAAACCACCCAGGCAGAAAAGGAGAATGAGAAACATACCACATCTGGAGATACCCCGACCTGCTACCAGGAAATCCACCTGCTGCACAGACACAGCCAGCAGCCAGCCGGATCAATGGTATGGAGGTGATCAGTGCTGCTGCTCAGGCAGGTGCAGCTGCCACACAGAGGACAGGGGCCCCCCTCACCCCTGGACTTGCAAAACAGGCACACTCATGCTTAGGTGCTTTGCCTCAGAGGAAGAGGGCTCAGGAGGAGCTTAGGGCAGATTTGGGGTGCAGGTAGCAGAATCGTCTGACTCTTTGTCCAAACATCACCAGTACCTGGGTCTCACGTTTCCTAGGTCCAGGGCAGCTCTACAGAGCTAGCTGGCTTTGATTTGTTGCTACAGAATACCGGATTGAATGAATTTGAAATACTTCTCATTGAAGCTATAATAATAGATGTCATAATGATAATTCACCAAACAACATCAGCACAGATGAAAACACCTCCTTTTTCCCTGTCTCTAAGAAGCAACCAGCTCTCCCTTATCCTCCTGATGCCTTAGGTTTTAACTTTTATATTTTTCAAATCCTGTGCTGCCTGGTGTGTAACTCTGAAGTTTCTTGTGGCCTGTGAGCTGCTGTTCTCTCATGCTGGTTAGACATAACAAACCTCTGTAGGTTTCCACTCCAAGGACACCGGGCCCCAAATGTGTCAACTAAAAACCTCTAAAGGGGGGCAAACTTGGGGTAATTTCATCATGGAACTGAGGTTATAATTGGAGAATTAACCCTGATATGCAAATGAACCAAACTCATAAAAGTGGGAAGAACCCGTGACCCAGCATCCATCTCGGGTGTAGCCTTTCGACTGCCCAGGGTGTACCTTTGAAGGCTCTTCAAATAAATACCTTCTTTTATTCTCTTATTTTTGTCTAGCCTCTGTGTTTTAGGTGGCCACTTTAAGGCATCACTCCCTCCCAAAGCTCTAGAGTTTCCTGAAATGCTCACAACCAAGACATGAATTCCCTGGTATCTCCATCAGTCACTCCCTATCTCTGATCAAACCAGGAGAGATCAGAGCTCTCCAAAGAGGGCACAGCCAGAGGAAGAACAAAGGGAACAGCAGGGCTACACAGGCTGCTCCTTTGTTAACCCACTGGGGAGCCTGCACCGGGAAGCTTAAAGGCAACCATCACTCAACCTTCTCCCAAACGTTCCCTGAATCCTCTGAGGAAATCACTTCCCTTGAGCACCCAAGGGGCCAAAAGAGGCTAAGCCTGTCCAGGCAAATTCCCTTTACAAGGACTGCAGCACAGTGTCTTCTTAGAAAGTATAAGTGAAAAGGGCTGGGGCGGGGTGGGGTGGGGTGGGAATCGGGAACAGACCGGATGCTCCAGAGCACGACCAGGAGGCCACCACCCCCTGCAAAGTGAACAGTGTGTTCAGACACTGCACACAGCTGGCCTCACCAGGCCATCGGTCTGCAAAGTGCTGTCTTGTTACACATCCCTTTGCAACAGCCTGTCTTGGCTCCTGACTGAGCTACAGCATCAAAGCCAGACCCATGGAAGAAGCAGTCTTCAAAGCTGTGCTGCCTGAAAATAAGACCCCTTCAAGGTGCCAGTTCCCCCTTCAGGGGAAGTGCCACCAGGAGATCGCGCTGCCGAAGAGTCATTTATGTGGCTGTCATCATGCTCTGTGCAAGATGTGACCTGCCCTGACATCAAGCACCCAAATTCCCCATGACTCCCCCGTGACAAAAAAAGGCCAAATTCAACCCATCACACACACAGCTATAGATGAGGCTTCTTTATACATAATAACCGAAGTTATACAGATGCCAAACCGTGCCACCGGCGGCACCGGCCAGCAGGGCTGGCAGGAGGCGCAGCCCTCCCGACCGGGCAGCAGGATGACTCGGATCGCCAAGAAGCCCTGTTGCTCCGTGCACCGCCGCCTGCAGACCCCCGGGTCGGAAGGCTCCCGCCGCGGGCCGGCTGCCGGTCC